>CM061751.1:102284083-102744083 GCA_030979885.1 Lolium multiflorum
GTCCCGAGCATGTAAAACGATAACAAAGATAATTTCTGGAATGACATGCCATCATGACCTTGATCATACTATTTGTAAACATATGTAATGGATGCAGCCATCAAAACAATGGTAATGACATGAGTAAACAAATGAATCATAAAGCAAAGACTTTTCATGAATAGTACTTCAAGACAAGCATCAATAAGTCTTGCATAAGAGTTAACTCATAAAGCAATAAATCAAAGTAAAGGTATTGAAGCAACACAAAGGAAGATTAAGTTTCAACGGTTGCTTTCAACTTATAACATGTATATCTCATGGATAATTGTCAACATAGATAAAGTAATATAACAAGTGCAATATGCAAGTATGTAGGAATCAATGCATAGTTCATACAAGTGTTTGCTTCTTGAGGTGGAGAGAGATAGGTGAACTGACTCAACATAAAAGTAAAAGAAATGGTCCTTCAAAGAGAAAGCATCGATTGCTATATTTGTGCTAGAGCTTTTATTTTGAAAACATGAAACAATTTTGTCAACGGTAGTAATAAAGCATATGAGTTATGTAAATTATATCTTACAAGTTGCAAGTCTCATGCATAGTATACTAATAGTGCCCGACCTTGTCCTAATTAGCTTGGACTACCTGATCATCGCAATACACATGTTTTAACCAAGTGTCACAATGGGGGTACCTCCATGCCATCGTACAAAGGTTCATGATAGAAAGCCTCGCATTTTGGATTTTCGCCATTATTCTCAACTTAGAGACATCCATACCGGACAACATGGACAACAGATAATGGACTCCTCTTTAATGCATACATGTGGCAACAATTATTATTCTCATATGAGATTGAGGATATAGGGCCCAAACTGAAACTTCCACCATGAATCATGGCTTTAGTTAGTAATGTTCTTTTCTAACAATATGCATGCTCCAACCATTAAGGGGTAGATTCCTTCATTTACAAGACGGACATGCATAGTAACTCACATGATATTCAACAAAGAATAGTTGATGGCGTCCCCAGAAACATAGTTATCGCACAACAAGCAACTTAATAAGAGATAAAGTGCATAAGTACATATTCAATACCACAATAGTTTTTAAGGCTATTTTGTCCCATGAGCTATATATTGCAAAGGCGAATGATGGAATTTTAAAGGTAGCACTCAAGCAATTTACTTTGGAATGGCGGAAAATACCATGTAGTAGGTAGGTATGGAGGACACAAATGGCATAGTGGTTGGCTCAAGGATTTTGGATGCATGAGAAGTATTCCCTCTCCATACAAGGTTTAGGCTAGCAAGGTTATTTGAAACAAACACAAGGATGAACGGTGCAGAAAAACTCACATAAAAGACATATTGTAAACATTATAAGACTCCACACCGTCTTCCTTGTTGTTCAAAACTCAATACTAGATATTATCTAGACTTTAGAGAAACCAAATATGCAAACCAAATTAGCAAGCTCTTCTCCATTAATGGGTGCAAAGTATATGATGCAAGAGCTTAAACATGAGCACAACAATTGCCAAGTATCAAATTATCCAAGACATTTTAGAATTACTACATGTAGCATTTTCCAATTCCAACCATATAACAATTTAACGAAGAAGAAACTTCGCCATGAATACTATGAGTAAAGCCTAAAGACATACTTGTCCATATGATACAGCGGAGCGTGTCTCTCTCCCATAAAGTGAATGCTAGGATCCAACTTTATTCAAACAAAACAACAAACGAAAACAAACCGACTCTCCAAGCAAAGTGCATAAGATGTGACGGAATAAAAATATAGTTTCAGGGGAGGAACCTGGTAATGTTGTCGATGAAGAAGGGATGCCTTGGGCATCCCCAAGCTTAGACGCTTGAGTCTTCTTAGAATTTGCAGGGGTGAACCACCGGGGCATCCCCAAGCTTAGAGCTTTCACTCTCCTTGATCATATTGTATCATACTCCTCTCTTTGATCCTTGAAAACTTCCTCCACACCAAACTCAAACAACTCATTAGAGGGTTAGTGCACAATAAAAACATGTTCAGAGGTGACACAATCATTCTTAACACTTCCGGACATTGCATAAAGCTACTGGACATTAAATGGATCAAAGAAATTCATCCAATATAGCAAAAGAGGCAATGCGAAATAAAAGGCAGAATCTGTCAAAACAGAATGAGTTCGTAAAGACGAATTTTAAAAATGGCACCAGACTTGCTCAAATGAAAATGCTCAAGTTGAATTAAAGTTGCGTACATATCCGAGGATCACTCACGTAAATTGGCTTAATTTTCTGAGTTACCTACAGAGAATTAGACCCAGATTCATGACAGCAAAGAAATCTGTTTCTGCGCAGTAATCCAAATCTAGTATGAACCTTACTATCAAAAACTTTACTTGGCACAACAAAACATAAAACTACACAGAGAGGTTGCTACAGTAGTAAACAACTTCCAAGACTCAAATATAAAACAAAAATATTGGAGTAAAAACATGGGTTGTCTCCCATAAGCGCTTTAACGCCTTTCAGCTAGGCGCAGAAAGTGTAACTCGTAACATCAAGAGATGAAGCATCAACATCATAATTTATTCTAATAATAGAATCATAGCAGTAATCTCATTCTCTTCTAGGGAAGTGTTCCATACCTTTTTTGAGGAAATGGATATTTAATATTACCTTCTCATATCAATAGTAGCACCAATGGTTCTCGAAGAAAAGGTCTTCCTAATATAATGGGGCAAGATGCATTGCATTCAATATCCAAGACAACAAAATCAACGGGGACAAGGTTGTTGTTAACCATAATATGAACATTATCAACTCTCCCCAAAGGTTTCTTTTTAGCATTATCAGAGATTAACATCCAAATAACAATTTTTCAATGGTGGCAAGTCACATATCATAGACTTTTTTAGGCATAACAGAAATACTTGCACCAAGATCACATAAAGTATTACAATCAAAATCATTGACCTTCATTTTAATTATGGGCTCCCAACCATCTTCTAGCTTTCTAGGAATAGAAGTTTCAAGTTTTAGTTTCTCTTCTCTAGCTTTTATGAGAGCATTTGTGATATGTTTTGTAAAAGCCAAGTTTATAGCACTAGCATTGGGACTCTTAGCAAGTTTTTGTAAGAACTTTATAACTTCAGAGATGTGGCAATCATCAAAATCTAAATCATTACAATCTAAAGAAATGGGATTATCATCCCCAAGGTTGGAAAAAATTTCAGCAGTTTTATCATTGCAGCGCTCAGCTTTAGCAGGTAGTTTTTCGCGCTTTGCATTAGAAGTGAAAACATTGCCAACACCAATTATTTTACCATTGATAGTATGAGGTGCAGCAACATGTGAATCATTAGCATTGCTAGTGGTGGTAATAGTCCATACTTTAGCTACATTATTCTCTTTAGCTAGTTTTTCATTTTCTTCTCTATCCCACCTAGCACGCAATTCAGCCATTAATCTTATGTTCTCATTAATTCTAACTTGGATGGCATTTGCTGTAGTAACAATTTTATTTTCCATATCCTCATTAGTCATAACTTTTGATTTCAAAAGATCAACATCAGAGGCAAGTCTATCAACTCTAGAAGCAAGAATATCAATTTTATTGAGCTTTTCCTCAACAGATTTGTTGTTTGTGTACTAATAAATTCTTTAAGCATAGCTTCAAGACCAGAGGTACACTCCTATTATTGTTGTAAGAATTCCCATAAGAATTACCATAACCATTACCATTAGTAGAAGGATATGGCCTATAGTTATTACTAGAGTTGTTCCTATAAGCATTGTTGTTGAAATTATTGTTTTTAATGAAATTCACATCAAAATTTTCTTCTTGAGAACCAATGAAGCTAAAGTAACATTATTAGGATCAACATTAGTCCTATCATTCACATAGAGATAATAGCATCAATCTTATCACTCAAGGAAGAGATTTCTTCAACGAATTTACCCTCTTACCTTGTGGAGCTCTTTCCTTGTGCCTTCAGAGTAATTTATCATCATATTATCAAGAAGCTTTGTAGCCGCCTTCAAAGTGATGGACATAAAGGTACCTCCAGCAGCTGAATCCAATAAATTCAGCGAAGAAAAATTTAGTCCTGCATAGAAGGTTTGGATGATCATCCAAGTAGTCAGTCCATGGGTTGGGCAATTCTTAACCAAAGATTTCATTCTTTCCCAAGCTTGAGCAACATGTTCATTATCCAATTGTTTAAAATTCATTATACTACTTCTCAAAGATATAATTTTAGGGGGGATAATATCTACCAATAAAAGCATCCTTGCATTTAGTCCATGAATCAATACTATTCTTAGGCAAGGATAGCAACCAATCTTTAGCTCTTCCTCTTAATGAGAAAGGAAACAATTTCAATTTAATAATATCACTATCTACATCCTTATACTTTTGCATTTCACATAGTTCAACAAAATTATTAAGATGGGCAGCAGCATCATCGGAACTAACACCAGAAAATTGCTCTCTCATAACAAGATTCAGTAAAGCAGGTTTAATTTCAAAGAATTCTGCTGTAGTAGAAGGTGGAGCAATAGGTGTGCATAAGAAATCATTATTATTTGTGCTAGTGAAGTCACACAACTTAGTATTTTCAGGGGTATTCATTTTAGCAACAGTAAATAAAACAAACTAGACAAAGTAAATGCAAGTAACTAATTTTTTTGTGTTTTTGATATAGAGAGCAAGACAATAAATAAAGTAAAACTAGCAACTAATTTTTTTGTGTGTTTTGATATAATGCAGCAAATAAAGTAGTAAATAAAATAAAGCAAGACAAAAACAAAGTAAAGAGATTGGGAAGTGGAGACCCCCCTTGCAGCGTGTCTTGATCTCCCCGGCAACGGCCGGCGCCAGAAAAAGAGCTTGATGGCGTGTAACTCACACGTTCGTTGGGAACCTCAAGAGGAAGGTATGATGCGCACAACAGCAAGTTTTTCCCTCATAAAGAAACCAAGGTTTATCGAACTAGAAGAGGAGCCAAGAAGCACGTTGCTGAAGGCTGATGGCGGCGGGATGTAGCGCGGCGCAACCAGGGATTCCTACGCCAACGTGGAACCTGCACAACACAACTAAAGTACTTTGCCCCAACGAAATGCTGAGGTTGTCAATCTCACGGCTTGCTGTAACAAAGGATTAACCGTATTGTGGAAGATGATTGTTATTTAAAAGAAAACAAACAAATATTGCAGCAGATTTGTATTTCAGTATAAAAGAATGGACCGGGTCCACAGTTCACTAGAGGTGTCCCTCCCATAAGATAAAAGCATGTTAGGTGAACATTACAGATGGGCAATTGACAAATAGAGAGGGTAAACAATGCACATACATGTCATGATCAGTATAGTGAGATTAATTGGCATTACGACAAAGTACATAGACCGCCATCCAAACATGCATCTATGCCTAAAAAGTCCACCTCCAGTTATCATCCGAACCCCTTCCGTATTAAGTTGCTAACAACAGACAATTGCATTAAGTATGGTGCGTAATGTAATCAACAACTACATCCTCTGGACATAGCATCAATGTTTTATCCCTAGTGGCAACAGCACATCCACAACCTTTGAACTTTCTGTCACTGTCCCAGATATCAATGGAGGCATGAACCCACTATCGAGCATAAATACTCCTCTTGGAGTTAAGAGCAAAAACTTGGCCAGAGCCTCTACTAATAACGGAGAGCATGCAAGATCTTAAACAACACATAGGTAATAACTGGATAATTAACATAACATAGTATTCTCTATCCATCGGATCCCGACAAACACAACATATAGCATTACGGATAGATGATCTTGATCATGTTAGCAGCTCACAAGATCCAACAATGAAGCACAATGAGGAGAAGACAACCATCTAGCTACCGCTATGGACCCATAGTCCAAAGATGAACTACTCACGCATCCGGAGGCGACCATGGCGGTGTAGAGCCCTCCGGGAGATGAATCCCTCTCCCAAGCAGTAAGGCCGGAGGAGATTCCGTAATCCCCCGGAGATGGGATTGGCGCAGTGTGTCTCAAGAAGGTTTTCCGTATCGTGGCTCTCGCATCGGGGGTTTCGCGACGGAGGCTATTTGTAGGCGGAAGGGCAGCGTGGGTCACACGGGCCCCACACCATAGGTCGGCGCAGAGGGCCGGGGCCGCGCCGCCCTATGGTGGCGGCGCCTCGGGCAGCCCCAGGTGCCCCCCTCTGGACTACTTAAGGCTGGACCCCCGGGCGTTGATTTCCATTCCACCCGAGAATATCGTTACTAGGATTTCTGAAACCAAAATCAGCAGAAAAAGAATCGGCTCTTCGCATCTTGTTAATAGGTTAGTTCTAAAATGCACGAATATGACAAAGTGTGCATAAAACATGTAGATATCATCAATAATGTGGCATGGAACATAAGAAATTATTGATACGTCGGAGACGTATCAATCCCCTATACTTGTGGGTCATCAAAGAGCTACCCGACGCCTCCCATTGAATATCGGGTTAGCTTTGTTGACCACCTCATCCGCGGCCTTTCTGCACCCATCCATGATTTTCTTCGTGGATTGCTGTTTGTATATGGGCTACAGCTTCATCACCTTACCCCCAATGAAGCACACGTCCGTTGGGAAACCCAAGAGGAAGGTGTGATGCGCACAACAGCAAGTTTCCCTCAGCAAGAAACCAAGGTTTATCGAACTAGTAGGAGCCAAGAAGCACGTTGAAGGTTGATGGCGGCTAAGTGTAGTGCGGCGAACACCAGGGATTCCGGCGCTAACGTGGAACCTGCACAACATAATCAAAGTACTTTGCCCCAAACGTAATAAAGAGGTTGTCAATCTCACCGGCTTGCCGTAAGAAAGGATTAGATGTATAGTGTGGAAGATGATGTTTGTTTGCGAAGAAAAGTAAAGAACAATTGCAGTAGATTGTATTTCAGATGTAAAGAATGGACCGGGGTCCACAGATCACTAGTGGTGTCTCTCCCATAAGATAAATAGCATGTTGGGTGAACAAATTACAGTTGGGCAATTGATAAATAAAGAAGGTATAACAATGCACATACATATATCATGATGAGTACTGTGAGATTTAATTGGGCATTGCATTACGACATAGTACATAGACCGCTATCCAACATATGCATCTATGCCTAAATAGTCCACTTTCAGGTTATCATCGAACCCCTTCCACTATTAAGTTGCAAACAACAGACAATTGCATTAAGTATGGTGCGAATGTAATCAACACAAATATCCTTAGACAAAGCATCGATGTTTTATCCCTAGTGGCAACAACACATCCACAACCTTAGAACTTTCTGTCACTGTCCCAGATTAAATGGAGGCATGAACCCACTATCGAGCATTAATACTCCCTCTTGGAGTTACATGTATCAACTTGGCCAGAGCCTCTACTAGCAACGGAGAGCATGCAAGAACATAAACAACATATATGATAGATTGATAATCAACTTGACATAGTATTCCTAATATTCATCGTATCCCAACAAACACAACATGAACATTACAAATAGATGATCTTGATCATGATAGGCAGTTCACAAGATCTAACATGATAGCACAATGAGGAGAAGACAACCATCTAGCTACTGCTATGGACACATAGTCTAGGGGTGAACTACTCACACATCGATCCGGAGGCGATCATGGCGATGAAGAGACCTCCGGGAGATGATTCCCCTCACCGGCAGGGTGCCGGAGGCGATCTCCTGAATCCCCCGAGATGGGATTGGCGGCGGCGTCTCTCGAAGGTTTTCCGTATCGTGCTCTCTTTGCAGAGGGTTTCGCGACGAAGGCTTTAAGTAGGCGGAAGGGCGGAGCCGGAGGAGTCACGGGGGCCCCACACGCTAGGCCCGCGCGGCCCTGGGCCGCGCCGCCTTAGTGTGGCGGCGCCTCCAGGGCCCTCCTCTGGTGGCTCTCGGGTGTTCTGGAAGCTTCGTGGGATTTTAAGATCTCGGGCGTTGATTTCGTCCAATTCCGAGAATATTTCCTTACTAGGATTTCTGAAACCAAAAACAAAAGAAAACAGCAACTGGCTCTTCGGCATCTCGTTAATAGGTTAGTGCCGGAAAATGCATAATAATGACATATAAAGTGTATAAAACATGTGAGTATCATCATAAAAGTAGCATGGAACATAAGAAATTATAGATATGTGAGACGTATCAAGCATCCCCAAGCTTAGTTCCTACTCGCCTCGAGTAGGTAAACGATAACAACAATAATTTCTGAAGTGACATGCTATCATAATTTTGATCAATACTATTGTAAAGCACATGAGATGAATGCAGCGATTCGAAGCAATGATGAAGATAATGAGTAAACAAATGAATCATATAGCAAAGACTTTTCATGAATAATACTTTCAAGACAAGCATCAATAAGACTTGCATAAGAGTTACTCATAAGCAATAAATTCTTAGTAGAAAGCTTTGAAACAACACAAGGGAAGATATAAGTTTCAGCGGTTGCTAAGTTGCTTTCAACTTCAACATGTTTATCTCATGGATAATTGTCAACACAAAGTAATATAACAAGTGCAATAGGTAAACATATAAGAATCAATGCACACAGTTGATACAAGTGTTTGCTTCTAAGATAGAAAGAATAGGCAAACCGACTCAACAATAAAGTAGAAGAATGGCCCTTCGCAGAGGGAAGCATGGATTACTATATTTGTGCTAGAGCTTTTCATTTTGAAAACATAGAAACAATTTTTTGTCAACGGTAGTAATAAATCATATGTGTTATGTATAAAATATCCTATAAGTTGCAAGCCTCTCATGCATAGAATACTAATAGTGCCCGCACCTGGTCCTAATTAGCTTGGATAACACGGATTATCGCGATAACATATGTTTCAACCAAGTGTCACAAAGGGGTACCCCCATGCGCCTGTACAGAGGTCTAAGGAGAAAGTTCGCATTGGATTTCTCGCTTTTGATTATTCTCAACTTAGACATCCATACCGGACAACATAGACAACAGTAATGGACTTCTCTTTAATGCATAAGCATTTAACAATAGGATAAAATTCTCATAAGAGATTGAGGATTTTGTGTCCAAACTGAAACTTCCATCATGATTCATGGCTTTAGTTAGCGGCCCAATGTTCTTCTCTAACAATATGCATACTCAAACCATTTGATCATGAAAATCGCCCTTACTTCAGATAAGACGAACATGCATAGCAGCTCACATGATATTCAACAAAGGTAAAAGTTGATGGCGTCCCAAAACATGGTTACCGCTCAACAAGCAACTTATTAAGAAATAAGATACATAAGTACATATTCAATACTACAATAGTTTTTAAGATATTTTTCCCATGAGCTATGTATTGTAAAGGCAAAGAATAGAAGTTTAAAGGTAGCACTCAAGTAATGTACTTTGGAATGGTAGAGAAATACCATGTGGTAGGTAGGTATGGTGGACACAAATGGCATAGTTTTTGGCTCAAGGATTTGGATGCACGAGAAGAATCCCTCTCAATACAAGGCTAGGCTAGCAAGGTTGTTTGAAGCAACTCAAGTATAAAATGGTGCAGCAAGACTCACATATGAACATATTGTAAGTGTTATAAGACTTTACATCGTCTCCTTGTTGTTCAAACACCTCAACCAGAAAATACCTTAGAGAGACCAATCATGCAAACCAAATTTTAACAAGCTCTATGTAGTTCTTCATTAATAGGTGCAAAGTACATGATGCAAGAGCTTAAACATGATCTATATGAGCACAACAATTGCCAAGTATCAAATTATTCAAGACATTATACCATTTACCACATGCGGTATTTTCCGTTTCCAACATATATCAATGAACGAAGTAGTTCAACCTTCGCAATGAACATTAAGAATAAAGCTAAGAACACATGTGTTCATATGAAACAGCGGAGCGTGTATCTCTCCCACACAAAGAATGCTAGGATCCGATTTTATTCAAACAAAACGAAAATAAAAACATAAAGACGCTCCAAGTAAAGCAAAGCACATAAGATGTGACGGAATTAAAATATAGTTTCACTAGAGGTGACCTGATAAGTTGTCGATGAAGAAGGGATGCCTTGGGCATCCCCAAGCTTAGATGCTTGAGTCTTCTTGAAATATGCAGGGATGAACCACGGTGGCATCCCCAAGCTTAGACTTTTCACTCTTCTTGATCATATTGTATCATCCTCCCCTCTTGACCCTTGAAAACTTCCTCCACACCAAACTCGAAACAAACTCATTAGAGGGTTAGTGCATAATTCATATATTCAGAGGTGACATAATCATTCTTAACACTTCGTACATTGCACAAAGCTACTGAAAGACAAAACGAAGAAATCCATCAAACATAGCAAAACAGGCAATGCGAAATAAAAGGGAGAATCTGTCAAAACAGAACAGTCCATAAAGACGAATTTTTCAGGGGCACTTAACTTGCTCAGATGAAAATGCTAAAATTGAATGAAAGTTGCGTACATATCTGAGGATAACGCACGTAAATTGGCAGATTTTTCTGAGTTACCTACAGAGAAATCTCACCAAATTCCTAAGAGATGTTAAGAAATTATAGTTTTTATGAATCCAAACTTAATGAGACTTTACTATCATGAATTTTACTAAAATGTTAATGTGAACAATAAAGAGAAGAGAGTTTACAGAAAATAATCAGAAGACTCAACAAACCAGAGTGAAATAAAACATGGTTATTCCTGTATGCTTATTGCCAAGATAATGGAAATTAAGATGCACTATATGATGAGAGTTGAAGCAAGAAGACACCAAAAGCAAGTACAGCAATTAAGCCTAACCCACTTCCAAGAAAAGAACTTAAACAAACAAACAATGAATAATACAAAGACATAATAAATGTGTTGTGTGAATTTCAAAAATTCATACATAGAGGTTAATAATATGAAATTTCTAACAACTATTTTCCTCCCCAGCATGAATTTTGTAGAATGAATAAACTCACAATATAACTATCTGATAAAGATTTACTGTTGAGTCTCATAATATAATAATTAATACTCCAACATAAAGAATAATGGTCTTTATTAATCAGGTGGGAGTAAATTCAATACAGCTTCTACCACATCTTTAATTAAGATCATCAAACAGATGAAGAATAATCAGAAATAAACTTATTCAATAGTAGGTAAATTGTAAATAGTCACCAGTCACCTGTACAATGGATAAAAGGTCATCAAAAGTAAATTCTCTCCTCCATATTAGAATCAAAATATTTGTCATCAAAACCATTTAAGCTGTTCTTTCAGTAGAAAGAAGTGATAGTAACAATAGTAGTTCAAAGAGTCTGCTATAATAATATTGTGCTACAACTATTTAAACAAGTCCATATGGTTTTTAATTTCTCTCAAATAACTTCATACAATCTATCTTGAAGATAACACTATAAAGATCTCTAATATTTGTTATTCAATAAGTCAACTAGTGAAATCACAACTTAGTGGTCTTATATCATTCTTAACAAGAATAAAAATAAAGTAAATAAACTGAATAATAAATGTAAAGAACTAATTTATGTTTTCTTAATAATATAGAATCAAAGAAGAGATATAATAAATAAAGTAAAGTTAAGAATTATAATTTTTATATTTATTTAGAAACAACAAAGAAATAAAAGTAAAGAAGTAAAGACAAAAACAAAGAAAGTGATTTAAAGGAGACCCCCGCTGCGTCGTGTCTTGATTCTCACTTTGCAAGAACGGCGCCAGAAAAAGAGCTTGATGCAATTAACACACGTCCGTTGGGAACCCCAAGAGGAAGGTGTGATGCGACAGTAGCAAGTTTTCCTCAGTAAGAAACCAAGGTTTATCAAACCAAAGAGGAGCCAAGAAGCACGTTGAAGGTTGATAGTCGCGAAATGTGATGCGGCGTAACTGGATTCCGGCGCCAACGTGGAACCCGCACAACACAATCAAAGTACTTTGCCCTAACCGTAACAGTGAGGTTGTCAATCTCACCGGTTTGCTGTAACAAAGGATTAGATGTATAGTGTGGAAGATGATGTTTGTTTGCGAAGAATAACAGAGAACAGTAGATTGTATTTTAGATGTAAAGAATGGACCGGGTCCACGTTCATTAGTGGTGTCTCTCCCATAAGATAAATAGCATGTTGGGTGAACAAATTACATGCGAGTGAGAAATAAAGAAGGCATAACAATGTACATACATATATCATGATGAGTACTATGAGATTTAATCAGGGCATTACGAATAAAGTACATAGACCGCTATCCAACGATGCATCTATGCCTAAATAGTCCACTTTCAGGGTTATCATCCGAACCTCTTCCGGTATTAAGTTGCAAAAACAACAGATAATTGCATTAAGTATGGTGTGTAATGTAATCAACACAAAATATCCTTAGATAAAGCATCGATGTTTTATCCCTAGTGGCAACAACACATCCACAACCTTAGAACTTCCTGTCCCATATTCAATGGAGGCATGAACCCCCTATCGAGGATCTCAACAAACGCAACATGTAGCATTACAAATAGATGATCTGGATCATGATATGCAGCTCACAAGATCTAACATGATAGCACAATGAGGCGAAGACAACCATCTAGCTACGGCTATGGACCCATAGTCCAAAGGAACTACTCACACATCGATCCGGAGGCGATTATGACACAAGAGACTCTCCGGGAGATGATTCCCTCTCCGGCAGGGTGCCGAGGCGATCTCCTGAATCCCCCGATATGGGATTGGCGGCGCGCGTCTCCGGGAAGGCTGCACGTGGCTCCTGCATGAGCCTCGCGACCCAAGGCTTGGGCAGGCGAGTGGCCGGAGTCTGAGGAGTCACGGGGGCCCCACACGCTAGGGCCGCGCAGGCCCTGGCCGCGCCACCCTAGTGTGGCGGCGCCCGTGGCCCCACCCGCTTCTCCTCGGTCTTCTCGGGAGTCAGAAAAATAAGCCTCCGGGCGTTGATTTTGGCCCAATTCGAGAATATTTCCTTATTCAGGATTTCGAAACCAAAACAACAGAAATGCCACAATCGGCTCTTTCTGCATCTCGTCAATAGGTTAGTGCCGGAAAATGCATAATAATGACATAAAGTGTATAACAGAGTATCATCATAAAAGTAGCATGGAACATAAGAAATTATGGATACGCTGAGACGATCAATCATCTTACCCCAATTCTATCCTTCATATCTCTATTTTCATTACTCTTTGCGAATGTTTCCTTTTGGAGTCCATCCATCAGGGCTCGTGGAGCGCATCTTCCTCCTCCGTCGCAATGGCTCCCCAACATCGCCTGGCAACATAGGCGGTGTTGTTATTTGCGTCCGCCCTGATGTCGAGTATTTTGACGTCAAATTCCCCGACTCCGTTCAAGGGTGCTTAAAAATGGTTGTACGTTCGCTAGAAATGCGCTCGACTCTCGCTGAACACAACATTCCCCCTTTAATTCAAGAACGAAAATCCGCGCTCTGATGCACACGACGAAGAAAAGTCGGCGCGTAGGCGCTGATGACACGCATCCGCGAGCTCCAAAATACTCGTGGGCCAAGAGTTGCTCAGTATCCAGATTACAACGTATTTCCTTAGATTAGGGTGCAGCCTCTCGTAGGCTCGCAAACCCCTTCGGACAAGGCGTCGCGACAAAGATGTGGATCGCATGTCGCATGCATCTATCGGTCAAGGACTTAGAAAAACTTATCCGGAAGATGTCGTCGCTGAGCAAGAAAGACCCTATTCCATCATCTTGCCGCATCGAACCGTTCAGCAGCACCAACGCTCTCCCCCAGGTGATCTATTTTTGCACTGTCAAATTTTGAATTCTTGTAAACTGTTAACTTTACTGCTTTCCCTGTATAACTCTTTGTCGAAATATTTTTCTATCTTGTAGAATCATCAGGTTTTATCATCTCTTCCACCCCTTCCTGAGGGGGGAGAAGTCGAAGAAAGAACCGTTGTCACTGACGACAACCAGGGAGCATCTCGCCCTGAGAGTGATGTCGCGGGTTCCCACAAATCCGTGGCATCTTCTGAAAAAGAGAACGAAACCGAGGTTTCCGAATCTTCACGCTCACTCCCTTCAGCTGCTTCCCCGAAAAATAAGAGGAAGAGGGAGGAGCTCGAAGATTCCGGCACCTCCAAAACGGGGAAATCTCCTGTGAAGGAGACTTCTCCCGATAAAGAGAAGAAATCTTTCAACCCCTATGAGGATGCTCTTGTTAGCTCGTAAGTTTTACTTCGCCTTGTATATTTTGTACTATATTGCTTTTTCTGTGTCTTCTCATACTATCTTTTGACACAATAGTGGCAACAAGGAAGAGGACCCCATTGTTAATGTAACTGCTCACACGAGCACATCACATACCCTGGTGCTTTCCGATACTCGCCTTGCTGCCGAAGAAACCTCGCCTCCCCAGCGAGATATAGGGGACTTGACTCCTCCCGGCAGCCCCCGTGCCTCTTCGCCGAAGAGAGCAAGGACTGAACCTGTCGAAGGATCAAACCTTCTACCCGGTAGTTCGTCAACTTCTGCTCTGGATGATGTAAGTATCTTTACCACTTTTATTTTATGTCGAACTTCTCTTCTTCTGACTTTCTTATCCCTTTTTTGTTTTTCTCAGCCTCTGATGCAACAATTTATTCGTCTTGGTACTCAATTTGTTGGGTACCGCGACCATGCGAATAGTTTGAAAGGTACTTCTCTTATCCCTTCTTGTCGAATAATTTTTCCTTCGCTTACTTTGTTGTAACTTATGTTGCTTTGTTTTGCCGTAGGTCACGCCAAAGCCAACAAGCGCGCCGATGATCTTGCTCTCGAGCTGGCTAAGAGCGAAAAAGCTCGAGAGAAAGCGGAGCTTGAATCTGCCTCAGTTGAGAGTCTTCGAAAGAGGCTCCATGACGCTGAAAATGCTTTGAGTGAGCGCACAGCTCAACAGCTTGCTCGCGAGGCTGCATCGCCGCTCGCTTGGAGTCGCAAAACCGACGTTTTGTCAGTAAGTATCGCCCTTTTTCCTCGAGTTGACTTTAGCACTATTTTTGCATATACTTATTGATAATCTGAGATTTTCCTCCAGCGGGGAAGACCAGCCAGGAATATGGGCTTGAAAAGCCAGAAGATGACCGTCTCCTTGACGCCCTTTCTCTCCTCGAAATTTATGGAGATGAAGTGCGCCAAAGCATTTCTGATGCCAAGGCGGCATTTTCTCGGCTCTTCCCCTACTTCTTCCCGAAGACTGATGAGCCCAACACTTTTGCTGCGCTTGCCAAGCGCTTCATTCCGAAGGAAGATCTTGGGTTAGCTCTTCGGCAAGAAAACCTGAAGATTGGCGTTGAAGGCACCATTGCTTTGGTTGCCGAGAGCCAACAACGCGTCGACTGGGCGAAGGTGTGAAGAGTATGGAGACGAAGAAATGGCAATCTTTGATCAAGGCCGCCAAGCCGAGCTCGAAGAAAATCCTCGCCTTCCTCGGATACAAACCAACGCCTTCCTCCAGTTCCGCCAAACCGGAGGTCAAGTAGATCGCCCTGCCTATCTTTTTCCTCTTTTTTCTTTCTTTTGCCGCCTGTCGCCATAGATGTAGCTTGCGACAGCGTATGATTGGTTCACTAGGATCCAACCTTTTGTAAGAACCATGTAAATATATTGAAAATCAATGGAAGTCTATTTTGCGTGATGATTGATGTCGAAATTTTCTTTCCAGTTGGTATTTGACAACTATACTCCAATTCCTCATCCCTCCGATGCTTTGCCTGCTTCCTCTTACTCGAAAAAAATGTCAGCTGACGACGAATTCATTGAAGATTCTTCGAGTATGGGTCCAGCACATGACTTGAAAGAACTCCGCCAACAGCTTCAATCGATGAAGAAACAGGCACTCGTGATAATGGAAAAATCTCGAAGGTCATCTGAGAGGCAGAAAATTGCGCAACAGCAAGCTCAGGAGCTTCAAAAGAGGCTGCAGTCGCTGAAGCTACACAGGCTACTTCCCGAGAGAATTTTATGCTTGAATTGATGACTGAGGCAAGCCTGGAAATGGCAGGTATACTTCTCAAGCTTAAACTTCCTCTGTTGTTTGCTTGTTTTCTGTCTCTAACTGGTGTGCTGTCGTCAAATAGGTCCCTTTTTGGATGCCGCTGCCGAAGATCAACGGGTTGACACAAGATCAAATTTCCTTGTTAACCTGGCACTGGACCATGGCTCCCTTTTTTGGGCTACACCTGAGCGTACCCGACAAATCGTCAGGTTTCAAGACCGCGCGTGCCAAGTTCGTGAGTTCCTTGAATTTTGTAGCAAAACGTTATCCATGGTTTACAACTCCATGTTTCCTCGAAATGTTCAACCTAAGACTGTAGGATAACGTTGCATAGAAAACAAAAATTTTCCTACCGCGAACACGCAATCCGAGCCAAGATGCAATCTAGAAGACGGTAGCAACGAGGGGTTTATCGAGTCTCACCCTTGAAGAGATTCCAAAGCTTACAAGAGGAGGCTCTTGTTGCTGCGGTAGACGTTCACTTGCCGCTTGCAAAAGCGCGTAGAAGATCTTGATCAATCAGCTCCGGCGCCACGAACGGGCAGCACCTCCGTACTGGGTCACACGTTTCGGCTGTTGATGAAGACGACGTCCACCTCCCCTTTCCAGCGGGCAGCGGAAGTAGTAGCTCCTTCTGAATCCGACGCCATCGACGGCGTGGTGTCGGTGGTGGTGGAGATCGCGGAGCTTCGCTTAAGCGTGCGGGATGTGGTGGAGGAGAGAGACCGCTAGGGTTTGGGGAGAGAGGGGGTTGGGCGCCGGCCCTCTAAGGGGTGCGGCCAAGGCTGAGGCTTGAAGTAGTCAGCCCCCTCTCCTATGCCCCTCATTATATAGGTGGAAGCACCAAGAGTTCTAGTCCAAGTCTTCGAATAAGACCCCAACACTAAAACCTCCCATATGTGGGAAACCTACTCAAGGAGGGAGTCCTACCCAAGGTGGGACTCCCACCTTCCTTGAGGGGGGCTGGCCGGCCACATCTAGGCTGCCCTTGGCTCCTCCCTTAGGTTGGCTGGTTATGCAAGGTGGAGTCCCTCCGGACTCTACTTTCCATGGTGATTTCTTCCGGACTTTCTAGAACCTTCCAGAACCTGCCATAAATGCACCGAATCATTTCCAAAGGAATATGACTTCTATATATGAATCTTATTCTCCGACCATTCCGGAACTCCGTGATGTCCGGGATCTCATCCGGGACTCCGAACAAATATTCGAACTCCATTCCATATTCAAGTTCTACCATTTCAACATCCAACTTTAAGTGTGTCACCCTACTGTTCGTGAACTATGCGGACATGGTTGAGTACTCTCCGACCAATAACCAATAGCGGGATCTGGAGATCCATAATGGCTCCCACATATTCAACGATGACTTTAGTGATCGAATGAACCATTCACATACGATACCGTTCCCTTTGTCACGCGATATTTTACTTGTCCGAGGTTTGATCTTCGGTATCACTCTATACCTTGTTCAACCTCGTCTCCTGACAAGTACTCTTTACTCGCGGGTATGTGGTCTCTTATGAACTCATTCATATGCTTGCAAGACATTAGACGACATTCCACCGAGAGGGCCCGGAGTATATCTATCCGTCATCGGGATGGACAAATCCCACTGTTGATCCATATGCCTCAACTCATACTTTCTGGATACTTAATCCCACCTTTATAACCACCCATTTACGCAGTGGCGTTTGATGTAATCAAAGTACCTTTCCGGTATAAGTGATTTACATGATCTCATGGTCATAAGGACTAGGTAACTATGTATCGAAAGCTTATAGCAAATAACTTAATGACGAGATCTTATGCTACGCTTAATTGGGTGTGTCCATTACATCATTCATACAATGATATAACCTTGTTATTAACAACATCCAATGTTCATGATTATGAAACTAATCATCCATTAATCAACAAGCTAGTTAAGAGGCATACTAGGGACTCTTTGTTGTCTACATATCACACATGTACTAATGTTTCGGTTAATACAATTATAGCATGATATATAAACATTTATCATAAACATAAAGATATAAATAATAACCACTTTATTATTGCCTCAAGGGCATCTCCTTCAGTCCCCCACTTGCACTAGAGTCAATAATCTAGTTTACATTTGTAAAGATATAACACCTTGGCCTTCTGGTGCTTTATCATGTTTTGCTCACGGGAGAGGTTTTAGTCAACGGATCCGACACGCTCAGAAACGTATGTATTTTGCAATTCATTTGCGTCTCAACGCATCACTCATTTCCAAATGAGTCGGCATTAAATATGTTTGATCTTCTGGTGGAACCTTAATTCCGTGGTCTGAAATATGTCACTAATATTGTCACTCACAATATAGCTTCAAAGTTCTGACTCTGTCGGCAAGTTCTCAAAGAACCTCTTGACTTAACATCCTTTGTCATTGTCAAAACAATGACATACTCTGCCTTCTTTTGTAGAATCCATCACAATATTTAGAACTCTTCTAAATCTAGCATAGACAACTTCTAGCTCATTGTGCTACCTTTTAAACAACACTTAGTCTAATTTGAGATTGAAATTATATTTTATATGTGACAAAACCAATATTGGTGTAACACCTTACAGCGATTTGTTTGTCATTTCTTCATACAAAAATATATATATATATATCCTTAGTTCTTCTAAAGTACTCAAGGATATTCTTACTGTCATTCAATGATCATCATATGAATCATTCTGGTAAATGCTCATAACACTTTATAGCACATGATATCTGATTGTGTACATATTATTCGTGATCTATAATCACTCATGTGTTTTTACTCATTGAGTGTCAGATACACTCAAGTCTTGTTAAAACTTTAACATGACAAGAATATTTTCTTAATATTTCTATATTGAACTATTTCAATATCTATTCTATGTACTTTGACTTAAACTTATTTATGTGTTTCAATCTATCTTCATAGATCTTGACACTAAATTTGTTTCAGTCCATATCCTTTCATTGAAGTTAATTTCTCAATGAAAACTTTTAATCAAGTATATAATTACATCATTTATAACCAACTATATGTCACCTACATAAAGTATTATAAATATGTCTTAGCGCTCCCACTTAATTTCTTGCAAATGCAAGCATCTTCATCTGATGAAATCAAAAACCTTTGATTATTTCATCTGGTGAAGATTCCAACTCCGCGATACTTACTTCATCCAATTGAAGTTCGTATACCTATCTAGTATTCCACGGACCAGCAAAACTCTTGGTTGTATCTAGTATACACCTTTAATACACACTTCTGATAAGTAATGTATTTTGCCATCCTACTAACATATCTCATAAAGGAAATATGTAGTGATTACTAGAATAATCCATATAGACTTTAAGCATTGCTACGGAAGATCTAATCTTGTCGTAGTCAACTCTTTGAACTTTGTCGTAAACAACTTTTCGACAAATCAAGCTTCTTCAATGATATTTCATCCAAGTCCATCAATTTTATAGATCTATTAACTTTCAAAAAGTATTCATCTATCTTGGATTTCATGGCGCATAGCCATTTTAACAGAGTCAGGGCCCATCATAACTTCTTTGTTTGTAGTTGGTTTATCATTGTTCAAAATCAATCCTTTGTCCACAAATCATTCATTTGATCACAAAGTAAACCATACCTACAAGGTTCAATATGTACTTCGATCTCCAAGGCTAAAACACTTTGTAGTCATGGGAGCCATGATCGTTGTGGCCGCTTCCGAAACCAATTCCGATGCTGCGCTACTCTGATCATTATGCTCAGTTCATAAACCTTATCAAATTATATTGTCCTCCCACTCAAATACTTCACTAGAAACAATTTCTTGAAATAAGAAACATTGACAAACACTTTTGTCTTTGTCTCGTGGGAAGAATTCCCAATTAAATCTCTGGGATAACAACAAAGACATTCATCCGATTTTGGTTGTAAACTCTTAGACCAAAATTTAAAGAAAGGACTATTAGGGTTTATACCCATTCCATAACTTGTATGGTGTCATTTCATCGGATCATGATGATGCTCTATTCAGTGTAAAAGCGGTAGTCACTAAAGCATAATCCACAAAAATATAATGGCATCAATATTTTATCTCATCATTG
Organism: Lolium multiflorum; assembly: GCA_030979885.1. NCBI lineage: Eukaryota > Viridiplantae > Streptophyta > Magnoliopsida > Poales > Poaceae > Lolium > Lolium multiflorum. Next base: position 102,304,218 of record CM061751.1, read on the forward strand.
ATCCAACAAGGTTTGGATACGTCTTTTGGATACTTCATCATCACTATGATACTCCAAGAAATGTGAGTTGTAGAACAATTTCATAACTCTCTTAGATGTTCTCTAAAACTCGTAATTCAAATATTTCCACCATGATCCAATCATAGATATTTGACTTTTCTATTACGATGATTTCCACTTTATGCTGAATTTATTTGAATCTATTCAAATGTTTCAAACTTCTTTCTTATCGAATATATCCACATATATATACTCAATTCATTGTTTGAAGTTTTCATGAAGTAGAAGAATATCCCGCACACAACTATGCCTAGTGAACCATACATCATCATGTATTTTTCCACTAAGTTTGTTGCCCGTTCAACTCTTTGGCCTATGAACGGTATTTTAATCATTCTCTTTTAGAAAAGATTTGCAAGCGCCAAATGATTCAAAAATCAAATGACTCAAAAATCCATTTGCATGGAGTTCCTTCATGCCTTCCTTTCTAACATGACCTAAATGGCGTTCCACAAATAAGTGGAATTCAAATCATTTGCTTTATGGCATTTTAGCGTCAGTGTTATGTATGTGTGTGTTTCACCATTAAGATTTATAATAACTTATCCATCGTACATGGAGTAATGTCATAATTTGAACAACTCATTGTTTTCATTTGACCAGAGCAAAATAACAATTATTAAGTTCTTTATTATAAATTCTAAGGGCTAGATAGAATGCCAACGATGAACACAATAACACTTTATTTTGTTCCAGACGTGCATTCCTATCATATTCTTTGTCAGTCACTTAGGCCATTGAATTCTTGTATTGCGTTATTTTGTATGACACTTCATACCAACCAATATGGTACTAATACCCAAGAATTTCATTGTGTGACTTAACTAGGAATACAACCATAACATGTATATCATTTATATACACCTGAGCTAGACTTTCTAGTCTTTTCTTTCTTTCTGCCAAAATATCTTTTGCAGTTTCTTCTTTTAGCTTTCCTCATTATTCAGAAAAACACTTCAACATTAATAACTTCTAGGTTTGTTGGTCTAATACCAATAACCTTGAGGTTCTTATTTTGAAGTTGATCATCATATGATCAAAGTGTTCTAGATTTCACTATTAGTAACTTTGTAATATGATGAACAATTTCACTCATAATTTTATCCATCAATTCATAACAACTTTCTCAGACCATGTCTACATGCTAGGCTCATAAAGTTTAACCTTAGTATTTTCATGTGCAAATCTGCTTGCACCCGTTGTATGCACACGTAGAATCTATAACACCCGATCATCACGTGATGCTTCAAACGACGAGTCTTAGCAACGGTACATACTAAGGATGATAACTTCATGGATATGCGAATTTTATTAGTGCCCCAATAGTTGGAGGATTGTGACGCCCGGCGTCTTCAACCTTCATACATTCCCATAAAACTTATGAGTTTATGTAGTCTCACCAAATTTATATTCTATCATCTTGCAATAAGGTCTTAGATATCACATATATCTCATACCTTTGATTATTTCTGAAAACTAAATTTTCAGCTCCTTACTTTTCAAACAGATTTGAACTTCAAGTTTCACGGAGACAAGATAACTTTAGGTACTAATTGAAACCATAGCTCTTTGAATCAACAATGTGAGGTTTACTAAAAGTTTGCAATAGGACTTAATTAACTCTTGATTCTTTAACAATACGGTACCAATCCGTAAAGTTTCTTGTCAGATTTTAATAGTATTTATATCTCAATTACAAGACTAGCGCATAGTAGTAAACGGATGCTAATACTACAAAATTAATTCAAAATACTACTCAGACTATGTTTATGATAATTAGTTCATGTTTTAATCTAATTACTAATGAACTCCCACTTAATACAACATCCCTCATAGTTGTTAAGTGGTACACGATCCAAATTCACTACACCAAAAACCGATCATCACGTGAGATGATGTAGCTTCAATGGTGAACATCAACATGTTGATCATATCATCCATATGACTCGTGTTCAACCTTTCGGTTTCCGTTGTCCCGAGGCCATGTCTGTACATGCTAGGCTCGTCAAGCAAACCCAAGTATTTCGCGTGTGCAACATGGCTTACACCCGTTGTATGTGAATCGTTGAATCTATCACATCCGATCATCACGAGATGCTTCGAAACGACGAACTGTAGTAACGGTGCATACGAGGGGAGAACACTTTATTATCTTGATATTAATGTGAGGGATCATCTTATAATGCTACCGTCGCGATCTAAGCAAAATAAGATGCATAAAGGATTAACATCACATGCAATTCATATGTGATATGATATGGCCCTTTTGTCTTTGCGCCTTCGATCTTCATCTCTAAAGCACGGACATGATCTCCATCATCAACGGGCATGATCTCCATCATCGTCGGTGTAGCGTCAAGGTCCATGGCGCCGTCTTCATGGTTGTTCACCTCATGTAGCAACTATTACAACTACTTTGAAATACTACTCAACATGAAAATTAAAGACAACCATAAGGCTCCTGCCGGTTGCCACAATACAATAATGATCATCTCATACATATTCATCATCATATCATGGCCATATCACATCACCAAACCCTGCAAAAACAAGTTAGATGTCTCTAATTTGGTTTGCATATTTTACGTGGTTTAGGGTTTTCGAGTAAGATCTAATCTACCTACGAACATGAACCACAACGGTGATACTAGTGTTGTCAATAGAAGAGTAAGTTGAATCTTCACTATAGTAGGAGAGACAGACACCCGCAAAGCCTCTTATGCAATACAAGTTGCATGTCGAACGAGGAACAAGTCTCATGAACGCGGTCATGTAAAGTTAGTCCGAGCCGCTTCATCCCACTATGCCACAAAGATGCAAAGTACTCAAACTAAAGATAACAAGAGCATCAACGCCCACAAAACCATTGTGTTCTACTCGTGCAACCATCTATGCATAGACACGGCTCTGATACCACTGTAGGATAACGTTGCATAGAAAACAAAAATTTCCTACCGCGAACACGCAATCCGAGCCAAGATGCAATCTAGAAGACGGTAGCAACGAGGGGTTTATCGAGTCTCACCCTTGAAGAGATTCCAAAGCCTACAAGAGGAGGCTCTTGTTGCTGCGGTAGACGCACTTGCCGCTTGCAAAGCGCGTAGAAGATCTTGATCACGATCGCTCCGCGCCACGAACGGGCAGCACCTCCGTACTCTGTCACACGTTCGGTTGTTGATGAAGACGACGTCCACCTCCCTTTCCAGCGGGCAGCGGAAGTAGTAGCTCCTCTTGAATCCGACAGCACGACGGCGTGGTGTCGGTGGTGGTGGAGAAATCCGGCGGAGCTTCGCTAAGCGTGCGGGATGTGGTGGAGGAGAGAGACCGCTAGGGTTTGGGGAGAGGGGGGTTGGGCGCCGGCCCTCTAAGGGGTGCGGCCAAGGCTGAGGCTTGAAGTAGTCAGCCCCCTCTCCTATGCCCCTCATTATATAGGTGGAAGCACCAAGAGTTCTAGTTCAAGTCTTCGAATAAGACCCCAACACTAAAACCTCCCATATGTGGGAAACCTACTCAAGGAGGGAGTCCTACCCAAGGTGGGACTCCCACCTTTCCTTGAGGTGGGTTGGCCGGCCACCCTAGGGAGTCCACCTTGGACTCCTCCCCTTTAGGGTTGGCTGGTCATGCAAGGTGGAGTCCCTCCGGGACTCTACTTTCCATGGTGATTTCTTCCGGACTTTTCTAGAACCTTCTAGAACCTGCCATAAATGCACCGGATCATTTCCAAACTTGGAATATGACTTCCTATATATGAATCTTATTCTCCCGACCATTCCGGAACTCCTCGTGATGTCCGGGATCTCATCCGGGACTCCGAACAAATATTCGAACTCCATTCCATATTCAAGTTCTACCATTTCAACATCCAACTTTAAGTGTGTCACCCTACGGTTCGTGAACTATGGACATGGTTGAGTACTCCGACCAATAACCAATAGCGGGATCTGGAGATCCATAATGGCTCCCACATATTCAACGATGACTTTAGTGATCGAATGAACCATTCACATACGATACCAATTCCCTTTGTCACGCGATATTTTACTTGTCCGAGGTTTGATCTTCGGTATCACTCTATACCTTGTTCAACCTCGTCTCTGACAAGTACTCTTTACTCGTACCGTGGTATGTGGTCTCTTATGAACTCATTCATATGCTTGCAAGACATTAGACGACATTCCACCGAGAGGGCCCAGAGTATATCTATCCGTCATCGGGATGGACAAATCCCACCGTTGATCCATATGCCTCAACTCATACTTTCCGGATACTTAATCCCACCTTTATAACCACCCATTTACGCAGTGGCGTTTGGTGTAATCAAAGTACCTTTCCGGCATAAGTGATTTACATGATCTCATGGTCATAAGGACTAGGTAACTATGTATCGAAAGCTTATAGCAAATAACTTAATGACGAGATCTTATGCTACGCTTAATTGGGTGTGTCCATTACATCATTCATACAATGATATAACCTTGTTATTAACAACATCCAATGTTCATGATTATGAAACTAATCATCCATTAATCAACAAGCTAGTTAAGAGGCATACTAGGGACTTCTTTGTTGTCTACATATCACACATGTACTAATGTTTCAGTTAATACAATTATAGCATGATATATAAACATTTATCATAAACATAAAGATATAAATAATAACCACTTTATTATTGCCTCTAGGGCATATCTCCTTCAAAGACCCTTCCTGAACTGATGGACAAGTTTAAGGACTCGCACAAAATCCATGGTTTTGTAAGAGCTCAACTGGTAGCCGGTGCCAGATTTGCCCTTATTATGCTTCAGATCTGCCACTCGAAACTCGATATGACAAAGGTGGTTGAAACTGTCCATACCAAGCTGAGGCGACGGCGGAGAGGTGTCGACAAAATCGATGCGGTAGTTACACCAGTGGCTGAAGAGATAATTGGTGACCTTCTTCGAATGGATGCCGACTTTTTTGCAGATGGCCATTATGACGATTTTCTGGGTGCCTCTGCCGAAGAAGACAGGATAAACATTGATGATCTGTTAGGTCACGACTAAATTTATTTCTTCGGTAGATAGTTTATTTTGTCGAAAGAAACTGTAACTTGCTGTATATATATTTGCAAGACAAAGATATGTATTTTTCTTTTCCCTAGCTCCCGAGTGTTTCGGTGGCTAATGTATCTATTTTTATTGTATTTGCGAGGTTATTTAAACCAAGGCAAATAAAATTTATTGAGTGTATATTGTATTTGCGGGTATGAGCCCCCGAGCCTGTCGAAGAAAAAAGATGTATATCTCCAATATCTTTATTATATTGTAGCACCGCGAGTCCGCCTCATTAAAAACCTTCCAGCCCCACTCGGTGCCCTGAAAGGAAAAGAGTGCGTCTGAAAACTCGCGGGTGTTTCAGTACATTGTATGTTTACATATATATCTTGACTTAGGCATAGAAACGCCTAAGTTGCGCCACGTTCCAGGGATTTGGCTCGGCAATCCCTGTCTTCTTGTCCTTTATCATGTATGCTCCTCCCTCGATTACTTCGGTGATGATATAAGGGCCTAGCCATGGCGACTCGAGCTTTTCATGGCTGTTTTGCGTGAGCCGAAGAACTAAGTCACCAACCTGGAAAGATCTTGGTCGTAATCGTCGACTGTGGTAATTTTTTATATCTTGCTGATATTTGGCGACTCTTGACAATACTTCGTCTCGAGCTTCGTCGAGTGCGTCCATATCATCTTCTAGTGCCTTTCTTGAGGTTTCTTCGTCAAATTCTGCCACTCTCGGAGAATTGTGTTCTATTTCTATTGGCAGCACCGCCTCAGCTCCATGAACTAGAAAAAACGGGGTTTCCTGTGTTGCTGTGTTGGGTGTTGTTCGTATGCTCCATAGCACGCTTGGTAACTCCTCTGGCCAAGTATGCCGAGCTTTTTCCAATGGTCCTAACAGGCGCTTTTTGATGCCATTGCAGATGACACCGTTTGCTTTCTCGACTTGACCATTGGTTTGCGGGTGCGCAACCGACGCAAAATGTAGTTTGATACCTACTTCTGCACAATAAGCCTTGAATTCCTTTGACGTGAAATTGCTACCATTGTCTGTGACGATGCTATGAGGAACTCCAAACCGGAAAACGATGCTCTTGATGAACTTGACCGCTGATGCTGCATCTGGCGAATTTATTGGTTTTGCTTCGACTCACTTGGTGAACTTGTCGACGGCCACAAGCATATACTCGTATCCTCCTGGCCACGCCGTGTGCAATTTGCCCACCATATCAAGACACTGGGCAAAGGGCCACGACAAAGGTATTGGCATCAGTTTTGCTGCCGGAGAATGAGGTTTTGCGGCAAACCTTTGACACGCAACACAGGTACGCACTATGTTTTTTGCATCCTTGATAGCTGTGAGCCAATAAAACCCTGCTATGAAAACCTTGGCCGCAATAACTCGACTGCTTGCATGGTGTCCGCATACTCCCTCGTGCACATCCTTTAAAAGCACCCGACCTTCTTCAGGTGTGACGCATCGCTGCAAGACTCCCGATATACTTTTCTTGTACAGCTCGCCCTTAACCACAGTAAATGCTTTCGATCGTCGAATAACTCGCCTTGCTTCCACTGGATCGTCGGGTATTTGCTGCCTTGAGATATATGCAATATAAGCTTGCATCCATGGTACTTCTACTACCATTACCTCGTGTGATTCTTCCTCATCTCCAGGTGCACCTGCCTCGAGGGCTGCCGAAGCCCCCGAGCCTTTCTCGACCTTTTCTTTCTTCTTTGGCTGTTTTCTTGCCCTGGTCGACCTTTCACTTATTTCTTCCCAAAATACTCCGGGTGGTATTGCTAGACATTGCGACCCGATATTTGCCAGAACATCGGCTTCGTCATTACTGAGCCTGCTAACATGGTTTACCTCGCATCCATCGAAAAGCTTCTCGAGTTCATTGTATAACTCTTTGTATGCTACCATGCTATCATTGACTGCGTCACATTGATTCATTACTTGTTGAGCCACCAGCTGGGAGTCGCCGTATATTTTTAATCGGGTCGCACCACAGGCCTTCGCCATCTTCATCCCATGTATCAGCGCTTCATACTCTGCCTCATTGTTAGATGCGTTGGGAAACGTCATCCGTAGCACATACTTTAACTTGTCTCCTTGAGGTGAAACCAATATCACGCCTGCTCCTGCTCCTTCTAATCTCTTGGACCCGTCGAAGTTCATGGTCCAGGTTCTCGATAAATCAGGAGGTCCCGTGTTTTGTAGCTCCGTCCACTCTGCAACGAAGTCTGGTAAGATCTGCGACTTTATCGCTTTTCTTTTTTCATAAGTGATGTCCCGAGGGGAAAGCTCTATTCCCAAAGGGAGACACGGCCCGTAGCTTCCGGGTTGTTCAGTATATTTGACAATGGTGCCTCATTGACCACTATCGGGTGTGCCGAAAAATAGTGTCATAGCTTTCTTGCTGTCGTAAATACTCCGTATGCTAGTTTCTGATAATGCGGGTACCTTTGTTTTGAAGGTGATAAAACCTCGCTAATGAAGTATACCGGCCTCTGTACACCATGTAGTTTTCCTTCTTCCTCTCGCTCAACTACAATTGCCGTGCTGACCACCTGAGGTGTAGCCGCAATGTATAACAGGAGAGGTTCCTTTTCCTTTGGTGCCACCAGTATCGGGGGTGTCGATATTGTGCGCTTGAGATCCTCGAAGGCTCTGTCCGCCTCTTCGTTCCACTCGAACTTTTCTCCTTGCTTGATCAAGGCGTAAAATGGCAACGCCTTTTCTCCTAGCCTAGCGACGAATCTGCTCAAAGCCGCGACTCGCCCAGTTAGCTGTTGTATCTCTTTTAACTTTGTTGGTTTCCGCATTGTTACGATAGCCTGTATTTTCTCCGGTTAGCTTCGATCCCTCTTGCTGACACCAGGAACCCGAGAAGTTCTCATGCCGGGACGCCGAAAGAGCACTTTGTCGGGTTTAGCTTGAGGCAAAATTTGTCGAGGTTGTCGAAAGTTTCTTTGAGATCGTCGATCAATGTAGATCCTTCCTTTGTTGTTATGACGACATCGTCAATGTATACTTGGACGTTTTTGCCAATCTGCGTGGCCAAGCACTTCTGCATCATCCGCTAGTATGTTGCACCCGCGTTTTTCAACCCGAAAGGCATTGTTCTGTAACAGAATACGCCATAGGGGGTAATGAAAGTTGTTTTGACTTCATCTTCTTCCTTCAGTAGAATCTGGTTGTAACCAGAATATGCGTCCAAGAAGGAAAGACGTTCACAACCTGCCATGGAGTCGATAATTTGATCGATCCTTGGCAGGGGAAAGTGATCCTTTGGACAATGTTTATTTATACACGTGAAGTCGACGCACATGCGAAGGACCTCTGTATTTTCTACGGGACCAGCACTGGGTTCGCTACCCAGTGGCTTCTGTGTGTATCTCCTTAATGAACCCAGCTTCTCTGAGTCGATTGATTTATGACAGCATAGCTTTGCGGTTTGGTTCCGAAAAACGCCGCAAAGGTTGTCTGATTGGCCTAGCCAATGGATCCAAATTTAGGGGTGCTCGGCAAGTTCCCTGGGTACTCCTGACACCATGCGAAGATTTCCCAGCGCTCACGGAGGAACTCGACGAGCGCGCTTTCCTATGCGAGGTCCATGTTTGTGGCGATGGCTGTCGTCTTCTTGGGATCTGTCGGGTGTATCTGCACTTCCTTCGAGTTCTTGGTAGTATCAAAGGTTGGTTCCTTAAGCGGCCTCCCGACATCTGGCAACACGTCGTAATCTGTTGTCAACTTTGACGCCATATACTCTGCTTGCATCCCGAAAGTTTCTGACAGGCGATGGAAATCCTTGTCGCACTTATCCGCTAGCGCAAAACTTCTTTCACCGTAATTGGTCCCTTGGGTCCAGGGAGCCTCCACAACAAGTATGTGTAGTGGGGTACTGCCATGAATCTGGCATATGCGAGTCGTCCCAATAAAGCATGGTACTGTGATGGAAAATCCACGCCTCAAATTCCAGCCTCTCGATTCTGTAATTCTCTCGGGTTCCAAACTGAACATCGAGATTGATCTTCCCCAATGGATAACTTGGCTTGTCTGGTGTGATACCATGGAAACGTGTATCCGTTGGTTTTAAGTTCGCAAGGATATGTTCATCTTCCTCAATGTATCTGCGTACATAAGGTTTAGACTGCTGCCGCCATCTATAAATACTCTCGACACGTCGAATCCGCAATCACCGCTAGTAAGATTAAGGCTGATTGCCCTGGTCGAGGAACTTGCTGCGGGTGATCCGCTATGGTGAAGCCAATGTCGTGTCCCGACCAATTTAGATACTCTATTGTTGGTGGAGGCATTTTCTCTGCCATGAAAACTTGTCGCGAAATCACTTTCTGAGCTCTGTTGGATGGCCTAGCCTTCTGGATCATCGAGACCGCGCCGTTGGCGTGGGTGTCGATATATGGAGGTGGGTGTGGTGCTGCCGCTATTCTGAGCTGGTGCCGATTTTCGTCCGTAATTGCGGGAGGAGGCGGAAGGTGAACCTCGCTCCTTGGCCCCTGAGGGTATCTGTTTGCTGCCTGTGCGTTGGCATGCCCTGCAAATCTGTTCAACGCCTGAAAAGTTCGGCAGTCTTTCTGCAAGTGTCCGGACTATCTCTTTCCATTGTTGTTGAGATAAAAATGCATTTGGCACGGTCCGTTCATCATATCTTCGAGAGATATGTACGGCCTCTGGAACCTTGGACCATTATTTTGCCTATTTGGGCGGGGACCATCCCGCTGCTCACCGCTCTTTTGATAATCATCTCGATTGTTTCCTTCATTATTTCCGCGGAAGCCGGCCGATATTTGGCCGGGACCGTTGTGATCTGAATACTGTCGAGGAAAACGCCGTCTATTTTGGAAGTTTCTGTTACGATCCTCCTCGGGCGACCTATGCCGCTTATTATTGACAGCATCCTCTCCATCTGCCCAGCGATTTGCTATCTCCATGAGTGCTGCTATTGTCTTTGGATTAGTCCTTCCGAGGTCCTCGATGAAGTCCTTCCTTCGGATCCCGCCGACAAAAGCATCTATCGCTCTCTCGTCAGATACATTTTCTGCCGAGTTTTTGATAATATTCCACCTCTGTATGTACGCCCTCATCGACTCGTCATACTTCTGTCGACAGGCTCTCAACTCCTCTATTGACGCAGGTTTCTTGCATGTGGACAAGAAATTCTTTACGAACAGATCCTCGAAGGTTTCCCAACTGTCGATAGACCCAGGTGGTAACTTCTTGATCCATGATCGAGCTGCGCCACTTAGATACACCTGGATGCTTTGCATAGCTGTCGCCTTAGTTCCACCCGTCAGCTTTACTGTCTCCAGGTAATCAACCAACCAATCCTCGGGATCTTGCAATCCGTCGAATTTCTTATAACTATCAGGCAACTTGAAATCTGACGGTACTCGCGTTTTGCGAACTCGTCGGGTGAAACAAGGGAGTCCACACAGATCTTCGTCATCCCCTTCAGGTGAGTGCCGACGTTCTCTCCTTTCTTGGCGCGCCCTGTCAACCCGTGTCTGCGCCACTGTGTCTCTAGCCGACGTTCTTGGGGTGGTTGGACTGCTCCTGCAGGCCGTGGACTATTTTGTCTTGCGGCACTTTCGGGAGGTGTGCTCGTACTTGCAAACGCAGTTCCCATGACTCCTACTCCTGCCAAAGCCATGTTGTACAATGCCTCTCTTGGATCTCCTGCAGGTGGCCTGTTCGCCAGTATGAAGGCCTGTGTCGCCATATATCCTGCTTCCGGGGTTTTTGGGATAATGTTCCCTCTTGTGTCGATCGACATGAAGGACATGTCGAGGTTTCGGATTAAATTTTCCCTGTCGGCCTCAGGTACATTTTGCAGCCGAGATCTTGCTCTGTTTCGAGCTGCTCTGTGACTATCTCCCGAAGTACCCGATTGTCGGCTCAACTCGCCCTTCGCCTTCTTGACTCGGCAGCCGCTCTTCTTCTATTCGATCAATTGTCTGTTTTTCTATTTCTCGTCCAACACGGGCGAGTCTGTATTGATACGCTTGCAATTCTTCCGCCGTAGCAGTTGTGGTCAATGGTTCCGTACCATCCATGGCTCTTGCGGCTCTGTCCCACGCTGCTTGCGGGAGTTGAACCGTTAGACGTGGTGTGGGCCCAACATAATTTCGTGCCTAAACCTCGCCTGAGATCAGCGGGATCGACATACAGGTTTCCCGCATCGTCGAAAGCCTCCGATGTTTCTGGCTCTGCTCGACTTGCCTCCTCGATGGCATATATTTGGTGATGTGTAGAAGCTTGATTGTCGTCGATATCAGTGACACCGTCATATAGATCGGCGAAAACCTCACGAATAGAAGTAGATCTGTCGACGAAATCGAAAGCGTCGACTGTTGGAGTCGCTGCTTATATTTGAGTCTGCAGACGACCTGACGGATATGTTGCTGAAGATCTTGATGAGTTCACCGCTTGATGCAAGCTTGGTGGAGATTGTCGACGAAATCTCTTCATCGCCGACTCGAACGATGAAACCGATCCCGATGAATCGGAACCAGCTGCACCCGATCTCGCCGAATCCGATCTTGCGAGACGATGAGATCCTTCCTTCCCGACGCGGAAGTGGAACTTTCCGAACGCCATGTCCATGGGCTCCTCCAGATACGCATATGCATCCATACAGGAGGGTGGGTGAGGAACAAAATCGACTAGAGCGGTTTCGATCTGTTTACCTCGATCCATCGCGTTGCTTGCTACCGAAGATGTTGATGATGTCGAACGTGCCATCGAGATCAGAACCTTGTCACCTCTAATTCCCACAGACGGCGCCAATTGATAAGGGATTAACTTATCAATGCCTACAAGTTGTAGACTAGGGTTTAGTTGGAAGTAGAGGGCAAGCAGATCTCGAAGGTTTGAGCCAGAAAAGTGCTCGACTGTTTATGAAAACTAGGGTTGCGTGAAACAATGAATCGATCCTTTTTTTCGACTCCCTTATATAGGAGGCGGAGCCGAGGGTTTCGTGATGTACAAGTTATAGAGTTCGGGAGGGTTTCTGAACTGTCCCGTAACAATTACAAGTTGATATTCCTAATACAATTCTATCTTTCCAAACTATGTAAAACTTCGGGTCGTGGGCCTCCAGTAAACCCCGGGTGCCTTCTTCGGCAGGCCCATTGGGGATGCCTATGTCAATACGTGCAATGGTACAACCACAACAACCACCACCTGATGAAGATGGCAGTGTGCAAGGTGACAATGTAGAAGCTGCTAATGCTCAAGGTCATGGTATTGGTCGTGGTCTTGGACGTGGCGTTAGTGATGGTCTCCGTGGTCGTGGTTTTGTCCCTGTAGGAGCTCAACGTATTCCTCAACAACAAGAAGATGGGTTGTGTAAGCCCAAGTTCTCAATTCCCAGATTTGAAGGAGGTACTGATGTTGAAGAATATCTCACATGGGAGCTGAAAATTGAGAGATTATGGCGTTTACATGAATATACTGAAGATAGGAAGATCAAGCTTGCTTCCTCCGAATTTGATGGCTATGCATTGCGTTGGTGGGATGGACTTGTTCGTGCTCGAGAAGAAGATGGTGAGCTGCCTATTATCACATGGCGTGCTATGAAGGCGGCAATGAGAGCTCGTTTTGTTCCTACCAATTACTTCCGATTAGTTTTTGACAAGTTGACCCAATTAAAGCAAGGTGTTATGATGGTTGATGCCTACTACATGGAGATGGAGATGCTTATGCAGCGTGCCCGTGTCCGTGAGTCTCTTGAGATGACACTACAGCGTTTTTTGAATGGTCTCAGGTTTAACATCAAAGGCATTGTGGGTCATCACAATTACACTACTATGAATGAGCTACTACATCATGCAAGAGAAGCTGAATCACAGTTGGCTCAACAAGCGCAAATCAAGGGTTGTGCTACGGGCGCTGGGCGCTACACGCCTAGGGCGCCACCCTCTACGGCGCCATCTTCGCGCCCCGCGGATGTTGCCTTCGTGCAAGCCGATCTACAATGTGTCCAACACAAAGAAGCCCGTTCCTGCAGCAAGTGGAGCTAGTTCTAACATGTCAACGGCGCGCAACCACGAAATGGCTTGTCATACATGTGGTGGCAAGGGTCACTTCAAGAGATATTGTCCTAGCCGCAAAGTTATGATTGTTAATCAGGACAATGAGTATGAAACTGGAGACGATGTTGATCCAAATGCTCCAGAAGATGATGATTATGACAGTGATGGTTTTGATGCTTTTCCTTCTGAAGCTCAAACTATTGTTGTTTCACAGCGTGTTCTCAATGTGCAGTCAAGTGCATCTACTCAGCGCTGCAATTTGTTCCAAACAAAGGCACTAGTTGAACCTGATAAAGCTTGCAAGGTCATTATTGATGGCGGGAGTTGTCGCAATTTAGCAAGCAAAGAGTTATGTGCCAAGCTGAAATTGAAGTATCTACCGCACCCGCATCCATATTATATTCAGTGGTTGAGCAATAATGGTGAGATGAAGGTGAGCCACATGGTGCGTGTTGATTTTGAGATTGGACCGTATAAGGATTCCATTGATTTTGATGTGGTTCCTATGACGGTGTGTCACCTACTGTTGGGCCGGCCATGGCTCTATGACCGTTCTGTGCAACACAATGGCCGTGCCAATACATATCACTTGGAGTTCAAGGGCAAGAAGATTAACTTACAGCTTATGTCACCACATCAAATTGTCAACGAATCTCGTCAGAAAGTTGAAGTGAACTTGGAAGATGCACCTATAGATAGGCGAGAGAATTGTAATACCGTGTGTGATATAACGAAAAGTGAGAGAGTGAATTCTTTAGTCTTATTAGCCACCAAAGAAGACATGAGAGAATTTAGTGAGGATCCTACAACCATGCCTCTTGTGCTCATGCACAGGGGTACGGTTTTGGTTTCTAATGACATGACCCCTATTCCTCTTGGTGTTTCTAATGTTTTGCAGGAATTCAGCGACGTGTTTCCGGAGGAGGTGCCCGCAGGACTACCACCATTGTGTGGTATTGAGCATCAAATTGACTTGATCCCCGGAGCTTCGCTGCCCAATAGGGCGCCATATCGAACGAACCCGAAGAGACGAAGGAGATACAGCAAGTACAAGCGCTACTCGACAAAGGTTATATCCGCATAAGCCTTAGTCCTTGTGTTGTTCCTGATATTCTCGTTCCTAAGAAAGATGGTACATGGCGTATGTGTGTAGATTGTAGAGCTATAAACAACATTACTATTTGATATCGTCATCCTATTCCCCGTTTAGAGGATATGCTAGATGAATTGAGTGGTGCTGCTATTTTCTCTAAAATTGATTTGCGTAGTGGTTATCATCAAATTAGGATGAAAGAAGGGGATGAATGGAAAACAGCCTTTAAAACAAAATTTGGTTTATATGAGTGGTTAGTAATGCCTTTTGGCTAATGCACCTAGCACTTTCATGAGACTGATGAACCATGTTTTGCGTGATTTTATTGGCAAGTTTGTGGTTGTGTACTTTGATGATATATTAATCTACAACCACAATGAATTTGATCATACTATACATATTCGACATGTTTTGCAAGTGTTGCGTGATAATAAACTCTATGGTAATCTTGAGAAGTGCACATTTTGCAAAGATAAGGACATATTTCTGGGTTGTGTTGTCTCTAAGCATGGAGTAGAAGTAGATGTGTATAAAATTGAAGCTATTAAAAATTGGCCTACTCCCATGAATGTGAATCAAGTAAGAAGTTTCCATGGTCTAGCTGGATTTTATAGAAGATTTGTGCCCAACTTTAGTACTATTGCTGCACCTTTGAATGCTTTGACTAAAAAGGGTGTTGTTTTTGAGTGGGGCGCAGCCCAAGATCATGCTTTTGATGAACTGAAACGATTGTTAACTTCTGCACCATTGCTTGCACTTCCTGATTTCAATAAGCAATTTGAGATTGAATGTGATGCTAGTGGTATTGGAATTGGTGGTGTGTTGATGCAAGAGGGTCGCCCAATTGCATATTTTTCTGAGAAACTTTCTGGTGCTAAGTTGAACTATCCTATATATGATAAAGAATTGTATGCTTTAATTAGAGTTCTTGAGGTTTGGCAACATTACTTGTGGCCAAAAGAATTTATCATACATTCTGATCATGAAGCTTTGAAATATCTGAAAGCTCAATCTACTTTGCATAAGCGTCTTGCTAAGTGGGTTGAGTTCATTGAGTCTTTTCCATACATTATTAAGCATAAGAAGGGAAAAGATAATATTGTTGCTGATGCTTTATCCAGGAAGAATATGCTATTAACTCAAATTGATGTTAAAATTCCTGGATTAGAGATATTATGTGATTTGTATGCCACTGATCATGATTTTGCCGAACCATATCGCTTGTGTGCTATTGGTAAAGCATGGGAAAAATATCACATACATGATGGGTGATACGTCCAAAACGTATCTACTTTCCCGAACACTTTTGCTATTGTTTTGCCTCTAATTTGTGTATTTTGGATGCAACTAACACGGACTAACGCTGTTTTCAGAACTGTTCGGTGTCTCGTTTGTGCAGAATCCAACTTTCAGGAAAACCTCGGGATTTTGACAAGGCCCTATTTTCCTGCATCGACGGAGCAGAAGGACAAATCAAGTGGAGGCCCGAGGGCCCCACACCAAGGCGGCGCGCGGCCTAGGGGGCCCGCGCGGCCCTATGGTGTGGCCCCTGGTCGGCTCTCGACGCCCTCCTTCGGACTATATATCGGCCTCGACCTAAAACGCACGGAAGAAGTCGAAGTCGCCGAAACCCTCCGTAACGCCGCCACATCACGAAACTCCGTCTCGGGAGCCAGAAGTCTCCGTTCTGGCACTCCGCCGGACGGGGAATTGGAGGAGATCATCGCCATCATCACCGCCAACGCCTCCCATCGACCAGCCATGTTTCCCCCATCCATGTGTGAGTAATTCCCCCGCTGTAGGCCGAAGGGGATGGTAGGGATTGGATGAGTTTGGTCATGTAATAGCATAAGATTGTTAGGGCATAGTGCCTAGTATCCGTAGATGTTACTTTTATGATATTGTTGCAACTTGTTATGCTTAATGCTTGTCACTAGGGCCCGAGTGCCATGATCTCAGATCTGAACATGTTATTGATTCATGAAGATATTCGTTGTTTATGATCTTACCTGCAAGTTGTATACACATGTCGCTGTCCGGAACCAATGGCCCCGAAGTGACAGAAATTGGGACAACCGGAGGGGATGGTAGTGACGTGAGGATCACATGTGTTCACGGAGTGTTAATGCTTTGCTCCGGTACTCTATTAAAAGGAGTACCTTAATATCCAGTAGTTTCCCTAGAGGCCCGGCTGCCACCGGCTGGTAGGACAAAAGATGTTGTGCAAGTTTCTCATTGCGAGCACGTACGACTATAATTGGAACACATGCCTATTGATTGATTAGTACTTGGATACCGTTTTATTATTATCTGCAAATGCCCTGCTATGATTGTTACATGAGTTTCTCTCATCCATGCAACGCCCGTCATCCGTCCCCGTGCCTACAGTATTTTAATCCCGTTGTTTACTATAATCACTACTGCTGTCTTTGTTACTCGCTGTGTTATTTCGCTATCGCCATCGCTATAAAACTGTTACTCGATAAACTCTTGCGAGCAAGTCTGTTTCCAGGTGCAGCTGAATTGACAACTCGGTGTTAAGGCTTTCAAGTATTCTTTGTCTCCCCTTGTGTCGAATCAATAAATTGGGTTTACTTCCCTCGAAGACTGTTGCGATCCCCTATACTTGTGGGTCATCAAGACTATTTTCTGGCGCCGTTGCCGGGGAGCATAGCTTTATTTGGAAGTTCACTTGGATTGATATTGTTCGCTGCAAATTCTCCATCATGGGTAAACCTCGCGATACTAAGGTCGGCATATTACCATCCACTACAAGAAAAGGTACAACTCTGAGTACCTCTGCTGCTCTTGATTCACCATCTGTGATTGATAAACTTGTTTCACCGCCACATGCTTCACTTGCTGGTACTTCTGCTGAATCTGAAAATTCTTATAATATTGATAATGTTTCTGTTGTGCTTGATGATAGTGGTTCATTGGGATCTTTTCTAGATGCTACGATTGCTAGGTCTAGACAAATTGAAAATATTGAAACTCCTAATGCTACTACACCTGTTAATTCACCCGAACTTGATTATTCTAGTGATGATCCTGATGAAGATTATGTGGAGCTTAATGATGATTTTATTGAATAATGCAATGCTACTACTGATGCAAGAAAAATTAAAAAGTTCCTTGCAGAACATGCTGTTAGATATAAACTGTCTCCTGATCCTAAATTTGCCACATCTCCTATAAACATTAAGGATAAAGATTAAGATTTTTCTCTTGATCTATCTCATATAGCTATTGTTGAGAAAACACCCTTTTGTGGTACTGAAAAAGAAAGTGTTGTTGAACACATGATTGAGTTATCTACTCTGAGTATTTGTTTTCTGATGATGTCAAGATGCGTACTTACTTTGTTGCTAAAATCTTTCCATTCTCATTAAAGAATGACGCTAAAACTTGGTATAATAGTTTGCCACCTAATTCTATTAAAAGTCCAAAAGAATTGCTTGATGTTTTCTTCCGGAAATACTTTCCTGCTAGTGCTCAACATATTGCTTTGCAGAGAATTTATAATTTTGACCAGGAAGATGGAGAGAAATTGCCTGAGGCTTGGGCTAGATTTTGCTCTCTTATTAGAGCTCGGCCTGATCATGATTTGGAAAAGCATGATTTACTTGATATATTTTATAGTGGACTAACCATTGAGTCTAGGGCATACCTGGATAGTTGTGCTGGTTGTGTTTTCAGGAAAAGAACTCCAGACGACGCTGAAGAATTATTGGCTAAAATAGGCCGGAATCATGATGATTGGACTACACCTGAACCAACCCCGACACCGATATTGAAGAAGAGGGGTATGATTAAATTGAATGATAAAGATATGAGGGAAGCCAAGAAGTCTCTCAAGGAGAAAGGTATTAAATCTGAAGATGTGAAGAATCTTCCTCCCATAGAAGATATATGTGAGATAATTCCCCCTTCATCCATGATTGAGGTAAACTCCCTTCAACGCTTTACTAGAGAAGATATTCCGTATTCAAAACCTCCTGCACAATGCTTAGATGAGTTTGATAATTATATTGTTAAGCAAGAAAATTTTAATATGAGAGTAGAGAATCATTTAATGGAAAATTCTCGAGCTATTAGTGAATTGCATGATATTGTGGAGAGAACCTCCAATGATGTTAAGATGCTTGTTAAACATTTTCATATGGTTCAAACTCAAATTGATCAACTCACTAAAGTGCAAAATGACTTGTTGGGAAATAATGCTAAAGAAAAACATGCTTATGAAGTAACAACTAGAGGTGGTGTTTCTACTCAGGATCCTCTATATCCTGAGGGGCATCCCAAAAGAGTTGAACAAGATTCTCAATGAACTAAAACTAGTGCTCCATCTAAGAAAAAGAAAAAGAAACATAAAAATGTTGTAGAATCCTCTGAACCTGTTAATGATCCTAATAGTATTTCTATTTCGATGCTGAAACTGAAAGTGGTAATGAACATGATAAAGATAATGATAAGAATGACACTCCTGATAAAGAAGAGGTTGAAGAAGAACCTGAAAAGCATGCTAAAAATAAAAAGTACACTAAAGAAGATTTTATTGCTGAGAAACATGGGAATGAAAGAGAACCTTGGGTTCAAAAGCAAATGCCTTTTCCTGCTAAGAAACTAAAATCAAAGGAAGAAGAACACTATAATAAATTTTGTGATTGGATGAAACCTTTATTCTTGCAAATCCCTTTGACTGATGCTATTAAATTGCCTCCTTATTCAAAGTATATGAAAGATATTGTTACTAACAAAAGGAAAATCCCCAATGAGGAAATTTCCACTATGCTTGCTAATTACTCTTTTAATGGCAAAGTTCCAAAGAAGTTGGGCGACCCAGGTATACCTACTATTCCTTGTTCTATTAAGAATAATTATGTTAAAACTGCTCTATGTGACTTGGGAGCCGGTGTTAGTGTTATGCCTTTCTCTCTTTATAAGAGACTTTGCTTAGATAAGTTGATACCTACTGATATATCTTTACAAATGGCTGATAAATCTACTGCTATTCCTGTTGGTATATGTGAGGATGTTCCTGTTCAAGTTACTAATAACTGCTTGATATTAACTGATTTTGTTGTGTTGGAAATGCCTGAAGATGATAATATGTCTATTATTCTTGGGAGACCTTTTCTTAACACCGCAGGGGCTGTTATTGATTGCAATAAAGGAAAGGTTACTTTCAATGTTGATGACAAGGAACATACCGTCTATTTCCCCAAGAGGATTGAAAAAGCATGCGGAGTTAATACTATTTCTACTGTGAGAACTATCAAAGTTGGAACTATCGATTGTCCTATATATGAGCCTAGAGAAGAATATCAAACTCTTGTGATTGGATCCATATCAATACAATTCAAGGTAACATGATTGATTTGAGGTTTATTTCTTCTTATGCTATGTAAAATTTATTTGGTGGCAAGACTTGATCAACCTTGTTAACAAATACTTTTTATATGCATAGAGGAAGTAAACAACATTTCTTTCTTCCTCCACTTGCTCTAGCTGCTGTAGCATTTTTATTTTGCAAAGTTCTTTAGTTGATTAGAGATTTCAAAAAATTTCCTGGCCAGTAATAATAAACTTAATACCCAGAAATGTGCATTTTTCAAAGTTTTCAAAAATTCGCGGAAATTACACCGTTGGTCCTATTTTTCAACGAGGCACTGGGAGCACCAGAGGATGACCTGTGGGGCACCACAGGTGCCACACCACAGCCGGCGCGCCAAGGAGGGCGCGCCACCCGTGGTGTGGGCCCCTCCTTGCCCCACTTCTTCATCTCTTTCTCCCAGCATCTTCTCTCCCGAAACTCGAACCAACTTTCTCTCACTCGTTTTTGCTCAAGAGCTCAGAATTTTTCGATCTCTTTGCTCAGCCCAGATTTCGTCTGAAATTTGGCACATTTGCTCTCCGGTATGTGACTCCTCCGCCTATCCAAGTAGAATTTTGTTTAGTTGAGTATACCTTGAATATTTTGCTGCTGTAGGTAACATGTTTAGTGAGCTTGCATGCTTGTTCTAAGTGGTAGAAACTAGTTTTGATGCATGATTAGTGCTCTAGCAAGTTCCTATGGTAGTTTCCCTCAATTATATGTCACCAAATCAAGTTTTATATTGTTTGTTGAAAATTTCAGAAAAGAGATGAAGAAGTTCAAATTTGGAGAATTGTTCAAGAAAGGAACAACCAGCACCGGGAGGCCTTCTAGGACCGCCACCCAAATTAGGCGGTCGTACAATGAGGACATCATCGCGCCTAGTTTCGCGCCCGAAGAGGACAATGGGCCTCCTAATGCTTCATCCTTCCCATGTTATGATTTTCTGACAAATGCAGGGATATTGGATGATTTCTTCACCCTTGTCAACAGGGCGGGTTAGCCACCTACGTGGGAGATGAAAGGGAGCAATACTACATGCTCACCAAAATCTTTGTCGAGAGCTTCAAGTTCCAAAACACGCAATATGAGCCGACAGTTGCATTCAAGATCTATGGTAATCCTGTTACTATGGAATTGGAAGAATTTTGTCGTGCATTGGATATTGCCCCTGTAGGTACAGCAAGGAGGATTGATGACAACCCCCGAGACTTGTTGGAGCTCTATCGAGGGATCACCAATGATGATTGTCGCACCATTCAGCGTGGCAAGATAAGGAACATTCAACTCCCCGCCATTAAATATTTTGCATATTACATTGCCACTAGCATTCTTGGTAGGGAGAACACTAGCAATATTTCTAGTTACCATCTTGCTTTCCTGAATATTGCACTTACTGGACGGACATCTTATCACCTTGGTTCTCTTATTGCTCGCCGCCTGTCTAACAGGGGGCCTATATTTGGAGGAATTATTGCTTCGCGCGTTTTAGCATATTTAGAGCTTCCTATTGATCCTAATGATGTGTCATTAACCCCTAGGAGGCTTGATATCACTGCTATGAAAATCCATCATTTTGTTACTACTGATTCCACTATAGATAACATGGTCTATAGAATGTTGTTTGCTGACGGGGATGAGAAAGAAATCCCTCTTCCCCAGCCAGGTTTGTTCTGTATTGACAGGCAACCATGGTCGCGCACTAAGGAGGAGGTGGATGAACATATGAAGATACAAGATTTCCACCAGCAGCATGACTCCGAGGACGCCGAGCCCTCCTACGACTATACCGTCACGTATCCGGGTGCTTCTTCTAGCACATACCCGGAATATGATCCATCTTCGTCGTACTACGGGGATACTACTTCATGGCCTCGATGGGATTGAACTCCACTTAGGCCAAAAGCCTAAGCTTGGGGGGAGGTATACCGGCATCACTCATTCTTTGCATATTATGGTTGCTGGATACTTGCACATACTTGTTTAGTCTCTTTGAGTGGTTTTCTAATGAGAGGGAGATGATATTTGGGGAAGTGCTGCCTGAAAACAGATTCTGGACTGTTACTAGAAAAATTCGTGCGCACAGCCAGAACGTTATTTTGAGTTGCCAATTTTTGTGCAGGTTCCCAGGTTGTTATCTAACTTTCATTAGTTGAACACTTTTCGAGCTGAGCAACGTAAGATTTTTGTAAAAATCGATTTCTGTACTGCTGTCAGGTTTTGGCAGATTTCTGTCATCCTGCTTTTATGTGTTTCTTCTAGTTTTCATTCTCTTGTTTTTGTTTTGTTTCTCTCCTAAAACACAAAAAGACCAAAAATATTTCTGTTGTTTCTCTTTACCATTTGTTATCTTGGTTTCTTGCTTTCATTTTGCTTTATTTGCTATCGTTGGTTTGCTATAAGAAAATCCAAAAGATTTTGCTTTGTTTGCTTGTTTCCTTTTGTTCTTGTTTCCAAATTCGAAAACACCAAAAATATGTGCTGTTCTTCTTTGGCTTTGTAAAGTTCTTTATGAGTTCAATGGTCTTCGGTGGCTGGAGCGTGGTTTTCATTTCATATTATCCAAGCTACACAAGTGAAAAGGCAATAATGACGATCTACGACAATCTGATTGTGGTGAGAGGCTGGTATGAACTCTATTTGTTTTCATTTTTGTACATATACTCATCCATGTGATCATGCTTAGTTGGTTCATGTGAGGTATATGTCATTTAAGAAAGTCTAGTAGTTCATGATCTCTCATGTTTAGCTCCAATTTATTAATATGAGTAGCATGTCATGGATGTTTGCTTGCATTGTTTTATTCATAGATAGGTATGATATTGTGGTATCCTCCTCTGAATAATTCGTTTGAATTAACTTGGCACATGCTCACGCATGCATATGACTGAACAAGAGTCAATTAAGCCTCAATGATTTACATTGCTTCAGAGTTCTTGTATCACTTTTATGCCTCCGTTAATTTATTTTGCCGCAAGCATGATTATGACAGTTATTGCTCTCTTGATTTGTCGCTCCCTAGTCTTTTGCTAGCTTTCACTTGTACTGAGCGGGAACGCTGCTCGTGCTTCCAAACACATGAAAACCAAGTTATTCCAAAGTGTCCACCGTAAATACCTATGCATGGCATTTCAAACCATTCCAAGTAAATTCTCATGCGCTACCTTTAAAACCTTCAAAATGCTTCTCAATTTGTGTTAATGTTTCATAGCTCATGAGGAAGTATGTGGTGTTTAGCTTTCAACCTTGTCATTTACTTTTGACGGACTCTCATATGGACTAGTGGCACATCTACTTATCCAATAATTTTGCAAAAAGAGCTGGCAATGGGATTCCCAGTCCCGAATTAATTAATTTAAATAGACACTCCTCCATGGTTTGTGATTGTTGGACGGCACCCGAAGGATTCGGTTAGCCATGGCTTGTGTAAGCAAAGGTTGGGGGAGTGTCATCATCATAATAAAACTAAACTAAAAAGGCGCTCCTTCATGGTATGTGATTGTTGGCAGGCACCCGAGGATTCGGTTAGCCATGGTTTGTGTAAGAAAGGTTGGAAGGAGTGCCACATAAAAATGCAAATAATTCATGGGAGCCGCTCTTGAAAGTCCGGTTGGCGAGGTAGTTGGTGTACCCATTACCATTCGTTGACAACAACAAACACCTCTCAAAATAATTTTACTCCTGCTTTACAAATGAAAAGCTCTAGCGCATGTTAATCCCTGCTTCCCTCTGCGAAGGGTCAATCTTTTACTTTTATGTTGTGTCTCCATTATTTCTTTGAGCACTATCTTGAGAGCACAACTGTCATTCTTAGTATAATATGCTTGTCTCAAAATATGATTGATTGTGGTATAACTTTGATGCTTTTATCTTTGACAATCACTACTTCTAGTCTTTCTATGAACTCCAGAGGTGCCCGGGCATTTATGTTTTGCCAATCAAATACTCTTTTATGAACATTGCAATCCTGCTTATATACATGATTCATGATGCTTATTATTAATTGTTGGTACCTCTTCATGATTGACATAGCTGTTAGATGATCTTATTTGCATGTACCTTATTATGAACTGCTTAAGTATTAGCCATATCATGAGAATATATACATCATATGAGCAAATGTGTTCGTGAAAGTTCTTTTATCGCTCAGTTGTTAACTGAATTGCTTGAGGACAAGCAATAAGCTAAGCTTGGGGGAGTTGATACGTCCAAAACGTATCTACTTTCCCGAACACTTTTGCTATTGTTTTGCCTCTAATTTGTGTATTTTGGATGCAACTAACACGGACTAACGCTGTTTTCAGCAGAACTGTTCGGTGTCTCGTTTTTGTGCGAAATCCAACTTTCAGGAAAACCCTGGATTTTGACAAGGCCCTATTTTCCCATCGACGAGCTGTAAGGACAAATCAAGTGGAGGCCCGAGGGCCCCACACCATAAGGCGGCGCGCGTAGGGGGCCCGCGTGGCCCTATGGTGTGGCCCTCGGCCGCCTCCGACGCCCTCCTTCGAACTATATATCGGCCTCGACCTAAAAACGCACGGAAGAAGTCGAAGTCGCGAAACCCTCCGTAACGCCGCCACATCGCGAAACTCCGTCTCAGGAGCCGAAGTCTCCGGCACTCCGCCGGGACGGGAATTGGAGGAGATCATCGCCATCATCACCGCCAACGCCTCTCCATCGACCAGCCATGTTTCCCATCCATGTGTGAGTAATTCCCCGCTGTAGGCCGAAGGGGATGGTAGGGATTGGATGAGTTTGGTCATGTAATAGCATAAGATTGTTAGGGCATAGTGCCTAGTATCCGTAGATGTTACTTTTATGATATTGTTGCAACTTGTTATTCTTAATGCTTGTCACTAGGGCCCGAGTGCCATGATCTCAGATCTGAACATGTTATTGATTCATGAAGATATTCGTTGTTTATGATCTTACCCGCAAGTTGTATACACATGTCGCTGTCCGGAACCAATGGCCCCGAAGTGACAGAAATTGGGACAACCGGAGGGGATGGTAGTGACGTGAGGATCACATGTGTTCACGGAGTGTTAATGCTTTGCTCCGGTACTCTATTAAAAGGAGTACCTTAATATCCAATAGTTTCCCTAGAGGCCCGGCTGCCACCGGCTGGTAGGACAAAAGATGTTGTGCAAGTTTCTCATTGCGAGCACGTACGACTATAATTGGAACACATGCCTATTGATTGATTAGTACTTGGATACCATTTTATTATTATCTGCAAATGCCCCTATGATTGTTACATGAGTTTCTCTCATCCATGCAACGCCCGTCATCCGTCCCCGTGCCTACAGTATTTTAATCCTGCGTTTACTATAATCACTACTGCTGTCTTTGTTACTCGTTATTTCGCTACTGCTATGCTATAAACTGTTACTATCGATAAACTCTTGCGAGCAAGTTCTGCTTCCGTGTGCATGAATTGACAACTCCGCTGTTAAGGCTTTCAAGTATTCTTTGTCTCCCCTTGTGTCGAATCAATAAATTGGGTTTTACTTCCCTCGAAGACTATTGCGATCCCCTATACTTGTGGGTCATCAATGGGTTCTTGTTTAGAGCTAACAAACTATGCGTTCCAGAATCATCTGTGTGTTTGCTCTTATTGCAGGAATCTCATGCTGGAGGTTTGATGGGTCACTTTGGGTGTGAGAAGATGCTACTCATGCTAGTTGACCACTTTTATTGGCCAAAGATGAGGCGGGATGTGGACAGATATGTGAAGAGGTGAATTACTAGCAACAAGTCCAAGTCCAAGCTGAAGCCTCACGGTTTGTATACTCCTTTACCGGTACCTACTACACCTTGGGAAGACATTAGTATGGATTTTGTGTTGGGTTTGCCGCGTACTAAGAGAGGTCATGATTCTATATTTGTGGTAGTGGATAGATTCTCTAAGATGTCACACTTTATTGCTTGCCACAAGAGCGACGATGCGTCGCATATTGCTAACCTGTTTTTCAGGGAGATTGTATGTCTACATGGAGTTCCGAAGACTATTGTTTCTCGTGATGCGAAGTTTATGAGCTACTGGAAGAGTTTGGAAAAGCTGGGGACTTCTTTTCAGCACTACTTGTCATCCTCAAACTGATGGTCAAACTGAAGTGGTGAATAGAATATTGTCACAACTGTTGAGATCCATGATCAAGAAGAACCTGAAGAAGTGGGAAGATTGTTTGCCGCATGTGGAGTTTGCTTACAATAGGGCAGTACATTCTACCACAGAGATGTGTCCCTTGAGGTGGTGTATGGTTTCAAACCTATTACTCCACTTGATTTGTTGCCTTTGCCCATACATGAGAGAGTCAATATGAAGGCATCAAAGAGGGCAGATTTTATGAGAAACATTCATGTGAAGACTAAAGAGTTGACAGAGAAGAAAGGCAAGAGCAATGCTGCAAGGATGAACAAGAAGCGCAAGGAGATATTGTTCAAGCCTGGTGATATAGTCTTGGTACATTTTCGCAAGGATAGGTTCCCGAAGTTGCGGAAGTCCAAGTTGCTTCCTCGTGGTGCTGGTCCTTACAAAGTGCTTGCCAAGATCAATGATAATGCATCCTCGATAGATCTTCCAGTTGATGCGTTTGGTGTCAGTAATTCTTTCAATGTTGCTGATTTGACACCATATGACGGAGAGGACCTTGGAGCGTCGAGGTCGACGCCTTTTGAAGGGGAGGGTGAGATCATGAGGACATCCCTACCTCACTACTACCTCCGTCATTACAAGTTGAAGATGATCCTGCTGTGAAGCTCAAGTCCAATGAAGTTAGGATTGGACCAATGACACGAGCTCGTGCGAAGCTACTTAACAATAGGTGAACTTGTTCCTAAGTGATACTTTGATCAATGAGAACTTTATACTGCCTAAGTCGTATTACTTATGTATGATCAGGTATGAAGAGGAACCAAGCATCGCACGAGGAGGAGAGGAGCAACTGGACAAGAAGCTGGACGTGAAGCTGGACATGGAGCTGGACGTGAAGACATCCCATGGACGCGCGAGGAGCGGGAAGCATGCGCGAGAGGAGGAAATCTTCCGCCAGCCCGGCTGGGATCAGGTGGGCGCTGGCCACCCGGTCCCAACCCCGGTCAGCCGGCCTCCACGCCGGATCAGCCCGGTCCAAACCGGCTCTCATGCTTGTGCCAGCCGGGCGATGTCCAGTAAGCCCGCACGCCCGTCCGGTTACCACCCGGTCCCTGGCCCGGTCCAAACCAGACCGGCTGTTGGAGTTATGCCCAATAGGCAATAATAAAGTGGTTATTATATATCTTTATGTTTATGATAAATGTTTGCATACCATGCTATAATTGTATTAACCGAAACATTGATACATGTGTGTTATGTAAACAACAAGGAGTCCCTAGTAAGCCTCGTGTATAACTAGCTTGTTGATTAATAGATGATCATAGTTTCATGATCATGAACATTGGATTTTATTAATAACAAGGTTATGTCATTAGATGAATGATGTAATGGACACACCCAATTAAGCGTAGCATAAGATCACGTCATTAAGTTCAATTTGCTATAAGCTTCCGATACATAGTTACCTAGTCCTTCGACCATGAGATCATGTAAATCACTTATACCGGAAGGGTACTTTGATTACATCAAACGCCACGCGTAAATGGGTGGTTATAAAGGTGGGATTAGGTATTCGGAAGTATGAGTTGAGGCATATGGATCAACAGTGGATATTGTCCATCCCGATGACGGATAGATATACTCTGGGCCCTCTCGCTGGAATGTCGTCTAATTAGCTTGCAAGCATATGAATGGTTCATAAGAGATGACATACAATAGTACGAGTAAAGAGTATTTGTCGGAGACGAGGTTGAACAATGTATGGAGATACCGATGATCAAACCTCGGACAAGTAAAATATTGCGTGACAAAGGGAATCGGTATCGTATGTAAATGGTTCAATCGATCACTAAGTTATCGTTGAATATGTGGGAGCCATTATGGATCTCCAGATCCCGCTATTGGTTATTGGTCGAGAGAAGTCTCAACCATGTCCGCATAGTTCGCGAACCGTAGGGTGACACACTTAAGGTTTGATGTCGTTTTAAGTAGATATGGAATATGCAATGGAGTTCGAAGTTTTGTTCGGAGTCTCGGATGGGATCCTGGACATCGCGAGGAGGTCCGGAATGGTCCGGAGAATAAGATTCATATATAGGAAGTCATTTTCTAAGTTTGAAAATGATCCGGTGTATTTATGGAAGGTTCTAGAAGGTTCTAGAAAAGTCCGGAAGAAATCACCATGGAAGGTGGAGTCCTAGAGGGACTCCACCTAGCCCGGAGGGACTCCACCTAGCTTGGCCGGCCAGCCAAAGGGGGGAGGAGTCCAGGTGGACTCCACCAGGTGGCCGGCCACCCCACCAAGGGAAAGGGGAGAGTCCCACCCCAAGTAGGATTCGTCCATATGGCAGTTTTGAATTGGGGTCTTATTCGAAGACTTTGGGCAAACCCTTGGGGGTTCCACCTATATAATGAGGGACAAGGGGAGGGGGCCGGCCACACCAAAGCCACCTTGGCCGCACCCCATAGAGGTCGGCGCCCCCTTATCCCCAAACCCTAGCCGCCCTCCTCCTCACACCTCTCCCGCAAACGCTTAGGCGAAGCCTGCCGGAGTTCTCCACCACCACCGCCACCACGCCGTCGTGCTGTCGGGATTCCGAGGAGGATCTACTACTTCCGCTGCCCGCTGGAATGGGGAGAAGGACGTCTTCATCAACACCGTACGTGTGACCGAGTACGGAGGTGCTGCCCGACTGTGGCACCGTCAAGATCTTCTACGCGCTTTTGAAAGCGGCAAGTGATCATCTTCTGCAACAACGAGATCTAATCTCGTAGGCTTTGGAAATCTTCGAGGGTTAGTCTCATGATCTTCTCGTTGCTCCCATCTTCTAGATTGCATCTTGGCTTGGTTTTCGTTCTTGCGGTAGGAAATTTTTTGTTTTCTATGCTACGAATCCCATCAGTGGTATCAGAGCCGTGTCTATGCATAGATTGGTTCCACGAGTAAAACACAATTGTTTTGTGGGCGTTGATGCTTTGTTGTCTTTTGTACTTTGCATCTTGCGGGATGGTGGGATGAAGCGGCTCGGGCTAACTTTACATGACCGCGTTCATGAGATTTGATCCACGCTCGACATGCAACTTGTATTGCATAAGTGGCTTTGCGGGTGTCTGTATCTCCCACCATAGTGAATATTCAATTTACTCTTTCTATTGACAACACTAGTATCAACGTTGTGGTTCATGTTCATAGGTAGATTGGATCTTACTCGAAAACCCTAAACCACGTAAAATATGCAAACCAAATTAGAGGCATCTAACTTGTTTTTGCAGGGTTTGGTGATGTGATATGGCCATGATGTGATGATGAATATGTATGAGATGATCATTATTGTATTGTGGCAACCGGCAGGAGCCTTATGGTTGTCTTTAAATTTCATGTTGATGTATTATTTCAAAGTAGTTGTAATAGTTGCTACATGGGAGAACAACCATGAAGACGGCGCCATTGACCTTGACGCTACGCCGACGGTGATGGAGATCACGCTCGTTGATGATGGAGATCATGTCCGTGCTTTGGAGATGAAGCTCAAAGGCACAAAGACAAAAGGGCCATATCATATCACATATGAATTGCATGTGATGTTAATCATTTTATGCATCTTATATTGCTTAGATCGCGGTAGCATTATAAGATGATCCCTAACACTAAATATCAAGATAATAAAGTGTTCATCCTTAGTATGCACCGTTTCTAAGACTTGTCGTTTCGAAGCATCACGTGATGATCGGGTGTGATAGATTCTACATGTGCATACAACGGGTGCAAGCCAGCTTTGCACACGCGGATACTAAGGTTGCCTTGATGAGCCTAGCATGTACAGACATGGTCTCGGAACACGGGATACCGAAAGGTAGAGCATGAGTCATATGATTGATATGATGAACACTTTGAGTGTTCGCCTTTGAAGTTACATCTTGTCTCGTGATGATCGGACTTGGTGTAGTGAATTTGGTTCGTGTGATCACTAAGACAATGCGAGGGATATTGTTTTGAGTGGGAGTTCACCTAGTTTAATTTTGTAGAATTAAAATTTGAACTCAATTTGTCATAAACTTAGTCTAAACTCTTTGCAAATATGTTGTAGATCATGGCGTCCCCATCAATCAATTTTAACCAGTTCCTAGAGAAAGAAAAGCTTAAAAGCAATGGTAGCAACTTCACCGACTGGTTCCGTCATGTGAGGATTTTCCTCAATGGCGGAAATCTGCAATATGTGCTCGATGCACCGCTAGGTCCCCCATCACCACCTGCAGTATCCGAGGACGAAAAGAATGTTTACGAGACTCGGGTGACTCGGTACTCTCAAGTTCAGCAGTAATCCTGTGCAGCCTAGAGGCGGAGCTCCAAAAGCGTTTTGAGCACCACAACCCTTATGAGCTGGTCAATGAGTTGAAAATGATATTTCAAACTCATGCGGCCGTGGAAAGCTACGAGGCCTCGAAACACTTCTTTGGCTGTATGATGGAAGAGGGCAGCTCCGTTAGTGAGCACGTGCTCGCTATGTCCGGGCATGCGAAGAAGCTCAGTAACTTGGGGATAGTGATTCCTAACCAGCTGGGTATTCATCATGTCCTCCAATCACTGCCACCAAGTTACAAGAACTTCGTGATGAACTACAACATGCAGAACATGAACAAAGAATTACCTGAACTCTTCTCCATGCTAAAAGCTGCTGAGGTTGAGATACAGAAAGAGCACCAAGTGTTGATGGTCAACAAGACCACCAGTTTCAAGAAGCAAGGCAAACCTAAGAAGGGCAACTTCAAGAAGGGCGTCAAGAAAGTTGCTGCGCCTCCTGAGAATCCTAAGGCTGGCCCTAAACCTGATACTGAGTGCTATTACTGCAAGGAGAAGGGGCACTGGAAGCGCAATTGCTCCAAGTACTTGGCTGATCTGAAGAGCAGCCTTGTCAAGAACAAGAAATGTATATCCGATATACATGTTATAGATGTCTATCTTACTGGTTCTCGTACTAGTGCCTGGGTATTTGATACTGGTTCGGTTGCTCACATTTGTAACCCGAAACAGGAACTACAGAATAAACGAAGCCTAGCGAGGGACGAGGTGACGATGCGCGTTGGAAATGGATCCAAGGTCGATGTGATCGCTATCGGCACACTCCCTCTACATCTACCTTCGAGATTAGTTTTAAACCTCAATAATTGTTATTTGGTGCCTGCGTTGAGCATGAACATTATATCTGGATCTTGTTTAATGCAAGACGGTTATTCATTTAAGTCGAGAATAATGGTTGTTCTATTTTTATGAATAATATCTTTTATGGTCATGCGCCTGAGACGAATGGTTTATTCTTGTTAAATCTCGATAGTAGTGATACACATGTTCATAACATTGATGCTAAACGAATTAAATTGAATGATAATTCGACTTATATGTGGCACTGTCGTCTTGGTCATATTGGCGTGAAGCGCATGAAGAAACTCCATTCCGATGGACTTCTTGAATCACTTGACTTTGAGTCACTTGATAGATGTGAATCTCTAATGAGAAAAATGACTAAGACTCCATTCTCTGGTAGAATGGAGCGAGCTACAGACTTATTGGAAATCATACATACCGATGTGTGCGGACCAATGAGTGTAGCCTCGCGGTGGTTATCGTTATGTTCTAACCTTCACGGATGATCTGAGTAGATATGGGTATATCTATTTCATGAAACATAAGTCCGAAACTTTCGAGAAGTTTAAGGAATTCCAAAGTGAAGTAGAAAATCAACGTAACAAGAAGATTAAGTTTCTGCGTTCTGATCGCGGAGGCGAATATCTGAGTTATGAGTTTGGCATGCATTTAAAGAAATGTGGAATACTTTCACAGTTGACACCGCCGGGAACACCACAGCACAATGGTGTGTCCGAACATCGTAATCGAACTCTCTTAGATATGGTTCGTTCTATGATGTCTCTTACTGATTTGCCGTTATTGTTTTGGGGTTATGCATTAGAGACAGCTGCATTCACTTTAAATAGGGCACCATCTAAATCCATTGAAACGACACCGTATGAATTATGGTTTCAGAAGAAACCTAAGCTGTCGTTCCTTAAATTTTGGGGTTGCGAAGCGTATGTAAAAAAGTTACAACCTGACAAGCTAGAACCCAAAGCGGAGAAATGCGTCTTCATAGGATACCCTAAAGAAAACTATTGGGTATACTTTCTATCACAGATCCGAAGGCAAAATCTTTGTTGCCAAGAACGGAACCTTTCTTGAGAAGGAGTTTCTCACTAAAGAAGTGACTGGAAGGAAAGTAGAACTCGACGAGGTTGTTGAACCTTCTCTCATAGATCAGAGTAGCGCAGTGCCGGAAGATGTTCCTGTATAGCCTACACCGATAAGAGAGGAAGCAAATTATAATGATCATGAAACTTCGAACGAGGTAACTACTGAACCTCGCAGATCGACAAGGGAGCGTACCACTCCTGATTGGTATGATCCTTGTCTAAATATCATGATTGTGGACAACAATGGTGAAGACCCTGCGACGTATGAAGAAGCGATGATGAGCCCAAATTCCAACAAATGGCAAGAAGCCATGAAATAAGAAATGGGATCCATGTATGATAACAAAGTGTGGACTTTGGTAGACTTACCTGATAGCCGCAAGGCTGTCGAGAATAAATGGATCTTCAAAAGAAAAACAGATGCTGATGGTAATGTTACTGTCTATAAAGCTCGACTTGTCGCAAAGGGTTTCCGACAAATTCAAGGAGTTGACTACGATGAGACCTTCTCACCCGTAGCGAAGCTAAAGTCGTGAGGATTTTGTTAGCAATAGCTGCATTTTTCGATTATGAGATTTGGCAGATGGATGTCAAAACGGCGTTCCTTAATGGTGACATTGAGGAAGAGTTGTATATGGTACAACCCAAAGGTTTTGTCGATCCTAAAAATGCTGACAAGGTATGCAAACTTCAGCGTTCCATTTATGGACTGAAGCAAGCATCCGGAGTTGGAACCGACGCTTTGATAAGGTGATCAAAGACTTCGGGTTTATACAGTGTCATGGAGAGGCTGTATTTACAAGAAAGTGAGTGGGAGCTCTGTAGCGTTCCTATGTAGATGACATATTATTGATTGGGAATGATATAGAACTATTAAGCAGTGTAAAAAGTTATTTGAATAAGTGTTTTTCAATGAAAGACCTTGGTGAATCAGCGTACATTTTAGGCATCAAGATTTATAGAGATAGATCAAGACGCCTAATAGGGCTTTCAATGAGTACATACCTGGAAAAGATTCTAAAGAAGTTTAGAATGGATGAAAGTAAGAAAGGGTTCTTACCTATGTTGCCAGGTAAGGTCTTGAGTAAGACTCAAGGTCCGACTACGGCAGAAGAAAGAGAGAGGATGAATCAGATCCCCTATGCCTCGGCAGTAGGCTCCATGTATGCCATGCTATGTACTAGACCGGATATCGCACATGATGTTAGTTTGACCAGCAGATATCAAAGTGATCCAGGAATGGAACACTGGACAACGGTCAAGAATATCCTGAAGTACTTGAAAAGGACTAAGGATATGTTTCTTTGTTATGGCGGTGACCAAGAGCTCGTTGTAACCAGTTACACCGATGCAAGTTGGAACACCGATCCCGATGACTCTAAGTCACAGTCTGTACGTGTTTATATTGAATGGTGCTCAGTAGTTGGTGTAGCTCCAAGCAGTGCACGGTGGCGAAGTCTTCAACGAATCGGAATACATAGCGGCTTCAGAGGCTTCATCGGAAGCGGTATGGATGAAGAGGTTCATTGTTGAGCTTGGTGTGGTTCCTAGTGCATTGGACCCACTAGTCATCTATTGTGACAACATGGGTGCCATCGCCAATGCACAAGAACCAAGGTCACACAAGAAGCTGAAGCATATCAAGCTGCGTTTTCATTCGATTCGCGAGTACATCGAAGATGGAGAAGTAAAGATTTGCAAAGTACACACAGATCTGAATGTGGCAGATCCGTTGACTAAAGCTCTCCCTAGGGCAAAGCATGACCAACACCAGAATGCCATGGGTGTTAGGTACCTTACAATGTAATCTAGATTATTGACTCTAATGCAAGTGGGAGACTGTTGGAGATATGACCAAGAGGCAATAATAAAGTGGTTATTATATATCTTTATGTTTATGATAAATGTTTGCATACCATGTTATAATTGTATTAACCGAAACATTGATACATGTGTGTTATGTAAACAACAAGGAGTCCCTAGTAAGCCTCTTGTATAACTAGCTTGTTGATTAATAGATGATCATAGTTTCATGATCATGAACATTGGATGTTATTAATAACAAGGTTATGTCATTAGATGAATGATGTAATGGACACACCCAATTAAGCGTAGCATAAGATCACGTCATTAAGTTCAATTTGCTATAAGGCTTCCGATACAGAGTTACCTAGTCCTTCGACCATGAGATCATGTAAATCACTTATACCGGAAGGGTACTTTGATTACATCAAACGCCAATGCGTAAATGGGTGGTTATAAAGGTGGGATTAGGTATTCGGAAAGTATGAGTTGAGGCATATGGATCTAGAGTGGGATATTGTCCATCCCGATGATGGATAGATATACTCTGGGCCCTCTCGGTGGAATGTCGTCTAATTAGCTTGCAAGCATATGAATGGTTCATAAGAGATGACATACCACGGTACGAGTAAAGAGTACTTGTCGGAGACGAGTGATAAGCCACAAGTATAGGGGATCGCAACAGTCTTCGCGGGAAGTAAAACCCAATTTATTGATTCGACACAAGGGGAGACAAAGAATACTTGAAAGCCTTAACGTGAGTTGTCAATTCAGCTGCACTGAAACAGACTTGCTCGCAAGAGTTTATCGAAGAGTAACAGCTTTATAGCGTAGCAGTAGGGAAATAACGTGAGTAACAAAGACAGCAGTAGTGATTATAGTAAACAGCAGGATTAAAATACCGTAGGCACAGGGATGGATGAACGGGCGTTGCATGGATGAGAGAAACTCATGTAACAATCAAAGCAGGGCATTTGCAGATAATAATAAAGGTATCCAAGTACTAATCAATCAATAGGCATGTGTTCTATATTTAGTCGTACGTGCTCGCAATGAGAAACTTGCACAACATCTTTTGTCCTACCAGCCGGTGGCAGCCGGGCCTCTAGGGAATCTACTGGAAATTAAGGTACTCCTTTTAATAGAGCACCGGAGCAAAGCATTAACACTCTGTGAACACATGTGATCCTCATATCACCGCCTTCCCCTCCGGTTGTCCCAATTTCTGTCACTTTGGGGCCTCGGGTTCCGGACAGCAACATGTGTATACAACTTGCAGGTAAGATCATAAAACAATGAATATCATCATGAAACAATAACATGTTCAGATCTGAGATCATGGCACTCGGGCCCTAGTGACAAGCATTAAGCATAACAAGTTGCAACAATATCATAAAAGTACCAATTACGGACACTAGGCACTATGCCCTAACAATCTTATGCTATTACATGACCAATCTCATCCAATCCCTACCATCCCCTTCAGCCTACAGCGGGGGAATTACTCACACATGGATGGGGGAAACATGGCTGGTCGATGGAGAGGCGTCGGTGGTGATGATGGCGATGATCTCCTCCAATTCCCCGTCCCGGCGAGGTGCCAGAACGAAGTTTCTGGTCCCGAGACGGAGTTTCGATGGTGGCGGCGCACGGATGGTTTCGCGACTTCGACTTCGTCTCGCGTTTTTAGATCGAAACCCTTAAGTAGTCCAGAGGGGTCGAGGCCGGCCGAGGGGGCCACACGCTAGGCGGTGCGCCCCCTCCAGGACGCGCCGGCCTAGTGCGTGGGGCCCCGGGCCTCCCCAGACTGCCCTTCGCTCCGTGAATCTTCCGGAAAAATAAGCCCTTCGACATAAATTCCGGGATTTTCCTGAAAGTTGAATTTCTGCACAAAAACGAGACACTAGAGCAATTCTGCTGAAAACAGCGTTAGTCCGTGTTAGTTGTATCCAAAATACACAAATTAGAGGCAAAACAATAGCAAAAGTGTTCGGGAAAGTAGATACGTTTTGGACGTATCAACGAGGTTGAACAAGGTATGGAGATACCGATGATCAAACCTCGGACAAGTAAAATATCGCATGACAAAGGGAATCGGTATTGTATGTAAATGGTTCAATCGATCACTAGGTTATCGTTGAATATGTGGGAGCCATTATGGATCTCCAGATCCCGCTATTAGTTATTGGTTGGAGAAGAGTCTCAACCATGTCTGCATAGTTCGTGAACCGTAGGGTGACACACTTAAGGTTTGATGTCATTTTAAGTAGATATGGAATATGGAATGGAGTTCGAAGTTTTGTTCGGAGTCTCGGATCTGATCCAGGACATCACGAGGAGGTCTGGAATGGTCCGGAGAATAAGATTCATATATAGGAAGTCATTTTCTAAGTTTGAAAATGATCCGGTGTATTGATGGAAGGTTCTAGAAGGTTCTAGAAAAGTCCGGAAGAAATCACCATGGAAGGTGGAGTCCCGGAGGGACTCCACCTAGCTTGGCCAGCCAGCCAAAGGGGGAGGAGTCCCAGGTGGACTCCACCAAAGGTGGCCGGCCACCCCACCAAGGAAAGGGGAGAGTCCCACCCCAAGTAGGATTCGTCCATATGGCAGTTTTTTATTATTCAAGACTTTGGGCAAACCCTTGGGGTTTCACCTATATAATGAGGGACAAGGGGAGGGGGCCACCTTGGCCGCACCCCATAGAGGCCGGTGCCCCCTTCTCCCCAAACCCTAGCCGCCCTCCTCCTCACACCTCTCCCGCAAACACTTAGGCGAAGCCCTGCCGGAGTTCTCCACCACCACCACCACCACGCCGTCGTGCTGTCGAGATTCCGAGGAGGATCTACTACTTCCGCTGCCCGCAGGAACGGGGAGAAGGACGTCTTCATCAACACCGTACGTGTGACCGAGTACGGAGGTGCTGCCCGACTGTGGCACCATCAAGATCTTCTACGCGCTTGAAAGCGGCAAGTGATCATCTTCTGCAACAACGAGATCTGATCTCGTAGGCTTTGGAAATCTTCGAGGGTTAGTCTCATGATCTTCTCGTTGCTCCCATCTTCTAGATTGCATCTTGGCTTGGTTTTCGTTCTTGCGGTAGGAAATTTTTTGTTTTCTATGCTACGAATCCCATCACCGGCCGGTTCCATGCCCGGTCGACCGGCCCCCAGGCCGGCCGAGTCCGAGTCTGTCTCGACCAGATCTATTCTGGGTCGGTTATTTTTGTATCTTTTCGACATGAGGTCGTCCTGAACTCCTATATAAGTGCCCAGGACGCCCCCAAAGTAGGTTTAGACCACGTTTAAGATAAACCCTAGTTCTTAGATGTTTGCTATGCAAAACTATTGAATCTCAACTCTCCAATTCGTTGTGATCTGGAGTTTTATGCTACTGAAAGTTTGTGTAATCTGTTGTTCCATTGGGGATTAGAAGATTGTAATCTACCGCTTCGTGGTCGGCGGCTATGTGCGCAAGTGTGTGGAGTTACGAATATCTTGCAGGGTTGAGAGCTGTTGCATTGGCGACATGAATCAATCGAGAGACTTCGTTGGCGTCATACAAGTTATCTTCCACATATCATCGATTCCATCCGCTGCTTCCATCGTGTGTTCATCACCATTACTGAGAAGATCGGGCCACCCCATATCAAGCAATATGCTTGATGTATTACCAGGGGGCCAAAGGCCACAATATATAGTACATGTACATGTGCAAATATGCAGGAAGCCCCCTAACATATGGGAAAACTACAATATACAGATATATACATCTAACACCTCAAACTCATGGTGGATCCACAACACTGAGTTTGGAGAGTAAGAAATCATGCTGCGCTCGAGTGTGCCTTCGTAAAGAAATCCGCCAACTGCAAATCTGAAGGCACATAATGAACTGCAACAACATCATCTTGCACGTGAGCACGTGTATAAAAAGCATCAACACCAATATGCTTGGTCAGCTCATGCTTGACCGGATCACGTGCAATACTGATAGCACCTGTACTATCAGACAAAAGTGGAGTGAGTGTCGTAACAGACCCCAAAATCTGCAAGCAACCACCGTAACCAGGTCACCTCAGTAATCAACAAAGCCATAGCCCTCAACTCAGCCTCAACACTCGAACGGGAAACTGCGACTTGTTTCTTCGTCTTCCAAGCAACAAGCGAACCACCAAGAAACACACAGTAAGCAGAAAGTGGACGACGATCCGTAGGATCACTCGCCCACGTGGCATCCTAGTAGCACCGACGAAGAAAAACCCACCGAGTAGCAGCGGTGGGAAGACCCATAAACTTAGCAGCATACTGAGGCAGAACACTGGAGGTAAGAACAGCAGCAGCACGAGCATCCTCATCTATCCACTGAGTGTACTCAGTCAGATCCAGCCGGTAAGTCGCAACGGCAGTAGAGTGGTCCTGGACCTTTCGGTCATAATCAGCCAGAGCAGTAGAATCAGCACTCGTGGCTGCATCCTTATCCGCCTGAGTAGCATCAGGGCAAGGGCAATGTGCGTCGGTGCAACAGGCGCCATAGGAGCAACGGGGCGCGGCAGACAGGAGACCTCGCCAGAAAGCACACCCCAAAGACGAAGACCGCGCATGTGCACGCGCATGAAGGCAGCGAAATCAGGATAATTCGCGCCATCGAAGATCACCGGGCAGCGAGTAATCGCAACATAGCCCGAAAAGGAAGACATTTTTTTTTGCTTTTTTTTCCAGATCGGAATCACCACAGATCGATCGAGTAGCAGACCACAGCGGGAGGCGAGCGGACGAGAGGCGGGAGAGAGAGAGAGCCGGCGCGTGGGCAACCAGGGCCAGACGGGCAGCCGGGAGGCGATGGCCGGCGGCGGCCCGGCGGTGGCGGACGGGCGGCCGGGAATCGGCGGAGGGCGGCCGGATTGCAGGAGAGACGGGCGGCCAGAGGTTGCAGGAGGAGAGACGGGCAGCCGGGTTGCAGGGGAATCGGCGGAGGGAGCGCAAGTCCGGCCTTGATCGCAGGCCGGGAATCGGGGAGCGAGCGCAGGTCCTGGGTATCGATCGGGGACGAATTGATCGGACCAACGGAGGCGGGGATCTGGCCGGGGGTGGACGGAGACGAGCCGGCCGGAGGCGAGAAGATCGGCCGGAGAAGCGGCAACGACGGCCGGAAAGATGTACAGACTAGAGGACCAAGTTTTGCTCTGATACCATGTTAGGGCAATATGATTGATGTATTACTAGGGGGTCAAAGACCACAATATATAGTACATGTACAGGTGCAAATATGCAGGAAGCCTTCTAACATATAGAAAAACTACAATATACAGATATATACATCTAACAGTGCCGACGTCTAAATGTATTCTTTCATCATTACTCCTCGTCTATTCCACGAATCTTATTCCAACCCGTAGGCAGCGCAATAGGGAGGGGTGAGCGTCTATTCGCTAATCTTCTGGAGTAATGAATGTGGCTCTATATCCGTGTTTTGCAGATGTTCATCGTGTCTTGGCACTTCTTTTTCGATCGGTGGTGTTTCGCTAGCTTTGGCTTCGCCGTGCATATGGTGAGCTTGTGAAGTCAGGTGTTTTTGGATATGTATAGCCCGATCTTAGGTGGTTGCGTAGCCATATTTTCGCTATTTTTCTTTCCCTGGGACGCCGATTTATTTATCCTCGATTGGTGATTTCTTTGTTGTCACTCAATGTGGTTAGGAGGTCTAGAGGCCGCATCGAGCTTCTCTCACGTCCGCCACCAAAGACTATAGGAGGAAGACGATGTCCATTTTCCCTAAGGACCTTTGCGTTCTTTTATTTGTCTGTAAGTGTGATCCTATAAGGGTTGGTTGATCTTAATATATGGCCTTAGCCTCTTCGAAAAAAATGATTGTTAAAATAGATTTTATTAAAAATAGATTGTTAAAAATAGATCTTAATATATCAATTAAGGTAAAAAAATAGTATAAATTCAAATTGCAAAACTGTAGCTGGTTGTTCGTCAAGGTTAATACATGACATAATTGATGGTGGTGGCAGGAGAAACCACCGCCAGCTATGCTGTGGATCAACCTCAGCATTAGCCGGTAGTCGCGGAAGATGATATGGAAGCTCATGTGGTAGTCGCCACACAATATATGGAGGTGATATCAGCGGAGATCCAACGAGGACATAAAAGAAAGCTTCACGGTCAATTGACGTTTGGGGCTATGCGAGCGATCGATTTTCTTTTGAGAGGTAGTTCACTTGGAATCTCTTATGAAGTAGTGAATTTTAGTAAGTTTATTAATGTATGAAGAAGTTCCATCGGTTTCTGGACATGCGTTAATCACATACTTCTATATTCAAAGCACCAGATCTGGATGGTTTCTTAGCTGAGTTCTATCAAAACAATTGGGAGATCATCAAAACGGACTTGCTTGACCTTATAATGGACAACTTAAGCTTTTTTGATTGAATTTTGGTGAGATTATTTTATTGCCAAACGTTAATGAAGCAAAGAGGATTCAATGGTATAGGAAGATTTGTCTTCTTGATGTTTGCTTTAAAGTTTTCACAAAAAGTTGCAACTATTAGTCTTAATTCAGTAATTGTTCAAGTGGTACGGCCTACTCAAACAGTTTTCATGGAATCAAGATATTTCTTAGATGAGGTTGTAACCTTGCATGAAAAGTACGTGAGTTACATCATAAAAATGTGAATAGTATAATACTAAATATCGATTTCGAGAAAGCTTATGATAAAGTTAAATGGTCTTTCCTTCAGCAAACTCTGAGAATGAAAGATTTCTCATGGTGTGCTCTAATTAATAATTTTGTTTTTGGCTTAAGTGTTGATATCAAAGTTAATGACGATATTGGTCGATACTTTCATTAAGACAAGATGATCCATTATCTCAAATGTTATTCACAATAGTGGTTGATATGTTAGCTATAATTATTTAGCGTGCGCAATGATGGGCAAATTGAAGGTGCGGTTCCTCATCCTGTGGGTGGGGGACTATCTATTCTTCAATACGATAATGATACAATTTTAATTATGGAACATGACATTTAGAAAGCAAAAAATCTGAAGTTATTACTATCAGCATTCGAGCAATTATCTGGTCTAAACATTAACTTCCACAAAAGTGAATTGTTTTGCTTCAGTGATGCTCAAGACGAGGGCGACCTATGTGCCAAACTTTTCGGATGTGGATTAGGCCAGTTTCCAATTAGCTATTTGGGCATTTCGATTCATTACCGGAGGCTTACTAATGCTGAATGGAAACAAGACCAGGAGAGACTTCAGAAACATCTTTGCAGTTAGAAAGGAAAATTACTATCTTTCAGTGGAAGACTGGTTCTCATTAACTCAGTAATTACGAATATGGTATTGTATATGATTTTCTTATTCCAGTTACCTAAAGGCATCTTACAAAGGTTGGATTACATAGTGAGAAAAAAATACCGGCATACTAAATGGAGTGTTGGTTGCCGTTATAAAGATCAATGTGGGTCAGGTGTCCATGATCTTGTGCTTAAGAATGGGGCTCTTCTCGTCAAGTGGTTGTTTAAGCTTCTTACCAAGGATGCCGTCTGGCAAACCATTATTAGTACATTTACTCTAATACGCTATCCCAAGTGTTTCGGAAACATGGTGATTCACATTTTTGGGTTGGAATTATGGCGATAAAGAAGTATTTCTTTTCATACGGTTCTTTCTCTATTAAGGATGGATTTGAGATAAGGTTCTGGGGGGATATATGGATAGTTAATTCCACTCTCCGGGAATAATATCTTGCTTTATACAATATTGTATGCCACAAAAGCGATACCTCAGCTAAGGTGATGGAATCATCCCCACAGAATGTGACGTTCATACCTGATCTTATTTGACCCCGGCTGGCATCTTGGCATGCTTTGCTTCAGCGCTTGGCTTCTGTCAATTGACGCAAGGGTTTGATGAGTTTAGGTGAAATCTAACATAGAATAGAAAATTCTCGGTGGATTCCGCGTAAAAGCCTTGATTCTACCTAATATACATCTTTCGCAAGAGTAAGCCGATGAGAACCTTGCTACCCCCTCCCTCCCTCCCACGAGTGATCATTTATTTTTTTAAATTTTGAAAATATTTTCTAAGTTTTTTTTAAATGTAGAATTGTTTTGTATGTACCTAATGATGTGTCCTACAAACATGCAAAATCTTAATTTAAAATAATTAGTATTCTAAAATATACAAATGAAATAACATGGATTTGAGTATGGTGAACTATGCATATTTTCAAAAATCAAAATATTATTAGATTTAGTCTTTTTGTGGCCTAGAATTCAATGAATTTAGCATTACGATTTTTCATTCTTGTAGGATATGTCATTAACTACACAAAAAAATATTTCTGTATTTTTTGATTTTTAACTTAATTTGTATTTTTAAAAATAAAGAGATCATCGGAGCTCGGGAGCCGATGAGAACTTTTTCTTTTGCAAATTGTTCATTCAACGAAGGACCCTTGACTGCACTTTTATTAGAGAGAAAGAAAAAAAGTGGCACAAGGCGTACACAAAGTATAGATGGTGTACATAGAAAAACCCGAAGAATACGCATGCACCACCACTGACTTAGCAATACCCAGGAAACCAAACGAGGATTAGAGAGCTAGGACACAACCCGCAGCTCTCCACGAGTGAAGATCGTCGATAATCATCTCAAACACGTGGCTTGTGTTTCCAAATTGTTCATTCCCGGGCGGCTCGCCAAATTTACTGGGCTGCCTAGTATGCCTAGTAAATCCTCTAGGCCCGTTTAGGAATTTTGGGTCATGGTTAGTTAGGCCGCCATCATGATGCTCTCGGAAATGGCGAAACCTATTCGCCGCGCTGTTGGAGCTATCTTTTTCGTTCACCTTTCCTTTGGATTTTTTCTTCGCCCTGTTGGTTTTTTTACGGAGTAGTATTTTTTCTGGTTTTTTGTTTGTACCACATTTTTTTCGTTTTTCTCAGTCGTAGTTTTGAAATTTTGTTAATTTGAATCTGTTTAGATTCAAACATTTTTAAATTTTGAATATTTTTTAAAAAATATTTGAACATTTTTTAATCTAAACTTGATTTAATTTTTATCGTTTTAACTTTAAACATTTTAAATCTAGAAAAGATAATAACCTTATCTGCTATTGGGCCCCATT
Organism: Lolium multiflorum; assembly: GCA_030979885.1. NCBI lineage: Eukaryota > Viridiplantae > Streptophyta > Magnoliopsida > Poales > Poaceae > Lolium > Lolium multiflorum. The sequence continues at coordinate 102,347,128 of CM061751.1, forward strand.
GGCGCGGCCCATAGAGCAGCTCCCTTAGCTCAACGGAACGGCCACTTGAGGCAGAGAATGGGGACACCCCTCGGTAATGCATCTGCGTCAATACTACACGTTTCTTTGTTTGTTTTGCGAAGTCACTATGCCAGCTGACTTTTGTTGTGTTGGCCACCGGCGAACAACCTCCTAAACTCAGGCTGGTCATCGCAATTAGCAAGCCAGAGAAGACCTAAGAGCCGGGATCGGAAGAGAACTTATTTGACACTACATTAACTGTTACATCCAACTGAGCAGGGGCCGGTCCGGAAGCCGTTGCGAGATTTGAAGAGCTAGAGTCGATACAGATGATCAGAATTCAGAAGCACAACCGAACACTACACGAAAGATACACAGAGTTGCACACACCCATGTTGCCATTATGTTACACCACCACCATCTACAAAAGGTCTTGCCTTGCCCCAAGCCCCCAACGCTCGACTCCCGGAGATGGCAATCTCCTACTGGAGCGCCGTGAGGACGGTAGACCCTTCCACCTGCAGAAACAAGTCGTATTCACAGAGGTTTAGCTCAATCTTCTTCCTGAAGATTGCATGCAGAGAAGGTAAGCTGTGGCTTGTGTTACCATGAAGGTTGCGCCGCAGATTTCCTCCTCGTCCGCGGGGACGGCGGTGACCTTGTTCTTGGGGTTCTCGTACGACTTGAGGCCCCCGAGAGCGTTCCAGTAGAAGCAGCCCTGCGGGAAAGGCGCCAGCGACTTGCCACAGGATCCCTTGAGCAGGTCGATGTCGTCGGAGAAGGCGACGCAGCCGTCGGCGGTGATCCCCCAGAAGAGTGGCACCTTGCCCTCCGGATCCTGATCGATTGGTACCAACAGATTAGCAGCAAAAAATTGAACATTGTTTCAACCTGCACGGAGACGAGAGATGATGATCGAGCAGCTAGCTCATTGTGCTTACGGATGCGACGAGGAGGGAGGAGGTGGACTTGTCGAAGAGGACGAAGGCGTAGCTGCCGGTGAGCTGGGAGAGCATGAAGCTGGCGGGGTAGGGCGCCCTGTCCCTCAGCGTCTTGTAGGCCTCGATCACGAGGAGGACCTCGTTGCCGCCCTTGGAGAGGCCATACTGCTGGCTCATCCGGCCCAGGTTGTCCAGCACTCCCTCAAACAGGCAGAAGATCTCGTCCTTGGCAGCGAAAGACCTGGATCAACACACAAAAGGGGAAAGATACTAAGTATGTCAGGTGGTGCTCTTCTGCAAATAAAAAGTAAAAATAGTATTTGCTGAGATAATCTCAATCACTATTTTTGAATTCTTGATGTTACTCAAGTCTAGAGCAAACACGAAGTTAGGTAAATGTCATTGAGATGCAAAATTAGGTGGAGCATCAATGACTTGCTGCAAAGATGCACCAAATATGGAGAAGTAAACACCTAAACTTGTCTGAAAAAAAGGTGTGGAAATTCCTTGGATGCTACTCCTTTAGTGCATCTGCCAGTACACGATAAGATAAGATCGAAGGACAACCAGGCCCTACAAATCATAGCGGCGAATTGAAAGAGACGGCCGTATGGGCCAGAGCTGAGGGTCCAGTTTTCCTTTGTTTCTTCCTGATCGATCAAAACCGGGTGGAGTTTCCTGCCGGTAACAGCAACTGCTGCTCCCTACTGCTTCCTCAACGGGTTGCCAAAATCATATGGAGATTTGGTCTCATTGCACTGGTAAAATCCAAGTTGCCAATATACCACAAGTGTGTCAATAAAATGGTGTCACTCTCACAACCTGATGTTATAATAACCCAAAAGCACCTGCTAACTTGCAGGCCCAATAGTGTGCATCACCCCCCAAAAAAATACTAATAGATCAAGGACTTGTCCCCTTTAAAAAAACGATGGTTACTATATTGTTGAACTTTGTATCGCCGCCTAACGAAGAATACGAGGCTGGTTTGTTGCGAAGTCAATTGTTTGACACCATGCCTTTGGAAGGTGGCACAATGTTGACGCGCAAATTGCAAAAGATGTGGTGGCGATTTTCCAGCAGCATACGTGACAATTTCTATGCCAGCATAGCAATCCACGTCTAGTTGCCGTTTCTTCTTTACACCGCCGCCAACCATTACGCACGAATGTGAGATTTTTTTGTTTTTGAAAAGATCCCATGGGCTCGTTTGGAACATAGAAATTTCATGTTGACTATTTATTTCCCTTTGGATCTCCTATAGAAAATATCATATGGGCTCGCTTGGACTGCAGAAATTGCATGTGGAACTATTTTTAGCTCCCCTTTACATCTCTTAAGCTCCAGGCAAAATATTCTAGTGGCATTCCAAAGGGAGGCCTGGAAATAGTTTTTGTGGCGATGAAATCGTTCGCGGCACGGAAAATCTATGTCCCGATCGTGAGCCGGGAAACTAGGTGGATGTAAACTAGAAAATGGAGTGATGGAGGAAGAAAGGTTGGTGGCTAGGGTCCCTCACCTAATGGAATGGACTGTGGAGGTTGTATTATTGCTTACTTTAGTCCTAGGAAAGCAACACATCGTTCTAATATGGACAAGAAGAAGCTCGGATTATTAACGCAAGATGCTTGTGATACGGACCCGGAAATGAACAAGCACGGTAGACTATCGCGGCTTCTCCGTGAACTAATATGGATTTTCCCTACGAAATAGCTGCTTTCCGAGTGATCCAAAAAAAATTAAGTTGCGAAGCTACGGAGTAAACACAAAGAGTCTCAAAATTAAATAAATAGGTAAGTGATGTATGTGTCACATACTCACATCACACACACATATGCGACCCACAGAAGCATCTTGGCACTGGATGATTTTAATTTATTTAATTTTTTGCTTTGGGAAAACGTTGGATGATAATTCTTGGAGATATTCCCCATGGTGCTCAGTGATGACGTGATGTGACTATGACTATGATAGCCCACCTTATCATCCAAGATTCCAGGTGGGCAAAAGAATCATCAGCAACACACGAGAGAGATGGCAGTGAGGTATGTGCGATAACGTTCTAGACTTTGTACTGTAGTCTGTACCGTGGTTAACAGCTAAGCTCACCATCAGGAAGCTTCAGTAACTAAAGAGCAGCGAAAGCAGGGCAAGCAACTCTGCTTCTAACTTCTAAGAAAGAGCCGAAAAGTCCTTTTGGATCACGCTTAAGAGTCATGACGCAGCTGCCCGTTTCGTTGGCTTAAAGATCTAGGCATAGACAAAGAGAAATTCCAGAACTGAATCCTACCATGGATCTTGCAATTATTCATGGAAAGGATTGAAAGAAGCTTGCTGTCTCTGATCAAGCTGATTACCTTGGGAGGAGGAGTGACTGGTTGGCGTGGGAGTAAGCGAGGTTGCCGAGGGACCCCAGCTCGACGGAGACGGCGGGGTCGGCGCCGGCAAGGAAGCGCTTGACGAGCTCGGAGGCCCGCGTCTTGGGCGACGGCGTCCTGCTCCCCGCCGCCACCAGCTCCGATGGCACCTCCACCACCTCGCCGCTGAACACAGCCAACATCTTGGCTCCGAGCTCGAACAAACTACACCTACTAAGCTAACTAGAGGTTGTGCCTGTGGCCTTCCACACTCCTCGGATGATAGTGGTATAGGACGGATGAACTGGAGGAGGAAGAGGCGCAGGTTATATAGCGGGAGCGCGGTGGCGGAACCCAGGAGCCGGGCCCCCGGTTTGCTTAACCACGTGGGTCCCGCGCTGCGCACACGTACCTTTCCTTGTGTCAGTTAGTTTAACCCTTGATTAGACGAAGCTTTTGTTTTGGTTTTCGTTTAGCCTAGCATAACACGGCTGCTTCCCGTGCACATGGACATGGGCGTGTGAGTCATACATGCGTCGACGCCCTCTTTCCGCCGGCAGGTACTGCTGCGCTAATCGTGTCTTACCATCTAACCCAGAAGCAAAAAAAAAAAAAAAAAGCAAAAAAAAAAAAAAAAACATAGATAAATGGCACCAACTCGTGTCGTCTCTTTTGGGCGACCAAGCGGACGAAATCCTAACCCCCTCTGATGTTGCCTCCCCCACCCGCCTCTTTCTCATCGTCGCCCACTGAGGCTACCATCGGCGAAGCCATGCAGCGTCGGTGATGGGGCAGCGGGGATCTGCTCATTGCACCCCCTGTGCGGCGAAATGGAGGTAGGGCGTCGTGTGTGGGGGGCTGGTCTCTATCTCCGACAACTCGGTGGCTCCTCCCTCTCACCATCCGCTCGACTTGCCAGCGTTTGGGTGGCATGGCGGGGGTGATGCTAGTCGCGACCTTGAAAGGGTCCATGGAAACCAGAGCGGCGGCCCTGGATGGCGTCGACCTGGCGGCGAGTGACGGGCGTTGGTGTTGCAAACCATGGCCGGTCTTCAGTCGTGTGGGCATCGAGGGGCGGTAGTCATGTGTCTGGTGTGGAGGTCGCCCCTTTGGGCCTGTGGCCAGATCTGAAGATGGCTGTTCCTCCTCCTTGCGATGCTCGTCTCACCTCCCTCGCCTCGGATCTCTCTCCGGTAGCTGGTGGGTGTGGCCAAAAGCGGGCTCTGGATTGGGGGAAACCCTTGGCCGACGGTGGCGGCCATGACATCAATGATGATGTCGTCTTCATTCTCCTTCTTGAAGGTGACATAAAGATTGTATCCCCTCCCTCCCTTACCTACATATATCCAAAGCTTCGGTTTGGGCGGCGGCGGATCTCCCGCGATGTCGTTCCTCTCTGGAGGCGTCGCCTTGAGATAATGGGTTTGGTGGACGAGCTCGGCGGTGGATGGTTGGCATCGTCTTTGCCTGCTCCTCGCATCTTGGTCTGGTGTGTTGTGGTTGGGGCGGCTGCGTGGCGAGGCGAGTGCTTGGAGTCCTTCTCCCCGGCAGCAGATTTGCAATACCCATGCATGCCGAGGGAGAGTTGTCTACCTCTGACGGCTGCGGCGTCCTCCGATCTAGGGCGAGTAAGTAGGGAGCTTTCTTCGGAGGTGGAAACAGATGGTGTTGGGCTTTGCTTGGCTTTGTGGAGGTTAAGGATGGTGTGAATCTCTCAAGGGCGTTCTTCTTCACTAGCTTCGCTTCCCCTTCAGCCGGATTGCAAGGATGGAGAATGGATATGGAGCTTTTCCTCTTAGGTGGTTTTCAACACTTTGTACCAATCTGTCGGCAACGACCTTATTAATTTAAGGCAGGGCTACAACCTACTTTTTTTTAGGAAAAACCCCATCTAACCTAGCACGATCGAGATACACTATTGTAATACTATTTTACTAGCATTTACTGTCGGAAATTTGTCTTTTTCATATTGTTCAAAATACAAAGTATTTTTAACGGGACTTTATTGCATACACCCCTCCCGTATATATCTATCTATGTATTTAACACCATAATTTTTTGAGACTTAGAAACGTGAGGTTTTAAATTTTTTAAAATCTAAAGGTGAAAAGTTATTTCATTATAACCCTTATTAATTAGACGAAGCTGCCTCTTGCATTTCGTTTTGGTTTAGCCTAGCTAACACGCGGGGTGTTGTGCACATGGGCGTGGCATGCGTAGACGCCCTCTTTCCGCCGGCACGTAGCGCTGCGCTAATCGTGTCTTACCATCTTGCCCAACACGAGTTGGTACGGGAGTCCACAAATATATTTGACGCGGAAATGAAAGACGGTTGAAAAGTTGGCAGCAAATTAAGCTGGAACCGTGACGCTGTCATGGGCAAATTAGACACGATGAGCTACAAGTTTATACTATCAATTACGTGCAGTAAAGTTGGAACAACTGGGGGCAGCCGGCAGTGAGAAGTACGTGGGGAAGAAGAAACTGACGTGAGGATTATCCGGAGTGAAAGGGAAAAATATCACGCGGAGGGGAGGAGTGCGAGTGTGCGGTGCGGGGGAGGGGCGACCGGGGATGGAAGAGGAAGGCGACGGGTGGATTGATGGGCTGGCCTGGCCTGCTTGCGTGCGTGCGGTTTCGTGTGGGCGACGCGTGTGGTTCCGTTGGCATGCGGAAACAAAAGATCGACGTGGGAGGTGCCGGTGGCGGTGGCGGTGGGGACGGACGTACGCGCGCCGGGGATTTTGGCCGCTTCAACCACATAACGCCGGGAGCACATGGTAACGGAAACCCGGATTCCAGCGGGGTCTGTGGATGCAAAGCGGAGGTTCGCGTCGCCAGGCGGATGCAAGCAAAGCTTGCACTTTCCGTCGGACGGCCATGGATGCCTTTTTTTCGAAATGGGGCAGCCAATGGATACCTACCCAAGTACCCATGCTTCCATACATAATTAGTTCCACACGGGATTTCACATGCATAGAGTGGTTGTACTTCAGCCCACTAAAGTTTAAATTACAACTTTGATACACACTGCATATTCCTTCAGTGCGAGACGGTCGTTCAGTCAATGGCAAGACGCGTGTGGTGAATCCATCAATCTCAATATATGATCTACCGACTCGGTCTTTCGGAGGTGTTTATAGGGATAGGTTGTGCGTGAGTGTGTTCGTTCATATGGGTGGATTTATACGCTTGTATGCAAGACCTTCGGGTTTGTACTATATGTTTTTTTAGAGCGAATTCTATTTTTTACCCTAACATTATGCATTTATGAAATATATTACCCTATTTAGTGGAACTTCTACTAAAATAATCTAGCTTGGAGAAGACACGGTTTTACCCAACTTTACCATTTTGCTTGTTTTTGTTAATAGGACTGGCGTGTTTCATCGATGCGGCACGACAAAATGTGTAAAGATGAGAGTGCGTCATGGATGATTATGCCTAGACTTCTCTTATCCAATTGTTCTATTTCTATTTCGCTTCCTCGTACTCGTTCATATTTTTGAATGCTGATTATGACCTCACACCCTGCCCAATGGATACACACTAAAAACGAGGGTCCAAATATTTTAGAATAGCTAATCTAGAGGATATTTCACTTGACAGGTTATTTGTGTCACATATGCATAACTAGAAGATAAAAAGTGGAATTCACTCTTTAAAAAATATGGTTCAAGATTTCCACGTGAGTACATCAACATGCAAAACATTTAGTACCTTGCATTAACTTGAATAAGAGAATATATATCCTAGGTCAAAACAATACGACCGCTCCAACTGCGGTTATCTTGCATGGTTAACGCGAACCATTTCGGTGGGATATTGTGTGTATAAGACACTCATTTTTTTTTGAGGGAATATAAGACACTCATTGGGAGAGGGGCAATTGCTTCTCTATTTAAGAGGTTGAAAATGGGGTAGGGTTGCTTACTAGTAGCCTTCCTACCATTTCGTGTGATGGATGATATCTACTTATCACACTAAGGTTTTACTTGTTCTCCTATATCTCTAAAGTATAATCATGCATTAGACATGATCAGCTTATTCCTCGCTAACTTCTCTTTATTATTCTACTCTCTTATCACACTCATCCCTTCTTAGGTTTTATGATCAATACCTGACAAAAGGGTAACCTTGTCAATGCCCATGATGATGGACTTCGATTTCTAAGAAGGGGGACACTGGCGAATCAACAAACCGGTCAGCCAAACTGGGCAGCTGACGAATATTATTATCAAGGCAGAATTGCCAAGATTGTATGATGTCGAACTAGGGTTACAAGGTGTCACGTATGATTCAATCTGTCCCCTCTCGGTGGCTCCTCCTAGCCCTTATATAGTGGGCTAGGTCTCAGAGTCCACCTTGAGGTCGAGTTACATTACAAGTCGGTTCACCCGATATGAGCTTAACTTTCCTAACGTGGTATCTTCGGATTCTTCTAGATTTCTGTTATCACCAGAATTTGACCGGATCAGAGGTGGGCCGCGATTAAGATGGGCTTGAAGAATATACATGGAAGAAATACATGAATCGGCCTTGTATACAAAGTTTGGGCTAGTTTGTCCGTGTATCTGTAAATATAGTAGGATACGTGTCGGTTAGATAGAATTTGGCTCGTGCACGGTTGGGATTATTCCCACGTTAGAAAGTCTACGGACTATAAATATGTATCTAGGGTTATTGAGAAAAACAACAATCACGTTCATCACAAACCAATCTAGGCGCATCGCCAACCCCTTGTTTCGAGGGTTTCTTCCGGGTAAGCATCATGCTGCCTAGATCGCATCTTGCGATCTAGGCAGTACACGTTTATTCGCTGTCCATGCGTTGCTCGTGCTGAAGCCTTGTTGATGGCGAGCAACGTAGTTATCATAGATGTGTTAGGGTTAGCATTGTTTCATCGTATCACATGCTTTCGCCCATGCAACCCTTAGACGTCTAGCCGCCCTTACACCTATCTTAGGTGTAAGGGCGGCACCTCGCTTGATCATTATTTAGTAGATCCGATCCGTTATGATTGCTCCTTGTTCTTCAAGGATTAGTTTAATATCTGCATAGTTAGGCCTTGCAAACGGGTTGAAGGATCCAGTGGCACGTAGGGTGTAGTTTGCTAGCCCTAGATAAGATGTTCCGGGGACCAACTTCATGTTGGTTTTTAGGCCTTGTCTAGGGTCGGTTTATTATCACCGTGCGTGGCTGCCAGGCTCAACCACGCGTAGGATGTTCCGATTATGTGGTGAAAACCCTAAATCGTCGTAGGTCGTTTTAGCTCTATTTTGATCAAGCAGGACCACCATGTGATCGTATACCTCATACGAATCATGGGTGGATCGGCTCCTTGAGCCGATTCACAGGACAACCTGAGAGCCGATCGATGCTCGTATTTAATGTTTACGTGTATGCCATGCGAAACTAAGCGAAGCAAATCCATCACCTTCGACGGTATAGGTCAGGTGGCACGCCCTGCACCAGCATCGGACGTGCGTGCCGAGGCTTTACGGGCCGTCGCTCGAGGGACCAGGGCCAGCCGCAGTCCGGGAGCCTCCCGGCTCTCTTGTGTTGCCGTCGCTTTCACGGGTGGGTTTCGACCGCAACACATTCTGGCACGCCCGGTGGGACGGTCTTCGACATCAACATCGCCATCTACATCTGAGATGGCGGAAGGTACTCCGATCACGTACGAAGATCTGAGGAGCTCAAGAAGAAGTATGACGAGGTCAAAGCTATCCTCGAAGCCAACCTCATCGGCTCTTTCCAGAGAACCCGCTCACACGGCATCAGGTGGAAAGTGTTCTCACTGAAGCGCGCTCGATGGAGTGGACTTGTCCGCCCTTCAGAAGAACGCACCAGTCTCTGCGTCGGGAGATTAATTTCATGGTGGCTCATTCGCTGCACCGCCATTCCGAGAGCCTGGTGAACACTTTGGAGCGTGTCGCCCTTCGGGTGATCCAGGAAATCATGAGGCATCAGCACTCTCCGTCAGGACCTGCTCTAGGGACTCACCAAGGTGAGATACCACTCCAGTCCCGACCGCCGCTGCCGTTCGCGTTGGCAGCACCAGAAGTGCCGAGTTCACCGGCATTCGTCGTCTACAAGATCGGTGGTGACCCTAGTGATTACCAGTTCTTGTATGAGACGCCTAAGGAGATCCCTCACGGGTACACGTGCACATACGTGCTGCAATCGGGCACTCACGAACCGACTGCAACAATGGGGACTGGAGCAGCGGGAGGCGGGAGCAGATCTTGAGAAGCGGACATGGCTAGCTAAGTATGCCACTCCGACGAACCTCCGAGCTCAACTCCTTGGCTCGAGCTTGAGAAGCAAGCGTGGCTGGCTAAGTATGCCACTCCGGCGAATCTTCGAGTTCGACTCCTGCAGCACCGCGGATCAGATCTGTACAATCTTGAGAGACCAGTTCGGCATGGTGCCGAAAAGAAGGGCAATCGGCTATTCCAAGCCGTACCCCAACGAGTACGATTTGATCCCACTACCACCCAAATATCGGCTCCCTGAATTCTCCAAGTTTAGTGGATCAGATGGCTCCAGCTCAATCGAGCATGTGAGCCGATATTTGGCACAGTGGGCACGATCTCAGCATCGGATGAACTACGTGTGAGGTTCTTCGCACGGTCCCTCACGGATCGGCTTTCGGGTGGTATACATCGCTGCCACCGAACTCAATCCGGACTTGGAAGCATTGGAAGAACAGTTCCATGCGGTATCACTCGAGGCTTCGAGGCGGCATTGCCGATCTAGCACAAGTACGACAAGCGCGAGAAAATGTCAGCACATCCAGCACTTCAGGACCGTTAGGAACCGATGCTATTCGGCTAGCGTGAGAAAAAGAAGCTCGAGTTGGCGGTGGTGGGTCTCGCATCACCGATCAAGGATGTGGCCTCCCGAACCCTTCACGGCGCATATGGTGCGAAGCGTCGTTATATGAACAGCGCCACCCAGGTGTACCAGGATAAATTCAAGCGTGCGGTGGTCCTGGTTGAGGCAGATGAAGATGAAGGCTCTGGAGATCAAGAGGTAGCAGTGGCTGAATGGACTCGGGGGCACCCCGTATCCTGCAAATGGGTTAAGCCACAAGGTCCTCCAAGAGGGTTTGACTTCGACGTGACCAAGGCTGAGCAAATTTTCGACCTCCTACTTAAGGAGAAGCGCTAAAGGCACGGCCACAAAATCCCCACGGCGCAGGAGCTGAACGGAAAGCCATACGCAAGTGGAATAACACATTCACCCATACCACCAACGACTGCAGGGTGTGGCGTCAGCAGATCCAAATGGCGATAGAACAAGGGCGTCTAATTTTCAGCCAGTACGCCATGAAAGTCGACACACACCCTTTCCCCGCCGTTCACATGGTGGAGTGCACTTACCCTAGGAGGGGCCAGCCAGGTTTCTCGTTCAACATCAACATGGTAGGACCTGTGCACCACCCTGGTAAGGACAGAGACGAGGGCAGCTGCTCTCATAACAAGGACAAAGAGGAAGCCGTTCCACGCGATCGGCTCCGCACGATGGCAAGCGCTACATCACGAGAGGAAGTGAAGAATGTGAGATATCAGCGACCTCTCTCTGATCACCTCCTCAACAAATACGTGAGTCAATACGACCAACACCGACGATACGACAACGATGACGAAAGAGATCGTCTGGCTAGCGGGGGACGCCAGGAGACATCGTCGGCCTGATCGCGACGAGGAGAGATATGAGCGCCACGCCAGGGAAAAGTCAAGTGAGCAAGACGACGTGGATAGGCCGGGACTCCCTTCTTCGACCTCTGGGATTCAGGAATGAGCCGATTGCCTACAATCGGCAACGCGAATGTAGACAGAAGAAGAAGGATGCAGTGACGTGTCCGTGTTCAAACGTCTAGGGCCTCTCCCCTCGGAACAAGCACGCTGAGTCCTCTCGGGTGGAAGATCTCGAGGAGTTAGAAGACGATGATGAAGAAGAAGATAAGTACCACCGCCCAGGTGGTGCCCCGATGGACTCAGCCGTTCCCAAAAGCGTAGGGTTCAGCGACTACGTGGTTTGGAGGAAGTCGAAAGGTTATACCTGCACACGTTAAGGAAGGCGCGGCCTGATCTGGCCGCGAAAATTCAGCGAACTCTGGATGAAGAAGTCGGCCACAAAGAAAGAGTGGCGCCCAGACAAAGGAAAGCCGATGATGAGACATCGGCTGGCACAAACATGGTGTTCATCCTTCCTGGAGTTTAGTGCTCCAGGATTAGACGAAGCACCTGGGCACTTGACTTGCGGCCCACGGCCAGTTATTTTGAGAAGCCACGAGAAAGAAGTTACAGACACCTGAAGGCCCTGTACTTGCGAGGTTATATCAATGGGCAGCCTGTCAACAAGATGCTGGTGGACACTGGAGCGGCAGTAAACATTATGCCATACTCCATGCTACGTCGGTTGGGACGCTCTAGCTCGGATCTGATCAAGACCAACGTTACACTGAGCGATTTCAACGACCAAGCATCGAAGCACAAGGTGTTCGAACGTGGATCTGACCATAGGAAGAAACACCATCCCTACGACGTTCTTTATTGTCGATAGCAAGAGCACCTATGTTGTCCTGCTAGGGAGAGATTGGATCCACGCCAACTGTTGCATTCCATCCACGATGCACCAATGTTTAATACAGTGGGATGGAGATGAAGTAGAGGTAGTCCAAGCAGATGACTCAGCCGAGATTTCAACGGTGGCATGAACGTTTGGGAGACGTCGGGCCAAGAGCCACTCTCAGGCATGGACGACTGCGAGCGCATCGATGTGACGAAGGACGGGGTGAGGCTGGTCTTATCCACCGGCCTGTGTAACAAGAGCAAAATCTATGGACGTACGTGGCAAGGCCGATCCTTGTGATCGGCCCCCAAAAAAAAATATAAAAAGGGATAATCTGGTCTCAAGCATGTCACGTGGTTATAGTAAAGCAAGAACAAGATGTAAACCTTCATTGAGCAATTCAATCAACATGGAGGCCGATTCCAGCAATCGGCCAAAATTATCCTCACCATACGTTCTGCCCGTGTTCAACGTCGATCTAACGGGCGGCGGAAAGCGGGGATACGGGTTTACGTCGGGTGATGAGCTGGAAGAAGTCAACATTGGTCCTGACGGAGCCGATGTTCAAGTACAGTCTTGGCTACGACGAGCCGATATCTGCATTACTGACAGTTCGGCTCAGGGCACCTAATCGGATGAACATGTGCGATACATGTGCAGTGAAATATTGGGGGCCGATAGAAAAAACGGCCAGTAAAAAAAATGTACACGCGAGTCACAGCCGATGCACAGACATCGACTTGAGGAAATATGCGAAGACAACATCATACAAGTAAAGCCGATGCACAGCCATCGACTCTAGTACAAATTACAGGATCTACCAGCTGCGTGTTCAAGGCGTGGATTTCGGCCAAGTCGGTCTTCAGTTCAGCTTTGAGGCCTTCTGCTTCCTCGAGGGAGTGAACGATGAGAGCTTCCTTAGCTTCAATGAACTGTTTTGGTGCCCGAACTTTCTCTGCGGGGACCTCCAACCCTTTGCGCAAGGTTGCCAGTTCAGCAGTGCTGTCAGATGTGTCAGTTTTGGCGTACAAGGCAGCCTTTTGCTCATTAAGCCGTTAGCATTTAGTCTGCAATATCGGCTTTCAACGGGAAAAGAGGTGATCGGCTCTGGTGTTTCTGCTGTTGGTTTGGCCGAGTTGTCCATCTTCTCAACTACACTCGTAGAAGTTGCTAGGACCAGAGTGGCGGATGGCATGGGTACCTCCTTGACTTCCCCATTGGAGGTGTCATCAGTCTGCAAATGGAGAGGCTTGCGGTTCCTTGCGGGCTCTTTTGATGCATCGGCTCTCTGTGCGTAGGCTGCCCTGCCCCGCTCTGATGGGAGTTTGGGAAACGGCAGGTTCAGTGGCTGACCCTTTTCTTGGAAGCCGACGGTGGCAAGTCTGGCTGGCTCTGCGTGGTGGTTTTCTCAGAATTGCCCGAGCTTGAGTCCCTTCAACTGGACTGTGTGCCTTCACTAGAGTTTCCTTCAGGGGGGTCTGTAGAAGAAATACAAGTATGCTGCATAAGTCTAGAAGGATGGATGAAATCAGTCAAAGAATGGGTGAAGCTTACGTGCGAGCCTTCTTGAGATGGAGTAGGGCTTTGGCGCTTCAGAGTCTTCTTGGCAGCTACTTTCCTCACCACTGTTCTCGCCTTGACTGAGCCTCGGGGGGCAGCTGACCTAGTAGACACTCTGCTACTTGAAGCCGATTTGGGTGTCATCGGCTGGCCCTGCATGGGGTGAGTTGTTGCAGAAGAGGACCACCGGAGCTGTTGGGAGGAATCTGAAAGGGGAGCCGTCATCATCTACAGGGTCTGGACCGTCCTGTTGCTGCAAGGAGATGAAGGAGACTGGATTTTCAAAACAGCCGATGAACAGCCATCGGCTATAGGATTGCAAAGTATTATGGTCAGATTACAGTCTGAATTTGAGGAGGCTTGGATGACTGTCTAAATTGGTATTTGAGTCTGGCTTCATGGGCGTTTGAGGCGTAAAGTCCGATACGTGCTATCGGTTCTTGGTGCGGCAAACGGAAGACTTGAAATTGGATAAATGGAGAGTCAAATTGGAAGAACAGTTCTTATTGATTCAAAGGAACGGCTTTACAAGAAAGAGCCGATGGCTCTCAAAAGGATCATCCGATGCCTAATGCACTATTACTACTAGTCCTATGCTACTAGTCCTGGTCTAAGGGCCGTTGCTGCCCTCGTCGATGCTGTCGTGGCTGCCGTCGGCGCTGCTGCCGGGCTCCTCGTCACTGCTGCGTAACCTTCGGCGGGGGCCCCGTCTCCTCCTCGTCATCATCGTCGTCGTCATCATCATCCGACCCGGCGCGGAAGCGCTTCATCGGCGGGTACTCGTCGGAGGAGGTGTCCTCCTCCGCTTCCTCATCCTCCTCATCGGAAGAGATGTCTTCGCCCCAGAGAGCATCGTCGTTGTCCTCCTCCTCCGAATCCCCATCAATGAGGAAATGAAGGTTGTCCTCCCCATCGGTCAGGGATTAATCATCCTCTGACCAGACGGATCCCATCCGGTCCCATCGCTGCGCGTATGTCCTCCGGCGTCGGCTCGCGGGAGGAAGAAGACCGGTAGGAAAGACCGGAGGAGGAAGAGGAAGAGGAGTCCATGGTGGAAGAAGGGTTTTTCGAGTACTACAGAGGAACAGAGGATGAGGAGGGGATGAAGAAGCAAACTGCTCGATGCGGTTAAATAAAAGGGATATGGTGGAGATTCAATGCCACAACAGCCGAGGAAGTTGTGCCCAAAGAAAAAAAAATTGCCAGGTCACGCGGAGAAGTTGAGAAGGCAAGTCATCATGATGAAGGGCTGCGACGGTTCGCTCCGACATGACCCGACGAAGAAAAAACGGAGTGATTTTGGAATTATCATTTCCAAAACCAGGGGGCATGTGTTATCACCAGAATTTGACCGGATCAGAGGTGGGCCGCGATTAAGATGGGCTTGAAGAATATACATGGAAGAAATACATGAATCGGCCTTGTATACAAAGTTTGGGCTAGTTTGCCCGTGTATCTGTAAATATAGTAGGATACGTGTCGGTTAGATAGAATTTGGCTCGTGCACGGTTGGGATTATTCCCACGTTAGAAAGTCTACGGACTATAAATATGTATCTAGGGTTATTGAGAAAAACAACAATCACGTTCATCACAAACCAATCTAGGCGCATCGCCAACCCCTTGTTTCGAGGGTTTCTTCCGGTAAGCATCATGCTGCCTAGATCGCATCTTGCGATCTAGGCAGTACACGTTTATTCGCTGTCCATGCGTTGCTCGTGCTGAAGCCTTGTTGATGGCGAGCAACGTAGTTATCATAGATGTGTTAGGGTTAGCATTGTTTCATCGTATCACATGCTTTCGCCCATGCAACCCTTAGACGTCTAGCCGCCCTACACCTATCTTAGGTGTAAGGCGGCATCTCGCTTGATCATTATTTAGTAGATCCGATCCGTTATGATTGCTCCTTGTTCTTCAAGGATTATTTTAATATGCATAGTTAGGCCTTGCAAACGGGTTGAAGGATCCGGTGGCACGTAGGGTGTAGTTTGCTAGCCCTAGATAAGATGTTCCGGGATCAACTTCATGTTGGTTTTAGGCCTTGTCTAGGGTCGGTTTATTATCACCGTGCGTGGCTGCCAGGCTCAACCACGCGTAGGATGTTCCGATTATGTGGTGAAAACCCTAAATCGTCGTAGGTCGTTTTAGCTCTATTTTGATCAAGCAGGACCACCATGTGATCGTATACCTCATACGAATCATGGGTGGATCGGCTCCTTGAGCCGATTCACGGGACAACCTGAGAGCCGATCGTATTTAATGTTTACGTGTATGCCATGCAGGAAACTAAGCGAAGCAAATCCATCACCTTCCGACCAGGTATAGTTCAGGTGGCACGCCCTTGCACCAGCATCGGACGTGCGTGCCGAGGCCTGCGGGCGTCGCTCGAGGGACCAGGGCCAGCCGATCTGGAGCCTCCCTCTGTGTTGCCCGTCGCTGCTCGCCGGTGGGTTTCTGACCGCAACAATTTCTTCGTGGGATTTCTTCTATTTCTTCATGGGCTTTGTACCAGGAATGGCAATGTTTAGGACCCGATATGGCATACCCATGTCAGTATCCCCCGAGACTCTACTCGAGTCGCAGACTCGGGTCGAGTCTCAAAACCTTCGACTTCTTTCTTTGATTATTAAGAAGCAATATTTCATTATTTATTTTGTAAACAAATATTTTAATCATAGGGATATTAGTAAACCGGCCTGATGCATCCGAACGGATTGGGAATCAATTAATTGCCTGAGCAAATACGGTGAACCTACTTCAAACTCGCGTCCCGGACGCGAATTCGGAAACCTGGTGTAACTCAGCTCGGGCCGCGGAGGACTTATCGAGTTCTGAGTTCCAACAAAAGAGTTTTACCTGACACATCCGTCAAGATTTTTCATCACATTGCTGACAATGCAGATATTTCTAGCACAGCGTAGTCTGTGACGGTGCTAGGCCTCACAGGACGGATCCCGATGGTCTTACATTCATGCTCTAGCATGGAATATGGAGGCTCACGACGACGCGTCCCAAGCTTTTTATTTATTTATTTATCGGATGGCAAGTTTGGTTGTTGCATTACCCAAAATTATCGGGTTGAATTTCTTTTGAATGTATGCACTCCCGATGGGAGTAAAGGACGAAGTAATATTCGTTAAGTGTTTACCACTTGAACATGTATTCGAAGGTTTACGCCAACTCTTGCTTGATAATCCTGAAGGTCGAAATAATGTTCGTTAAGTGTTTGCCACTTGAACATATTTGAAACTTTGATCCATCTTCTAATTGGCTTGTATTTTTTATCTCCTTGCTTCTATCGGGTGCGCTGATACGTCTCAAACGTATCTATAATTTCTTATGTTCCATGCTAGTTATATGATAATACTCACATGTTTTATATACATTTTATATCATTTTGATGCATTTTCCGGCACTAACCTATTAACAAGATGCCGAAGCGCAGTTCCTTTTTGCTGTTTTTGGTTTGAAATCCTACAGAAATATTCTCGGAATTGGACGAAACAAAAGCCCACGGTCTTATTTTCCACGGAGCTTTCCAGAACACGAAGAGAGACGGAGAGGGGCCAAGGTGGCCCCACACCCTAGGCGCGGCGGAGGGGGGTGCGCCGGCTGTGGGTGGGCCCTCGGCGCCTCCCGACTCCTTCGCCTATTTATTCTCTCCGTCGCGAAAGCCCTAGTACCGAGAGCCACGATACGAGAAAAGTTACCGTGAGCCGCCGCCGCCAATCCCATCTCGGGGGATTCGGAGATCGCCTCCACACCTGCCGGAGGGGAATCATCACCGAGGCTCTACATCATCATGCCCGCCTCCGGATTGATGCGTGAGTAGTTCATCCTTGGACTATGGGTCCATAGCGTAGCTAGATGGTTGTCTTCTCCTCTTGTGCTATCATGTTTAGATCTTGTGAGCTGCCTATCATGATCAAGATCGTCTATTTGTAATGCTACATGTTGTGTTTGTTGGGATCCGATGAATATGGAATACTATGTCAAGTTGATTAATTGATCTATCATATATGTGTTGTTTATGATCTTGCATGCTCTCCGTTGCTAGTAGAGGCTCTGGTCAAGTTGATACTTGTAACTCCAAGAGGGAGTATTTATGCTCGATAGTGGGTTCATGCCTCCATTGAATCTGGGACAGTGACAGAAAGTTCTAAGGTTGTGGATGTGATGTTGCCAATAGGGATAAAACAGCAATGCTTTGTCTAAGGATATTTGTGTTGATTACATTACGCACCATACTTAATGCAATTGTTTGTTGCTTGCAACTTAATACTGGAAGGGGTGCGGATGCTAACCCGAAGGTGGACTTTTTAGGCATAGATGCATGCTGGATAGCGGTCTATGTACTTTGTCGTGATGCCCTAAGTAAAACTCATAGTAGTCATCATGATATGTATGTGCATTGTTATGCCCTCTCTATTTGTCAATTGCCCAACTGTAATTTGTTCACCCAACATGCTATTTCTTATTGGAGAGACACCACTAGTGAACTGTGGACCCCGGTCCTTTCTTTTACATCGAAATACAATCTACTGCAATTTGTTGTTCTTTGCAAACAAACATCATTCTCCACACCATACGTTTAATCCTTTGTTTACAGCCGGTGAGATTGACAACCTCACTGTTAAGTTGGGGCAAAGTATTTTGATTGTGTTGTGCAGGTTCCACGTTGGCGCCGGAATCCCTGGTGTTGCGCCGCACTACACTCCTTCACCAACAACATTCACGTGGCCTTCATCTCCTACTGGTTCGACAACCTTGGTTTCTTACTGAGGGAAACTTGTTGTTGTACGCATCACACCTTTCACTTGGGGTTCCCAACGGACGTGTCCTTTACGCGTCAACAAGCTAAATTTCTGGCGCTGTTGCCGGGTAGATCAAGACACGCTGCAAGGGGAGTCTCCCACATCCAATCTCTTTACTTTGTTTATTGTCTTGCTTTACTTTATTTTATTATCTGTTTTGTTTGCTTTCCTTACATCAAAAATACAAAAAAAATTAGTTAGTTGCATTTACTTTATTTTATTTTCTGTCTTGTTTGCTTTCTTTATATCAAAAATACAAAAAATTAGTTACTTGCATTTTCTTTATTTACCTTTGTTTATTTCATCATGCTTCGTTCTAAGTTCGCTTTGAAAGATATACAAGTAGGGCACGGGTCCATCATTGGAAGAGATAATATAGAAGAATTTTCACTCATGTTAGTACGGTTAAAGATTTTGAAGATAGATCCTTGGTAGAACTTGCTCCTACTTATGAAATTGCTACTGCCTCTTTAGTGCACATGTTGGAAGCTAGATTTGTTAATCTCAATCCTATAATGCAACATATGTTTCTTACACTAGGTGATATGGAATAAGGAGAAAAGAAATATTTTGTTTTAGAAACCCTTCTTAGAGAATTTGGAGATGTAGCTAGAGAAGCTAGGAAAGTCTTTATTAAACATAAGATGCTTGGGTGCTTTACCAATTTTGCGAGTACTCTTGAAAAGATGGAAAAAGATAGGCTAAAATATACTAATAAAACCAATTGTGAAGGGGAGATTAAAATACCAATACCTCATAAACTCATAGGAACGCATGAGGCACTAGCAAAGAATTTTGCTTGGATTGTTCCTGAAAATTTGTTTGAGGAGGATAGTAAGCCTAAGAGTAACGAAAGAGGAGTTTCTTACATAGATAAGATACAATGCATAGTTGAGAAAACTCCAAATTATGATGTTGATGCTTCATCTCTTGATAATACTTGATTTTCACTTTCTGCGCCTAGCTGAAAGGCGTTAAAGAAAAGCGCTTATGGGAGACAACCCATTGTTTTATTTCTGCAATTTTTGTTTTATATTTGTGTCTTGGAAGTTGTTACTACTGTAGCAACCTCTTCTTATCTTTATTTTGCTGCATTTTTGTGCCAAGTAAAGTCTTTGATAGTAAGGTTGATACTAGATTTGGATTTCTGCGCAGAAACAGATTTCTAGCTGTCACGAATTTGAGTAGAACTCTCTGTAGGAAACTCAGAAAAATCTGCGAAAATTCATGAGTGATCCTCATATATGTACGCAACTTTCATTCAATTTGATCTTCTTCATCTGAGCATGTTAAGTGCCTCAAAAAAATTCGTCTTTACGGACTGTTCTATTTTGACAGATTCTGCCTTTTATTTCGCATTGCCTCTTTTACTGTGTTGAATGAATTTCTTTGTTCCATTAATTTCCAGTAGCTTTGAGGAATGTCCAGAAGTGTTAAGAATGATTGTGTCCTCTCTGAACATGTGAATTTTTGATTATGCACTAACCCTCTAATGAGTTTGTTTTGAGTTTTGTGTGGAGGAAGTTTTCAAGGGTCAAGAGAGGAGGATGATATAATATGATCAAGAAGAGTGAAAAGTCTAAGCTTGGGGATGCCCCGTGGTTCATCCCTGCATATTTCAAGAAGACTCAAGCATCTAAGCTTGGGTATGCCCAAGGCATCCCCTTCTTCATCGACAACTTATCAGGTCACCTCTAGTGAAACTATATTTTTATTTCGAGCGTCTGTATGTTTTTATTTTTATTTTTGTTTGAATAAACTCGGATCCTAGCATTCTTTGTGTGGGAGAAAGACACGCTCCATTGTTTCATATGAACACTGGTGTTCTTAGCTTTACTTTTAATGTTCATGGCGAAGGTTGAAAACTGCTTCGTTCATTGCTATTTGGTTGGAAACAGAAAATGCTTCATGTGGTAATTGGTATATTGTCTTGAATAATTTGATACTTGGAAATTGTTTTGAGTTCTCAAATAGATCATGTTTAAGCTCTAGCATCATGTAGTTTAAACCTATTAATGAAGAACTACCATAGAGCTTGTTGAAATTTGGTTTGCATGATTGGTCTCTCTAAAAGTCTAGATATTTTCTGGTAAAGGTGTTTGAACAACAAGAAGACAGTGTAGAGTCTTATAATGCTTGCAATATGTTCTTATGTAAGTTTTGCTGTACCGTTCATACTTGTGTTTGCTTCAAACAACCTTGCTAGCCAAAGCCTTGTACTGAGAGGGAATGCTTCTCGTGCATCCAAAACCTTGAGCCAAAACCCATGCCATTTGTGTCCACCATAACTACCTAGTATGTTGTATTTTTCTGCCATTCCGAAGTAAATTGCTTGCATGCTACCTTTAAAATTTCATTCCTTGTCATTGCAATACATAGCTCATGGGAAAATAGCTTAAAAACTACTGTGGTATTGAATATGTTGCTTATGTATCTTATTTCTTATAAGTTGCTTGTTGAGCGGTAACCATGATTCTGGGGACGCCATCAACTGTTACACCTTTGTTGAATATCATGTGAGTTGCTATGCATGTTCGTCTTGTCTGAAGTAAGGGTGATTTATCATGATTAAATGGTTTGAGTATGCATATTGTTAGAGAAGAATATTGGGCCGCCAACTAAAGCCATGTATCATGGTGGAAGTTTCAGTTTGGACATTAATCCTAAATCTCTTATGAGTATATTATCTGTTGTTGAATGCTTAAGCATTAAAGAGGAGTCCATTATCTGTTTTCTATGTTGTCCCGATATGGATGTCCTCAAGTTGAGATTTATCAAAAACGAGAAATCAAATGCGATCTATCTCCTTGGACCATTGTACAGGCGACATAGAGTACCCCTTTGTGACACTTGGTTGAAACATATGTAATGCAATGATAATCCATGGAAATCCGAGCTAATTAGGACAAGGTGCGAGCACTATTGGTATTCGATGCATGAGGCTTGCAACTTATAGGATGTTTTATGCATAACACATATGAATTATTACTACCGTTGACAAAATTGTTTCTATGTTTCCAAAATAAAAAGCTCTAGCACAAGAGTAATCCCTACTTCCCTCTGCGAAGGGCCCTTTCTTTTACTTTATGTTGAGTCAGTTTACCTACTTCTTTCTATCTTAGAAGAAAACACTTGTGTTAACTGTGTGCATTGATTATCACATACTTGCTTATTTGCATTCATCATATTACTTTGTATTGACAATTATCCATGAGATATACATGTTGAAGTTGAAAGAAACTGCTGAAAATTATATCTTTGTTTGTGTTGCTTCAAAACCTTCTACTAAGAATCTATTGCTTTATGAGTTAACTCTTATGCAAGACTTATTGATGCTTGTCTTGAAAGTACTATTCATGAAAAGTCTTTGCTATATGATCAGTTGTTTAGTCATTATCTTTACCATTGCTTTGAATCACTTCATTCATCTCATATGCTTTACAATAGTCTGATCAAGATTATGATAGTAGCATGTCACTTCAGAAATTATCCTTGTTATCGTTTACCTACTCGAGCGAGTAGGAACTAAGCTTGGGATGCTTGATACGTCTCAAACGTATCTATAATTTCTTATGTTCCATGCTAGTTATATGACAATACTCACATGTTTTATATACACTTTATATCATTTTGATGCATTTTCCGGCACTAACCTATTAACAAGATGCCGAAGCGTCAGTTCCTGTTTTCTGCTTTTGGTTTCAGAAATCCTACACGAAATATTCTCGGAATTGGACGAAACAAAAGCCCACGGTCTTATTTTCCACGGAGCTTTCCAGAACACCGAAGGAGAGACGGAGAGGGGCCAAGGTGGCCCCACACCCTAGGGCGGCGCGCCGGCCTGTGGGGTGGGCCCCTCGGCCGCCTCCCGACTCTGCCCCTTCTCCTATTTATTCTCTCTGTCGCGAAAGCCCTAGTACCGAGAGCCACGATACGAGAAAAGTTCCAGTGACGCTGCCGCCAATCCCATCTCGGGGGATTACGGAGATCGCCTCCGGCGCCCTGCCAGAGAGGGGAATCATCACCGGAGGGCTCTACATCATCATGCCCGCCTCCGGATTGATGCGTGTGTTGTTCATCCTTGGACTATGGGTTAGCAGTAGCTAGATAGTTGTCTTCTCCTCTTGTGCTATCATGTTTAGATCTTGTGAGCTGCCTATCATGATCAAGATCGTCTATTTGTAATGCTACATGTTGTGTTTGTTGGGATCTGATGAATATGGAATACTATGTCAAGTTGATTAATTGATCTATCATATATGTGTTGTTTATGATCTTGCATGCTCTCCGTTGCTAGTAGAGGCTACGGCCAAGTTGATACTTGTAACTCCAAGAGGGAGTATTTATGCTCGATAGTGGGTTCATGCCTCCATTGAATCTGGGACAGAAAGTTCTAAGGTTGTGGATGTGCTGTTGCCACTAGGGATAAAACATCAATGCTTTGTCTGAGAGGATATTTGTGTTGATTACATTACGCACCATACTTAATGCAATTGTCTGTCGTTTGCAACTTAATACTGGAAGGGGTGCGGATGCTAACCCGAAGGTGGACTTTTTAGGCATAGATGCATGCCGGATAGCGGTCTATGTACTTTGTCGTAATGCCCTAAGTAAAACTCATAGTAGTCATCATGATATGTATGTGCATTGTTATGCCCTCTCTATTTGTCAATTGCCCAACCTAATTTGTTCACCCAACATGCTATTTCTTATTGGAGAGACACCACTAGTGAATGGACCCCGGTCCTTTCTTTTACATCTGAAATACAATCTACTGTTCTCTGTGTTCTTTGCAAACAAACATCATTCTCCACACCATACGTTTAATCCTTTGTTTAAAGCCGGTGAGATTGACAACCTCACCGTTAAGTTGGGGCAAAGTATTTTGATTGTGTTGTGCAGGTTCCACGTTGGCGCCGGAATCCCTGGTGTTGCGTCGCACTACACTCCTTCACCAACAACCTTCACGTGGCCTTCATCTCCTACTGGTTCGACAACCTTGGTTTCTTACTGAGGGAAATTTGCTGTTGTACGCATCACACTTTCCACTTGGGGTTCCCAACGGACGTGTGCTTTACGCGACAACAAGCGCGTTCAGCGCATCCGATGGGAGTAGCCCCCGAGGCTATACTCGAGTACTTTTAGTCGAGTATAGGCTCAAAGTATTTACATCTTCATGTAATTGCAACCTTTTAATCGGGTGCCTGACCAGCGCTCCCGATGGGATTAGCCCCTAAGGCTATGCTCGAGTATGAGTACTCGAGCATAGCCTCAAAGAGTCCTGCACACAAAGATAATTATGATATAAATGAAAAACTTACTTGTTCAACTATATGTTGTTTAATTATATCAGGTGCGCGTTCAGCGCTCCCGAAGGGAGTAGCCCCCGAGGCTATGGTCGAGTATGCGTACTCGAGTATAGGCTCAATGAATATTTATCGAGAGAATTATTTTTGCCAAGCTCGAGCTCGGCGTTTGACGATGATAATATTCTTCTTAAGTATTCACTCGATGATTTTTCTTACTTCTCCGGAACGAACCATGACGTCATTGCTAACAAAATGGTGTGCTCCCTGGCAAGATGCTTTATATGACTGGTCATTTGTGGGCCCCGCCTCATGATGACGAACGGCGGTGTGTGCCATGTCGCCTGATTTGACGCCCACGAGCGCACGAGAAATGAAACGACTGGCACGCGGCGCAGTAACTTCCTTGTTTCCCGCGGCTCGTGGAGTTACTGTGGTAACTTCCCTTGCTTCGATTGACACGTGGTGCCCCAGATTCGTGCCATGCGAACCGTTCTTTGTGATCGGGCAGTGCTCACCTTGTGTCCTTAGATATATAAAGGGGAGAGGCACCTCGCACAGTGGTGTTCTTCCCATTCTATTGCATCTTCTTCTTCCTTGCGCCGCCGCTCTCGCTTCTACGTAGTTCTTGTTGTTCATCTGTCCTCACCACCACCGCCATGGGCAAGCCGAAAGGGAGGCGCATGGGTGGCAGCGGTGCTACGGCGGCGAAGGACAAGGCCACCGGATGGGTGGCGTCAACCTTCTGCAAGGTCAACCTCAACAAGTTGTGTGCCGCCGGACTCCTCGCCGATGCCATGGAGGTGATGATGCCCGGCGCGTAAATCGTCCCCCGCCCTCAGGAGAGCTTCCGGATAATGTTTAACCAATTCCTTTTCCGCGGTCTTTCTCTCCCAGTCCACGAATTGGACTGCTCTTCGTCTACGGTGTGCAGCTTCACCAGCTCACACAAAACTATATCCTTCACATTGTGTGCTTCTCCACGCCGTGTGAGTGCTTCCTCGGCATCGACCCCTATTGGGGGCTCTAGCGCCGCAATTTCTGCATCCAGCGTAACGTCTCTCGAGCCGTCGTCCACGATGTTGGCGGCGCCATTATCTCGACGAAGGGCCCAACCGGGTACTTTGATCTTAGGATGCGCGACTCCGTCCAGGACTGGTGGAAGAAGTGCTTCTACGTCAAGGAAATCCAACCATTGGGTAGAGATATGGACTTGGTCCTTTTGATGTTGCCGCTGAAGTGAAGAAGTTGAAGTCTTGGGACATATCCCTGACTACTGCTGAGCTGGAGGAGACAGAGCCGGTGATGGAGAAGATCCAGGATCTTCATTCGACGGTGTGCAAGGAACTCTCGGGCCTCCAGCTCGTGGCTCTCTTCATGCGGATGCGCGTCCAGCTTCTGCAGGCCAGAGCTCATCAGATGTGGAACTAGGGGGTTCAACCGATGAAACCCGCGTTTCTAAAGATGATGTTGCTGAAGATGAGGTGAAGAAGGTTGTTCTTCAGCCGACCAACCTGATGACATCTGATGAAGTGCCCATCGCTTGCCAAGCTGAGCGCTTTCACAAAGACCATCCCCTGCCTCCGGTACGCTATATCGATCTCCTTGATTTCTTATTTATTGCTTGTTCGCTTGTTATTCATGTTGGAGATATGCCCAAGAGGCAATAATAAAGTAGTTATTATTATATCTTTGTATTTATGATAAATGTTTGCATCCCATGCTATAATTGTATTAACCGGAAACATTAATACATGTATGTTTTGTAAACATAAAAGAGTCCCTAGTAAGCCTCTTGTTAAACTAGCTTGTTGATTAAGAGATGATCATAGTTTCATGATCATGAACATTGGATGTTATTAATAACAAGGTCATATCATTAGGTGAATGATGCACTACTAGGAAAAGGCCTATAGATAGAAATAGTACTACCGGCGCACCAGCAAACCCATGCGCCGGTGGCAAATAGTGCCGGCCCACCAATATGTCGCCGCGCCGGCGATGGAGTCTTACTGCCGGTGCACAAGCAAGAAAGATGCGCCGGCGATAAATTTCAAAGAGGACCAGCCCAGACCGAAAAAATCGAGCCCCTTACTGCCGGCGCACCACCATGTTGGTGCGCCGGTGGTAAGTTGCTTATTGCCGGCGCTGCAGCATGATGGTGCGCCAGCGGTAAGGGGAGCCATGATTTTCCCTCTCCACCCCCCACCCCTGTGGACCGCCTTTTCAGTTTTGAAAAAAATAAAAGAAACTGATAAAAAATTCAAAAAATAAAATCTTTTGAACTGTCCATGTATTATGTAATCTAGTTTTAATGAAAATTTGAAAAAAATGAATTTCGATATATTATGCAAAATGGCGTCATCTTTCGGTAAAACGGGATTTCTGGTTGCATACGGCCTCTGATGAAAAACTTTTTTATATCAAAATCTCTCTACGCGAAATTTCCTATCCGAATTCAACGGTAGGCCGTTTGGAGAAAAATTGATTCGTCAATTGGAAAACAGAAACAGGACTTTTTTCAGGTTTAAGATTTGGGTGAAAAAAGATAAAAATTAAGGCCGGCGCACCACCATACTAGGTGCGCCGGCGGTAAGCTGTACTATATATTCAAGCCGGCCCTCCTCCCTCTTCTCCTTCCTCACTTCTCCCCCTTCTTCTCTTTCCCTCATCCTCTTCTCCTTGCAATACTCACCGACGGCCCCCTCCTCCTACAACTCCGGTGACCTCCTCCTCCTCCTCCTCCGGTGACCTCCGCCTCCTCCGGTAACTCCTCCACCTCGGGACTCTACCTCCACCTCCGGCCTTCTCCTTCTCCTCCTCTTCCACCACCTCCACCTCCGGCCATCTCCTCCTCCTCCTAAACCACCACCTATGGCCTCATCCTCCTCCTCCTCCTAAACCACCACCTCCGGCCTCATTCTCATCCTCCTCCTACACCGGCGCGGCAACGAAGACAAGGCGACGCACGGCCACTGTTTTCCAGGACCCGAGCTAGATGAACCCGAGCTAGATCTAGATCTAGATCTGGATCTTTTTTTTTGAAGAAAAATACTGGCGCACTTTGCCATTAATTCGTACCGCCGCGCACTGGTGCGCGTGCTCATTATCACGGCATGTTCCCACCGGCGGGCTCTGGTGCGCCGGCAATAGCCGTTTTTGGTGCGCCGGCAATAAGGCTTTTCCTAGTAGTGATGTGATGGACATACACCCATAATAAGCGTAGCATATGATCAAGTCATTTAGTTCTTTGTGCTTCAAGCTTTAATATGCATAGCAACTTAATCCTTCGACCATGAGATCATGTTAATCACCTACATCGGATGGATACTTTGATGACACCAAACACTACTTCGTAAATGGGTTGTTATAAAGGTGGAATTAAGTGTTCGGAAAGTATAGGGTTGAGGCACATGGATCGATAGTGGGATTTGCCCATCCTAATGACAGATAGATATACTCTGGGCCCTCTCGGTGGAATGACATCCAATTAGCTTGCAAGCATGTGACTGTTCACAAGGGATATCATATCACGGTATGAGTAAAGAGTACTTAGTAACGAGGTTCAACTAGGTATGGAGATACCGATGATCAAACTTCGGATAAGTAAAATATCGCGAGACAAAGCGAATTGTTATTTTATGTGAATGGTTCTTTCGATCACGAACTCATCTTTGAATATGTGGGAGCTATTATGGATTTTGATGTCCCGCTATTAGTTATTGATCGGAGAAGTGTCTCGATCATGTCTTAAGGTGTGACGTCGTTATAAGTAGATATGGAATATGGAATGAGTTCGAATGTTGTTCGGAGTCTCGGATGGGATCCAGTACATCATGAGGAGTTCTGTAATGGTCCGGAGAATAAGATTCATATATAGGAAGTCACTTTCCAAGTTTGGAAATGATCCGGTGCATTTATGGAAGGCCCTAGAATGTTCTAGAACCTTCCAGAATAAATCACTATGGAAGGTGGAGTCCCGGGACTCCACCAACCCTAACCAGCCAACCAAGAGGGAAGGTGGAATCCATGGTGGACTCCACCACCTTGGCCGGCCAAGTGAGAAGGAAAGGGAGCAATCCCACTTCCCCTAGGTTTCACCCACATGGCAGTTTTGGAGTTGGACTTCAATTTTGTTTTGATGCAAACCCTAGGGGGTTCCACCTATATAAAAAGAGGGAGAGGGAGTGGGCCTGCCACCTCTTGAGCTGCACCACCAAAGGGCACCCAAGGCCGGCGCCCAAGTGCCCCCTCTCCCAAACCCTAGCCACTCCCCTCCTCCATCCTCTCCCGCGGTGCTTACGGCGAAGCGCTGCCGGAGATCTCCACCACCACCGTCACTAGGCCGTCATGCTGGCGGGATTCCGAGGAGGATCCACTACATCTGCTGCCCGCTGAAACAGGGAGAAGGACGTCGTCATCAACACCGAATGTGTGACCGAGTGCGGAGGTGTTGCCCGTTTGTGGCACCGTCAAGATCTTCTACACGCTTTTGCAAGCGGCAAGTGATCGACTACATCAACCCAGAGATTTATCTCGTTAATGCTTAGCGATCTTCAAGGGTATGATGATTTTCACCTCGTTGCTACCATCTACTAGATTAGATCTTGGCTTGTTACTCATTCTTGCGGTAGGAAACTTTTTGTTTTCTATGCTACGAATCCCTACACTTCATCTTTTTTTGTATTCTTCAGGACCATCGCTTCTTGTCTTGTATCCCGCCTCTTCCTGAGGGTGGCAGCGTTTCTGAGGCTATCGTTGCCGCTGAGAGCGACGCAACCGACACTGGCGCCACCCCGGAGGTCGGCGATGATGAGGAGGAGGACGTGTAGTCCGAGGCATCTCACACCAGGGCTTCCCCTCTTTCTGCGGTATCGCATGGGGAGGAGGTCCAGAAGAAACAGAAGAGGATGGAGACCGTCGACATCTCCATGTCGTCAGGTGAATCGATCCCTGCGGTGTTTCCTTCTTCCTCCTATGTTGATGACCCTTCCTCCATGGCTCAGATATTGAGCAAGTAAGTTTGACTTGTTATCCTTTTTCGACTGCCATTACTTTACATTTTTTTATCTCTTCTGCTGTATTAAGCTCGATACTTGATGTAGGGGCGAGGGGCTTCGAACATAGGTCCACCCATCCGATGGAGATGTATGTCTAGATGACTTCGTTCTTGCCAAGGACACTGACCCGCTAGCAGCAACCGCAGAGTTGTCGAATCCTAATGACGCCGAAGAGAGCCCCCGAGCCCTGGCCAAGAAGAGGGCCAAACTGTTGGGTGCCCTTAAGGGCATCCAAATAACTTCTGCTCCATCTCCCCCTCCTAAGGACCACGGAAGTTTCTCAACTGCTCCTGACTGCTTGCATCTTTGACTTTTCTTCTGAATCCTCTATTGTTATTCGTTTATCCATTTACCCGAGAAATGCTTGACGTGGCCACTCGTTTTATCGGGTTAGAGGCCGAGAACAAGCAACTCCTCTCCGATTATAACTTCGAGCACTCACGGGCAAACGTCATGGCCAACAAGCTTAAGGCTACTGAGAAAGCACTTGAGGAGGCCAAGACATCCCTCGTGGCTACCGAGCAACGTTTGGAAAATGAGAATATACGCGGGAGGTCCGTGACGAGGACATCCGCAAGAGGATTGAAGCTCTCAACACTTCTCTTCTTAGTAAGTATCTTTGCTATTAATTCTGATTTTATATTCCACTCTTTTCTTTGTCTTTAGTGTGATTCAATACTTGCGCAGGGCATACGGAGCACCCAACGATGCTTCTTGACCACGAGAAGATTGATCCGACGCTCGACGCTCTCAAGCTGATGGAGGGCAACAACATCTACGGCCGCGATATGATCTACAACTGCCGCAAGGCCATTACTCGGTTGCATGGCCACATCTTCCCAACCAAGAAGCTGGTCGAGGGATATGATCTTCTTGAGCTTGTAAAGTCCTTCTCCGGTTCCGTCTATCCCTTCATCAACTACCGCCGCTCGCAACGGCAGTCGGGTGTGGAAGTGGCGATGGCGATGCTAATGGCGCACGACGAGCTAGTAAACTGGAAGAAGGTGAACTCCTCGAAGGATGATGCTGGAAAGAGGGTGCTCCTACTATCTCCTCGAGGCTCAGAAGTACTCAGGTCATCAGGTGCCTTTGTTGCCATGATGCAGCCAACGCGGGGAGCTTCCTCATCTGTTGTTGTTGCTCCTTCGACTGGCACCCCTGCACCTGAGGTGTCGTAGACTGCCTTTACTTTTCTAGGTTTCTTTTATTCTTGCCTTGTAATGATTATAGCCATATGTACGGTTCTCAGACTACTATTCATGTAATATGAGTATCGTTGCCTTAAATATATCTGTTGATTTGCTACCTTCCCAATTCTTTTTCAGAGTTGTTCTGTTAATCCCTTTGCTTCTTCTATCGACTTTAGCTTGTGCAATCCCTCGTTAGTGCCGGCAACACATCTTGATTCTGAAGTTTCTGCGCCACAACCTGAAGCACCGGATTACTTTGCTCCGGACGAACAAAATCTCCGCATCCAAGAGCTCCAGGGCGAGGTGTCAACTTTAAGGAAACAGTTGCTGGTTGCTTTAGGGAAATAAGCACGTAGTCGACTGCGACAAGAAACTCCAAAATGCGATGAGGGAAGCGGTGCGGCTTGCCGAACGTGAAGAATATCTGCTTGATCTAGCTTCAAGGGCGAGTGATGACTTAGCATGTAAGTGACACAATGTCCTCGAGCCCACGAGTGTCTTTATTTTACACCTGCTTGACGTAACTTGTCCTTGTAGGTATATACTTGAATCTAGAGGCGTAGAATCTTCGTGCTGAAGAACATGTGCAGATTTTGATGCAGCTGGCGACGACGCACAACGTTGACTTCTGGTCCGACCGTCGCCGAACTACCATTATGGTGCTACTTCAACACTGAGCATCGGCGGTAAACGAATAGCTAGAGTACTGCCGGTCTGCCCTCGAGTTGGTCTACAACACCATGTTTCCTCGGAATGCTTCAATCCAGGGTTTGGATGCTCTGTTGTGGAAGTTTTCCCATGCCGAAGACATCCGACGCTTCGTACGCATCCAACTTGTCACGGGTGCGAAGTTTGCTCTTGCTTGGGTTCTTGTCCATAACCCAAGGCTTGACTTGGATGCCCTTTTTCGGGGTCTCCCGTCTTGCCGAGATCCAAAGGGTCCCATATGGACAAGTTCTACGAGAAAGCTCGCGAACCCTCTTCACGAATTATTTGGAAGCTACTGGAGGCATATGTTGAATATTTCACCACCTTCCGCTATGCCGATGACGATGAAGTAGAAGCTCCTGCGCAATGACTAAGTTTGTAAATAGCACAGTTCTGCGATTGCGTATCTTGTAATGTGCAACGTAATCTTATGAATGAAATTTGTTTTTTATAACTTTTCATCGACGCGTGAGGCCTTTTCGTCTTTTATATCGACGTCTTTTTGCTTAAATCGATGTTTACTACTCGGGCCAAGACGCTCTTAAAAAGTATTTCCAACCCTCGAGTCGTGCAGGTGTGTTCTATTAATGAAGCATTGAATCGAAACCCCCAAGTATCGGGTGTAAAGTAATAGAAATAACAAACACAAGATGACAGAACTTATCTTTATTAATACCGAAATAAGGAGGTACAATACGATCAGTTGGACGCAACCGAAGGCCCATGGGGTGACGGACTCGATAATATGGCTAAGAAGCCTTATTTAAGTAATTCTAAATTGTTTAGCTGAGAAGCATGGCCATGGGCCTCATTCTTGAATACGAAAGCTAAGTACTTAAAAATAGAAGCGACATAGATGTTGGATGTTTCCGGCGCTTTTTCAGGAGCAAGTTTTCCTATGCGACATCGGGGGACATCGCCTGAGTTGAATCAGAAGGGTTGATTTGTACTTCCTTGTCCTTGTATGCATCAAGCGCCTGATCAGGTAAAGCCCAACGTATGTTTGGGGATATCTCATGATCGACTGCCCGTTGTATTTGGAGGAGCTCTGCGGGTGTCCCAAAGGTTTGTGATATCTTGTGGACCTTGTCTCCAGTGTCGGAGAAGTTTCCCTTAACGGTGATGACTCCATTAGGTCCTGGCATCTTCAGTAGAAGGTACGTGTGGTGAGAGAGTGCCATGAACCGAGAATATGTAGGACTTCCTAGTATCTCGTGATACTGTGATGCGAAATTGACGACTTCGAACTCTAGCTTCTCTCTTCTGAAGTTTTTCCTTGTTTCGAAGACTCCATCAAGCTAAATCTGTCACAAGGGAATTTCTGGTTTTGCCGGAATTGCTTGGTGGAACCCTGCATTCGAGGGTGTCAGATTAGTGAGGAGATGTTCATCACCCGTAATTTTTTAGTGTAGATCAAACTGAGGGTGCTTCCTGCATCAAGGAATACTCTGTTGCAGTCATACCCGACAATCTGAGCGTCAAGTACCAAGGGTGAGTGACCTGGT
Source organism: Lolium multiflorum (assembly GCA_030979885.1). Taxonomy (NCBI): domain Eukaryota; kingdom Viridiplantae; phylum Streptophyta; class Magnoliopsida; order Poales; family Poaceae; genus Lolium; species Lolium multiflorum. Next base: position 102,379,151 of record CM061751.1, read on the forward strand.
CGAGGGATTTTGTAAGGGTGATCTTCCTTGCCGAACCCGATGTACTGATCGGACCAGTCGAGATACTCAGACGTAGGCGGTGGCGCATGGATCGCAAGGTTGACTTGTCAGGTGATTATCTTCTGCTGCCTATTGGGTGGTCTGCCCTTTTGGATCATGTTGACTGCTCCTATGGAATCGGTGTATCCGTTTGGTTGGTTACTATTGTTCATCGGTGCTGCTTGTATCGCTAGCAACGAATTTTGTGGAGATAGTGGCAGCGGAGGGGGTGAGCTGAAAGCAACCGGCCCAGGCGCCCCAACAAAACCTTGCCTTGGAGCGTTTTTATTTGATCTTCCGAAGACTGGGAGAATTCGCTGAAAAGTCCTACAATCCTTCAAGAGATGATTCGACTGCATGTGTCCTTCATCGTCTATGTAATAGTTCATAGTGCATGGTGCGTTTAAGCATCTGCTCTTCTGTCATATCAGGATGCGGCAGGAACCATGGCCTAGGCTTATATGCATGCCTGCTAGAACTTGGCTCATCTCGATTGTTGCCTCGACATCCGTTGTTTCGGTAATCATCGCTTCTATCATCTTTGCTTATAAAGCCAGCCGCGACTTGCGCATGTTGATCATAATTGTCGTAGTTTCATGTCTGTCGCCTGCGATCGTTTCCACGCCTTGCTCGATCTTCTTCAGGTGACCTTGCTCGTTTGTTATTGGCTGCGTCCTCGCCGTTAGCCCACTTGTTTGCTAGGTCCATCAACTCACCTACTGTCCTTGGCCATGATCTTTCCAGCTCTTCAACAAAGTCCGTCCAGTGCAACCCGTTGTTAAACGCGTCGACTGCCCGCTCATCGGAGATGTTTTCGGCTGATTTCTTGATCGTGCTCCACCTTTGAAGATAAGAACGCATTGATTCTCCTGTTTTCTGTACGCACTTCCACAACTCTTCAATTGAAGCTGGATGCTTGAAAGTTGACCTAAAGTTTCAAATGAATTGATCACGCAGGTCATCCCAGTTCTCTATGGATCCTTCTGGTAACTTCCGAAGCCAAGATCTCGCAGGTTCGCTCGCGAAAAGTTGTAAACTTTGCATTGCGATAGCCTTAGTGTCTCCATGCACTTTGATGGTTTGCAGGTAATCATCTATCCATGCTTCGTGTTCTTGAACCCCTTCATACTTTATCTTGTCCGTAGGGAGCTCGAATCCCTTTGGAGTGCTAGTCTTAAGAACACGACGAGAGAAGCACACGACTCCGCTAAGCTCATCATCGTCTTCGTCCTCGGAATCATAATCGTACTCATCTTCCTCATAATTTTTTCGGCTTCTCCTCTCGGCGCTAGCCCTGTCGACTCAACTCTGTGTAATGTCGTTCCTAGCATCGCACTGGTTTCTAGTTGTTGCTCGAGGTTGTCACGGAGAACTCTATCGCCGAGGTTCTACATCTTGCCGAGAACTGTTGTGGAGGTCTGTTGGTGTTACCTGATACGGGGGAGCGTTTGGCCTAACCACTTCCTATCGGGTGGAGTTATTTTCCGTTGCTGCCTCACGCCCTGCATCATTACTTCGACCTGACGGTCCTTTCCGCCGAGGACTTTCTTGATGGTGTGGGGTATTCTCCAGGTGCTGCCCGACAACATTTAGACCTGCGATCAAGGTTCTGTGCACCTGCGCTCGCGACCATCTTTTGGTTGTGTTGTCATCAAAAATGTTTGAGCTGCCACGATCGCTTCTTCCGGCATTGTCGGGTGTAGGTTTCCTCTTGAGTTGAAGGTCATAAAAGATGTGTCGAGTTCTCTAGTCATCCGTCGTCGTTCTTCTTCTGGTATCATGTTCAACCGAGATGAAGTTCGTCGATTGTGATTCCATGCCGCTGCTCCTGCAGCTCCTGCTCCCACGCTTTTGTTTCCTGTCGAGCTCAGATCTCCGCGCTGACGGCTGGACGCATCGGCTCTTTCCTTCCTCGCATCGAGTTCTAATCGCAATCTCATTAGTTCCCTTTTCTCCTTGTAAATAAAGTATTTGTACGATGGGAGTTCTTCTTGAGTTGCATCTACATCCAAGAAACCTCCGCGTGCGATAGCAGCTTTTGCCTTGTCCCATGCATCGCTTGAGAGCTCTACTAGAGGTCTCCCACGCCTGCGCGTCGCATCAGCGTCTGGAGTCTCGGTTGCACCTCCATTGGCTCCGTTGCCGGCATTGGCTCCACCATCAGTGTTGGTTACGTTAGCGTGTTCGGGTGGTGGCCGCTGCTCGCTTGGCGTGCGGCACTGCCTTTCCCGATTAAGGAGAGCATGATCAAACTTCGGGTTTCCGTTGTCATATCGTTCTTGTTCTTCTTCATCGGATACGTCCTCCAATTCTCCATTGATCCGAGCTAGTTCCACCATGCACACATTGTAACTTGCTAATTAGTCTTTATTAGGGAAAAAACTTGGATATGAAGCAGCTTTCCTGATTCCAGAATCTGCGATGTCTCCGGTGTCGTTGCCCGTGTTGTCGACGCTTTTGGTCCTCAGGTGCTGAGACACCTGATCCCATGCATTGCCGGTGGTTGTTGATGTCGATCTGAAGGATATCCCGTCAAGTAACTCGATGAGATCTCCCAAGCTTGCCGCATATCCGATGTTGCTCCTTGCCATCTCGTCCGAGCGTTTACCGCCCGTGGATCCGATGGATGATGTTGATAAAGCTCTTGATGATACCGATGCTTCCAGCGTCGACTCCGAACAGGTCGGTTCCGATCGGCGAAAACTTCCTTGCGTTCCGATGTTGGAGTCGTAGTTCTCGATCGTCAAATCCCTCCCCCGACTAAGGTTGCCAAAAGCCGGGAGAAGGGTGGGTGGGTGTGGATGAAAAATTGTCGATCTGAAACGCACTTGATCCCCCCGATCTAGTCGAGTTGTTGTTTAAATAAGAGGTCATCGAGTTCGTGCTTCCACCGTCCAAACTCCCCACAGACGGCGCCAATGACAAAGGGTTAACCTTGTCAATGCCCATGATGATGGACTTGGGTTTCTAGGAAGGACACTAGTGAATCAACAAACCGTCCAGCCAAACTAGGAAGCCGCCGAATATTATTATCAAAGGCGAATCGACAAGATTGTATGATGTCGAACTAGGGTTACGATGTGTCGCGTATGATTCAATCTGTCCCCTCTCGGTGGCTCCTCCCAGCCCTTATATAGTGGGCTAGGTCTCACAGTCCACCTCGAGGTCGAGTTACATTACAAGTCGGTTCACCCGATATGCTAACTTTCCTAACGTGGTATCTTCGGATTCTTCTGGATTTCTTCATGGGCTTTCTTCTATTCCTTCATGGGCTTTGTACTAGGGATGGCACTATTTAGGACCCAATATGCCATACCCATGTCAATACCCCCTTTGTGATGATCATGGGTTGGCTTCCTAGGATTTCCCTAATAAAATATGGTTCTCACCTCCAAGGTCATGTATTTGCTCAAACACTATAGTATAATACTTCTCTTGTACTCTCTTGGATACACATGGATAAGGTTAGTACCAATAACCTCTCCCACTTCTCAATGACTTAATTATAGCCTAGGGTTCTACTCAAGAGTTGATGATGTGATCATCTGGATATATGGATAGTTCTTTCCGTTCTCTAAGGTTTGGTGGAGATAGATTTGGATAGAGAAAAGTGGGATAGACAAAGGCTTGTGTTCATGTATTTCTCATGATTTCAAGATTTGAGTTAAAGATATACCATGAGGATCATGGTATGAACATTGATTTAGTTAAAGACATAGAAAAGATAAGTCAAGAATGGTTTCTCCATTTTCTTGTTCTTTGACTGTCAGTTGCGGTCGAACTATGCAACGTTGATGATCAGAATAGGTCTAAACTTAGATCCATTTGTCAGGAGAGCATTCTAGCTATTGGGTGGAAAGCAAATATCATTTACATGCTAAGCAAGAGATGGGAGGAGATGCATATGGATTACTTATAACCTGAGGTTTCTCGTTGTCACTCTAGAGAGTGATTGTAATCCTATCGATTAATTATTAAAGGCCTTTGATTTGAAAAAAAAACTCTATCGCTCCACCAAGAGACGGTCATGTGCATGCCTCCATTTTTGTGACAAAAATTGCAATCAACCTTTCTCAGACCCATGGTCGATCTACTCCAAATCTCCAATCATAACACAAAGATAACGAAGAGTGTCACACACACACACTCACATCCTTATATTGGTCAGGAAATTGTCAAATGCAGCTGACGACGATCCACCACCACCCGCCAATCGGTGGACAGGATCAACCACCATGTTTCACTGAAAACGACTGACGTGGAACTCCAAACTCCTCCAGTCCATTAGGCTTTCCTTTTTGCCATGTAATGCCGTGTCATGAAAACGCCTCCCACTAATTACTATGGCGTCCCAATCCCGTTGGGTACACGTAACTATGCGTATGTATGCACTGAGAAAAGGAAAATCTATGTGTATATACCAAAATTCTTAATCTCTCCAGGGAATCAGGAGCCAGCATGAGGCGAGCAATTGTATTAGATGTCACAGGTATCCTGACGTTGCTTTCGATGGGTGCATTTAAGCGAAAATTGAAAAACTCTGGATAGGATAGAATCAATCAAGTCACTGTTGATATCCTCTTTGATGATACAGTACAGACGATCATCTCGCTAGCACCGGAAAATTGATCGAAACTGAAGTTCTGAATAATTGTGGAGGCAAGCTGAGAAAACGACTCACCAATCCATTTGCTTATTGACCTTTCCGTTGAAGAAGGTTCCCTACTTCCCTTATTGATCAACCTGGTGGTACAATCGGATTATGGAAAGGCTCTTTGGTAACACAAAGAAAAGAAAATCAACAGGTCTAAATTCTTTCTACGGGATTTACTTAAAAAAAACTCTCACGCCAACTTTGCCTCCATTTTTGCCTCGCCCCGTTCCCATCTCTCCCCCCCCCCCGTGGCGAGGCGCCTGCCGCCTCTCCTCTAGCTGCCCCACCCCCGCCGCCGGAGCGGGGTTGGCGGTGGCAGTTTTTTCCCTCCCACTATGCCCCTGTATGGCCTGACGGGGCGGACCTTGCCCTTGCCGTGGTGAGGCGCACCGGAACCGGCTCGGTCCGGCGCAGCTTTGGCCATGGAGGCCGCGAGGTTGGCGGCCGCGTCGTGGAGGGGTCCTCGCGCGCGGCGCTGCTTCGTCCGCCAGCGGCTGGGACGCTTAGGGTTTGAGCGTGGCGGTGGGATCTGGGCCCGTGGGCTCAGATCTGGGCCTGCTAGGGCCCGGACGGCTCCTATCGTGCTGCTCGTGGCCCTCGTCCTGCTGGTGGCATCTCCTGTGCCCCTGCCTTGGCTGGCCCTGCTCTGGGTCTGTTGGGCCCGGGTCCGGCGACCTGGAGGTCCATTGACCTCGGAGTCTCATGTTCTCGGGGCTCTCCGACTGTTTTGGCATCGCTTGGAGGCGATGTCCGTGTCGGCCATCTGGGATGGGTCCCTGGGCCGCCGCATGCTTGCCGGGTTGGCAGCATGCCCAGTATTGCAGCTGCTCTCCGGCGGATGTAGTCTGGTTTTTTTCCCTCCGACCAGTTTGGTCGTGCTTGTGCAGGTGCTGGCGCCTGAGGGATAGTGGGGCCGTCGGGTTGCCGCCGGCCTACCATCGTGGATGTCTAGATCTGGGCCTGGCCAGGCATTGCTAGTCGTGTGCGTTCACCCTACGGTTGAGTCTAGCTGGGGCTAGTTCAAGGTGCGGCTTTGGTTGGGGGCGCGGCAGTGATTTCTGCTTTGTCTGCTCTACGTCCTCGCGATGACGTCCGAAACTTTGATCGGGTTTTGGATCGCGACAAAAGATGCACATGGTTGTGCCCTGTACCGGTGACGGTGGCACCTGCGGGTGTCATTCCCTTGTTGAAGGCGTCCTGATGATGTCTCTCATGTTCGAAGTGATGGGCTCCATCCCTCCGTCTTAGCCTGTTATTTTTGGGGCCTCGCTTTGGGCATGCCTCTCTGGAAGTGTCTTGTGGATCACTCTGTGATCTCTCGCTGGTGTCGCAGCCCTCTCGCAGCGTCGGCCTGGCTACTTTTACACTGTTTGCTGCGGTAGCTGATGTCCTCCCTAGCGCCTTGGGGGGCTTTGCTAGGTTGGCGTTTGGTCGTGGCCCTTGCCGGTGTGCTTACCTCAACGACATGGGAAGATGTTGTGTTCTTGGTCCGGACCTAGCCCGAGCTCCATGGGTGGTGGCTCTCGGGTCTAGGTGAAAATTTTGCAGGACCTTTGTCTCTGCCGGCGACGATGACGCATTCTTGTGCCATTCACCTTCTTGGAGGCGGCGCCGCAAGACCCCTCCCTCCTTTGGTTCCTCAAGCTCAGCCCAGGTGGTCAGCCCGTTGTTGAGTTCCCCGTGGATTGCAGTCTTGCTGCGGTGGAGGTTTGTTAGTTTGGACATGGCCGGGATTGCTCCGGTGTTGTAGAAGACAAGGCACCCTCTTCATGGATCAAGTTGGCGCTTCGGCGGGCTTGACGTTTTATGTGTTGTCTTTTGTTTGGGTTTCAGTTTGCGCTTGACGCGTGTGTGTTGTAACTCCTGGTGTAACTTCTAGCCGGTTGATGACTTCGTTAATTCAAAACCAGGCTCATTTCGAGCCTTCCGTCTAAAAAAACTCTTTCTATGAACTCTATTTGTGTTTTCTTCAGAAGAACTCATACCATTGTTTGCATTATTCAGTTTATTGTCTATCAATAAATATCACTATCAGTCGGTGTCTGTGGTTCGTAAGCACAACAACACTGCATTATTACCAAGTATAATCTCAAGGCATCCAATTGGTGTTACTAAATCAACTTATGGAAGGAACGAACTTACGTGTGCCATATAGTCCCTTGCATATAGAAATCCGGGTGCTAGATGGAGTGGTGAAATGATACATCACATAATTTGCTCGTCGCTGTCAAGTAAAGCAAACTTGATGAATATTCCTGCGGTGACCGGGGAGCAAAGCATCATCGACAAGTTTGACACTGTGATGCATGTTGCAGGTAGTGCTGCTTGTAGAAGGTGAAAGCGAGGGGTGAATTAAGGTGGAGCACCATTCAAAAAAAATTAGGTGGAGGACGACAGAGTCCGGATGAATCTACGTTCCTATTATTGGCACCAACTGGGTGTCTGAGATTCTGGGCTGAACCAAAACAGGTGATACATATCGAAAAGACTAAGGCAGAAGTACAAATACGACTTAGAGGAGGAAATATGCGCCGCTAACGGCTGAAGCCGACTCTAGCCGAAGCTGAAAAACGGTTAGAGGAGGAGAGATATGATAGTGATCCCTAAAAAACGAGGTTCCTCTCTCATCTTTCCTCCCCGCCGCAGCCCCTCCCCAAAAATTGAGCTCCCGCCCAACCGGCCGCCACTCCCGCTCATGACCGCCGCCCGTCGTCGCCGGGCCACCTTTCTCCCCGACGCGGCCGGAATGGCACCGGAGCTCGTCCCCGCATGCCCGCCGGAGTTTTTTGGGCGGCAAATCGGCACCCGCACTAGTAGGGAAACGCTTATAGGTGGAGCTTTATCGGCGCACGCTAAAAAATGCGCTACGAAAGTTATTGTGGTAGGAAGGGTGCGCCACAAAAATAGCTTATTTTTGGCGCACTACTAAACCGTGCGCCGCAGAAATTAGTGGGGCCCACATCCTGCCACCACCAATAATTAGTGTAGTTATTTCGTGGCGCACAGGCATGGTGCGCCACGATAAGTGTTTGTGGCGCTGTTCGCGTCCCCTCTCCCTCTCGATCCCTACCGCGCGTCGCCGCCTTCCATGGTGAGCGCCGCCGCCGCCATCGCCATCGCCGTCGCCGCCGCCTTCCTCCGCGAGGGCCGCATGCCGCCACGCTCCACCCATCCCCGCCACCAGCAGCACATGCCGCTGCGGCGTGGAGGAGGAGGGGGGCGGGGGGAGGAGCGCCGCATCAAGGAGGAGGAGCCGCCGCATCCTCCTCCTCCTCCACCCCTGCCGTCGTCAACCTCCTCTTCCACCTGTTGTCGGTGAGCTCCACCTCCTCCCTCCTCCCTCTTCTCTCCCGCGAGCACAAAGTGCTCGATGAAATGCTAATGTGCTGTGTCTGTTGTGCTCGATGAAATGCTGCTGTGCTCCCCTTTTCTTATTCTGTATAACTTGGCTAATTACAGAGAGGGGGAGAAGGTTGGTGTTAATTGATGCCATTTATCTGGTATGTGCACGGGATTGAATTATGATCTCATTGCTTGCAGTTGTTGCCTGTCAAGCACTGCATGAAAGTCTTGATTAATTGCTTTACTGAAGCTTTGGCTTTAGTGAAGTGTCATGTGCAGGTCATGCTGCTATTGCTTGATTAATTGGTGCTATGCTTGTTACTGATGGAGCTATAGTTGATTAATTGGTGCTATGCTTGTTACTGATGCTGCTATATTGCTTGATTAATTGGTGCTATGCTTGTTACTGATGCTGCTATATTGCTTGATTAATTGGTGCTATGCTTGTCACTTCTTATTAATGAGCCATGTGTTGGTGATGATTCAGTTAAACTAAATGGATTTGATTTGTTTTCCAACCTTTGTTGGAAACAAATCCAAAGTCTGAACTTGTATAAGGTGATGAGGAATTGTTTACTGGTGTGGATTGCTTATGCTGTGATGTGACCTCATTAGCTCTTGCTACTGCCACTGGTTGCATCTCATAGTTGGATAATTGGTTCGTTTTGGTGAAAATAGAGATATTCACAGTAGGGAATCATGTAAATGAATGCCACTGTGGTATCCTTTGAAGAAAATGGGAAGTTTCTGATGGTTTAAAAGACTAGGTGATGCTAGGTTATTAAGTTGGCTGTCAAGGTTGGTTTTATCTGGTTAACTTGGATAGGCTATGTGTTCTTGCTTACTTATGCATATCCATCTCTACTGGATTGACTAGCTCAGGCTTGACCTCTCTCTTGCCAGCATCACTTGGTTACTACCAAGTGATGAGTAATCCCTTATGGTACCCCAGCTTTGTTTTGAACTCAACTGAGTAATGATAAATTTCTATTTCTTGTTGGCTTTGATGAAAATAGAGATATCCACAGTAGGGGATCATGTAAATGAATGCCACTGTGGTATCCTTTGAAGAAAATGGACTGTTTCTGATGGTTTTAAAAGGCTAGGTGGTGCTAGGTGATTCAGTTGGCTACCAAGACTTGTCTCATCTGGTTAGCTGGGATATGCTATGTGTTGTTGCTTGTTTAGGCATATCTATCACTTACTGGATTTACTGGTTCTTGATTGGCCTCTCTTTTGCCAGCATCACTTGGTCTATATACCAAGTGATGAATAATCCCTTTGGAGCATCTGCTCCATGCATGCTATGTGTGTTTGAGCATCTTGACTTATGTCACCATGGTTGCTGGTTTGGTGGTGTTTTTGTACTTGCCGATGATTAGATGGTTGGTCGATCACTCGTACACTCGGGGGTGGAGCAAGTGAGCCTGGTGTGATGGCACACATATCAATATCTTGTGCATCCTACCTGGCCTCACTTACTCCATCCCTGGATGTTAATATTTGTTTCGACCAACAAAGTATGAGGCATTCCATTTAGTTCATACTATTCAGTTGTCTATTATTTGAGTTGGCACTTCTTAATTGCATTGGCCGATGATTAGAATGTTTTGTCACTTGTACACTCAGGGGTGGAGCAAGCGATCCTGGTGTGATGGCACAAATATCAATCTATTGTGCATCCTACCTGGCCTCGCTTACTCCATCCCTGAATGTTGATATTTGTTTTGACCGACAAAGTATGAGACATTCCATTTAGTTCATACTAGCAACTTCTTAATTGCATTTGCCTTTCTTCCATTTTAGTGCCGATGATTAGATTGTTTGGTCACTTGTACACTCTGGGGTGGGGCCAGTGAGCCTGGTGCGATGGCACAAATATCAATCTCTTGTGCATTTACCTGGTCTAGCTGACCCCATCCCTGAATGTTAATATTTCTTTCGACCAACAAAGTATGAGGCATATGATATCTAGTTGAGATACCACTTGGCTCTTTCTTCCATTTTAGTGTCGATGATTAGAATGTTTGGTCACCTATACGCCGCAAAATACTTTGTAGACGGGCCCCCTTTCCCGGCCGCCGTTCCGTGAACGAGTCCTTGACGAGACAACAACGCCGACCTGCCTCGGCGAGACCACGCCAGTCCCAGCCGCCTCCCTTGTGGCCGCGTCTCCTGCGCTGCGCTTTTCCCATGGGGACCACGATTGGACACACCGAGAGAATTATGATAATCGCCATCACCACTATCGCCGGACTCCACAGTACTTTGCAGCAGATGCCACTTTTCTTCTCTCGCCGTCCAGTGAACGAGTCCTTGATGCAAAGACCGTGCCGGCCTCCCGCATCATGCCGACCCCGTTGCGCTTCAGGCCGTGTCTCCCGCGCCTGCATCCTTCGCCTTCTTGCGGTGAACCAATATCGTTGGAATAGGAAGCCGATGACGGCTGATCGCAATCTAATCTTGCGACCGGCCGTCATCGGTTTCCTTATTCCAACGATCAGTCTATTCACCGGACAAAGGCGAAGCGCGGACACACGGCCGCCAGCACATAATGTGGGCGGGCCTGCAGTCTTCCTGCTGCACATGTGGAGTCTAACGATAGTGGTGATGGCGATTATCATTATTCCCCCGGTGAGTCCAATCGTGGTCCGGCCATGGAGAAGAGCGCAGGAGACGTGGCCACAAGGGAGGCGGCTGGGACTGTGATGGCGTGTATTTCACACGTTCGTTGGGAAACCCCAAGAGGAAGGTATGATGCGCACAGCAGCAAGTTTTCCCTCAGAAAGAAACCAAGGTTTATCGAACCAGGAGCCAAGAAGCACGTTGAAGGTTGATGGCGGGGATGTAGTGCGGCGCAACACCGAGATTCGGCGCCAACGTGGAACTGCACAACACAACCAAAGTACTTTGCCCCAACGAAACAGTGAGGTTGTCAATCTCACCGGCTTGCTGTAACAAAGGATTAACCGTATTGTGTGGAAGATGATTGTTTGCAGAGAAAATAATAAAAACAAGTATTGCAGCAGATTTGTATTTCAGTATTAAAGAATGGACCGGGGTCCACAGTTCACTAGAGGTGTCTCTCCCATAAGATAAAAGCATGTTGGGTGAACAAATTACGGGCAATTGACAAATAGAGAGGGCATAACAATGCACATACATGACATGATAAGTATAGTGAGATTTAATTGGGCATTACGACAAAGTACATAGACCGCCATCCAAGCATCTATGCCTAAAAAGTCCACCTTCAGTTATCATCCGAACCCCTCCAGTATTAAGTTGCTAACAGACAATTGCATTAAGTATGGTGCGTAATGTAATCAACAACTACATCCTCGGACATAGCGCCAATGTTTTATCCCTAGTGGCAACAGCACAACACAACCTTAGAACTTTCTGTCACTGTCCCAGGTGTCAATGCAGGCATGAACCCACTATCGAGCATAAATACTCCCTCTTGGAGTTAAAAGTAAAAACTTGGCCAGAGCCTCTACTAGAAACGGAGCATGCAAGATCATAAACAACACATGTATAATAACTTGATAATTAACATGACATAGTATTCTCTATCCATCGGATCCCGACAAACACAACGTATAGAATTACAGATAGATGATCTTGATCATGTTAGGCAGCTCACAAGATCCAACAATGAAGCACAATGAGGAGAAGACAACCATCTAGCTACTGCTATGGACCCATAGTCCAGGGTGAACTACTCACTCATCACTCCGGAGGCGACCATGGCGGTGTAGAGTCCTCGGGAGATGATTCCCCTCTCCGGCAGGGTGCGGAGCGATCTGGATCCCCCAAGATGGGATCGGCGGCGGCGTCTCGGTAAGGTTTTCCCTATCGTGGCTCTGCGGGGGTTTCGTCACGGAGGCTTTAAGTAGGCGGAAGGGCAAGTCAAGAGGCGGCACGGGGCCCACACCATAGGCCGGCGCGGCCAGGGGGGCGCGCCGCCCTAGGGTTTGGCCACCCCGTGGCCCTCTTCGTCTCGTCTTCGGACTTGGAAGCTTCGTGGAAAAATAGGCCCCGGGCTTTGATTTTGTCCAATTCGAGAATATTTCCTTACTAGGATTTCTGAAACCAAAAACAGCACAGCAACGGCACTTCGGCATCTTGTTAATAGGTTAGTTCCAGAAAATGCACGAATATGACATAAAGTGTGCATAAAACATGTAGGTATCATCAATAATATGGCATAGAACATAAGAAATTATACGTCGGAGACGTATCAAGCATCCCTGCTTAGTTCTGCTCGTCCCGAGCAGGTAAAACGATAACAAAGATAATTTCTGAAGTGATATGCCATCATAACCTTGATCATACTATTTGTAAACATATGTAGTGGATGCAGCGATCAAAACAATGGTGATGACATGAGTAAACAAGTGAATCATAAAGCAAAGACTTTTCATGAATAGTACTTCAAGACAAGCATCAATAAGTCTTGCATAAGAGTTAACTCATAAAGCAATAAATCAAAGTAAAGGTATTGAAGCAACACAAAGGAAGATTAAGTTTCAGCGGTTGCTTTCAACTTGTAACATGTATATCTCATGGATAATAGTCAACATAGAGTAATATAACAAGTACAATATGCAAGTATGTAGGAATCAATGCACGGTTCACACAAGTGTTTGCTTCTTGAGGTGGAGAGAGATAGGTGAACTGACTCAACATAAAAGTAAAGAGAATGGTCCTTCAAAGAGGAAAGCATCGATTGCTATATTTGTGCTAGAGCTTTTATTTTGAAAACATGAAACAATTTTGTCAACGGTAGTAATAAAGCATATGAGTTATGAAAGTTATATCTTACAAGTTGCAAGTCTCATGCATAGTATACTAATAGTGCCCGCACCTTGTCCTAATTAACTTGGACTACCGGATCTTTGCAATGCACATGTTTTGACCAAGTGTCACAATGGGGTACCTCCATGCCGCCTGTACAAAGGTCTAAGGAGAAAGCTCGCATTTTGGATTTCTCGCTTTTGATTATTCTCAACTTAGACATCCATACCGGGACAACATGGACAACAGATAATGGACTCCTCTTTAATGCATAAGCATGTGGCAACAATTATTATTCTCATATGAGATTGAGGATATATGTCCAAACTGAAACTTCCACCATGAATCATGGCTTTAGTTAGCGGCCCAAAGTTCTTCTCTAACAATATGCATGCTCCAACCATGAAGGTGGTAGATCTCTCTTGCTTCAGACAAGACGGACATGCATAGCAACTCACATGATATCCAACAAAGAATAGTTGATGGCGTCCCCGAAACATGGTTATCGCACGACAAGCAACTTAATAAGAGATAAAGTGCATAAGTACATATTCAATACTACAATAGTTTTTAAGCTATTTGTCCCATGAGCTATATATTGCAAAGGTGAATGATGGAATTTTAAAGGTAGCACTCAAGCAATTTACTTTGGAATGGCGGGTAAATACCATGTAGTAGGTAGGTATGGTGGACACAAATGGCATAGTGGTTGGCTCAAGTATTTTGGATGCATGAGAAGTATTCCCTCTCGATACAAGGTTTAGGCTAGCAAGGTTATTTGAAACAAACACAAGGACAAACGGTACAGCAAAACTCACATAAAAGACATATGGTAAACATTATAAGACTCCATACCGTCTTCCTTGTTGTTCAAAACTCAATACTAGATGTTATCTAGACTCTAGAGAAACCAAATATGCAAACCAAATTAGCAAGCTCTAAGTATTTCTTCATTAATGGGTGCAAAGTATATGATGCAAGAGCTTAAACATGAGCACAACAATTGCCAAGTATCAAATTATCCAAGACATTTTAGAGTTACTACATGTAGCATTTTCCAATTCCAACCATATAACAATTTAACGAAGGAGAAACTTCGCCATGAATACTATGAGTAGAGCCTAAGGACATATTTGTCCATATGCAACAGCGGAGCGTGTCTCTCTCCACAAAGTGAATGCTAGGATCCATTTTATTCAAACAAAACAAAAAAAACAAAAACAAACCGACGCTCCAAGCAAAGTGCATAAGATGTGGCCGAATAAAAATATAGTTTCAGGGGAGGAACCTGATAATGTTGTCGATGAAGAAGGGGATGCCTTGGGCATCCGCTTGAGTCTTCTTAATATATGCAGGGGTGAACCACCGGGGCATCCCCAAGCTTAGAGCTTTCACTCTCCTTGATCATATTGCATCATACTCCTCTCTTGACCCTTGAAAACTTCCTCCACATCAAACTCGAAACAACTCATTAGAGGGTTAGTGCATAATAAAAATTCACATGTTCAGAGGTGACACAATCATTCTTAACACTTCTGGACATTGCATAAAGCTACTGGACATTAATGGATCAAAGAAATTCATCCAACATAGCAAAAGAGGCAATGCGAAATAAAAGACAGAATCTGTCAAAACAGAACAGTCCGTAAAGATGGATTTTATTAGGCCACCAGACTTGCTCAAACGAAAATGCTCAAATTGAATGAAAGTTGCGTACATATCTGAGGATCATGCTCGTAAATTGGCGTAATTTTCTGAGCTACCTACAGGGAGATAGACCCAGATTTGTGACAGCAAAGAATTCTGGAACTGCGCAGTAATCCAAATCTAGTACTTACTTTTCTATCAAAGACTTTACTTGGCACAACAAAACATAAAACTAAGATAAGGAGAGGTTGCTACAGTAGTAAACAACTTCCAAGACACAAATATAAAACAAAAATACTGGAGTAAAAACATGGGTTGTCTCCCATAAGCGCTTTTCTTTAACGCCTTTCAGCTAGGCGCAAAAGTGTAACTCAAGTAACATCAAGAGATGAAGCATCAACATCATAATTTGTTCTAATAATAGAATCATAAGGTAACTTCATTCTCTTTCTAGGGAAGTGTTCCATACCTTTCTTGAGAGGAAATTGATATTTAATATTACCTTCCTTCATATCAATAGTAGCACCAACGGTTCGAAGAAAAGGTCTTCCCAATATAATGGGGCAAGATGCATTGCATTCAATATCCAAGACAACAAAATCAACGGGGACAAGGTTATTGTTAACCATAATATGAACATTATCAACTTTCCCCAAAGGTTTCTTTTTAGCATTATCAGCGAGATTAAGATCCAAATAACAATTCTTCAATGGTGGCAAGTCAAGCATATCATAGACTTTTTTAGGCATAACAGAAATACTTGCACCAAGATCACATAAGGCATTACAATCAAAATCTTTGACTCTCATTTTAATGATGTGCTCCCAACCATCCTCTAGCTTTCTAGGAATAGAAGTTTCAAGTTTTAGTTTCTCTTCTCTAGCTTTTATGAGAGCATTTGTAATATGTTTTGTGAAAGCCAAATTTATAGCGCTAGCATTGGGACTCTTAGCAAGTTTTTGCAAGAACTTTATAACTTCAGAGATATGGCAATCATCAAAATCTAAATCATTACAATCTAAAGCAATGGGATTATCATCCCCAAGGTTGGAAAAAATTTCAGGTTTTATCATAAGCAGTTTTAGCAGTTTCAGGTAATTTTGCGCGCTTTGCAGTAGGAGTAGAAGCATTGCCAACACTAATTATTTTACCATTGATAGTAGGAGGTGCAGCAACATATGAATCATTAGCATTGCTAGTGGTGGTAATCGTCCAAACTTTAGCTACATTTTCCTTTTTAGCTAGTTTTTCATTTTCTTCTCTATCCCACCTAGCACGCATTCAGCCATTAATCTTATATTCTCATTAATTCTAACTTGGATGGCATTTGCTGTAGTAACAATTTTATTTTCAATATCCCTATTAGGCATAACTTTCGATTTCAAAAGATCAACATCAGAGGCAAGACTATCAACTCTAGAAACAAGAATATCAATTTTATTGAGCTTTTCCTCAACAGATTTGTTAAAGGCAGTTTGTGTACTAATAAATTCTTTAAGCATGGCCTCAAGTCCAGGGGGTGTATTCCTATTATTGTTGTAAGAATTCCCATAAGAATTAGCATAACCGTTACCATTATTATAAGGATATGGCCTATAGTTATTACTAGAATTGTTCCGATAAGCATTGTTGTTGAAATTATTATTTTTAATGAAGTTTACATCAACATGTTCTTCTTGTGCAACCAATGAAGCTAATGGAACATTATTAGGATCAACATTAGTCCTATCATTCGCAAGCATAGACATAATAGCATCAACCTTATCATTCAAGGAAGAGGATTCTTCAAAATTTACCTTCTTACCTTGTGGAGCTCTTTCCGTGTGCCATTCAGAGTAATTAACCATCATATTATCAAGAAGCTTTGTTGCTTCACCAAGAGTGATGGACATAAAGGTACCTCCAGCAGCTGAATCCAATAAATTCCATGAAGAAAATTTAGTCCTGCATAGAAGGTTTGGATGATCATCCAAGTAGTCAGTCCATGGGTTGGGCAATTTTTAACCAGAGATTTCATTCTTTCCCAAGCTTGAGCAACATGTTCATTATCTAATTGTTTAAAATTCATTATGCTACTCCTCAAAGATATAATTTTAGCAGGGATAATATCTACCAATAAAAGCATCCTTGCATTTAGTCCATGAATCAATACTATTCTTAGGCAGAGATAGCAACCAATCATTAGCTCTTCCTCTTAATGAGAAAGGGAACAATTTTAATTTTATAATGTCACCATCTACATCTTTATACTTTTGCATTTCACATAGTTCAACAAAATTATTGAGATGGGCAGCAGCATCATCAGAATTAACACCAAAAATTGCTCTCGCATAACAAGATTAAGTAAAGCAGGTTTAATTTCAAAGAATTCCGCTGTAGTAGCAGGTGGAGCAATAGGTGTGCATAAGAAATCATTATTATTTGTGCTAGTGAAGTCACACAACTTAGTATTTTCAGGATTGGCCATTTTAGCAATAGTAAATAAAGCGAACTAGATAAAGTAAATGCAAGTAAACTAATTTTTGTGTTTTTGATATAGCAAACAAGACAGTAAATAAAGTAAAACTAGCAACTAATTTTTTTGTGTTTTGATATAAGTGCAGCAAACAAAGTAGTAAATAAAATAAAGCAAGACAAAAACAAAGTAAAGAGATTGAGAAGTGGAGACTCCCTTGCAGCGTGTCTTGATCTCCCCGGCAACGGCGCCGAAAATATGCTTGATGGCGTGTATTTCACACGTTCGTTGGGCAACCCCAAGAGGAAGGTATGATGCGCAGCAGCAAGTTTTCCCTCGAAAGAAACCAAGGTTTATCGAACCAGGAGGAGCCAAGAAGCACGTTGAAGGTTGATGGCGGCGGGATGTAGTGCGGCGCAACACCAGATTCGGCGCCAACGTGGAACCAACACAACCAAAGTACTTTGCCCCAACGAAACTGAGGTTGTCAATCTCACCGGCTTGCTGTAACAAAGGATTAACCGTATTGTGTGGAAGATGATTGTTTGCAGAGAAAATAGTAAAAACAAGTATTGCAGATTTGTATTTCAGTATTAAAGAATGGACCGGGGTCCACAGTTCACTAGAGGTGTCTCTCCCATAAGATAAAAGCATGTTGGGTGAACAAATTAATCGGGCAATTGACAAATAGAGAGGGCATAACAATGCACATACATGACATGATAAGTATAGTGAGATTTAATTGGGCATTACGACAAAGTACATAGACCGCCATCCAACGCATCTATGCCTAAAAGTCCACCTTCAGGTTATCATCCGAACCTCCTATTAAGTTGCTAACAACAGACAATTGCATTAAGTATGGTGCGTAATGTAATCAACAACTACATCCTCGGACATAGCGCCAATGTTTTATCCCTAGTGGCAACAGCACAACACAACCTTAGAACTTTCTGTCACTGTCCCAGTGTCAATGCGGCATGAACCCACTATCGAGCATAAATACTCCCTCTTGGAGTTAAAAGTAAAAACTTGGCCAGAGCCTCTACTAGAAACGGAGAGCATGCAAGATCATAAACAACACATGTATAATAACTTGATAATTAACATGACATAGTATTCTCTATCCATCGGATCCCGACAAACACAACATATAGAATTACAGATAGATGATCTTGATCATGTTAGGCAGCTCACAAGATCCAACAATGAAGCACAATGAGGAGAAGACAACCATCTAGCTATGGACCCATAGTTCAGAGGTGAACTACTCACTCATCACTCCGGAGGCGACCATGGCGGTGTAGAGTCCTCGGGAGATGATTCCCCTCCGGCAGGAGGCGATCTCCTGGATCCCCGAGATGGGATCGGCGGCGGCGTCTCGAAGGGTTTTCCGTATCGTGGCTCTCGGCGGGGGTTTCGTCACGGAGGCTTTAAGTAGGCGGAAGGGCAAGTCAAGAGGCGGCACGGGGGCCCCACATAGGCCGGCGCGGCCAGGGTGGGGCCGCGCCGCCTAGGGTTTGGCCACCCCGTGGCCCCTCTTCGTCTCGTTCGGACTTCGGAAGCTTCGTGGAAAAATAGGCCCTGGGCTTTGATTTCGTCAATTAGAATATTTCCTTACTAGGATTTCTGAAACCAAAAACAGCAAAACAAGCGCACTTCGGCATCTTGTTAATAGGTTAGTTCCAAAATGCACGAATATGACATAAAGTGTGCATAAAACATGTAGGTATCATCAATAATATGGCATAGAACATAAGAAATTATCGATACGTCGGAGACGTATCATGGTTCTGCGCCGGAGAGGCAGATCGGCGTTGTTGTCTCGTCAAGGACCCGTTCACGGAACGGCGGCCGGGGAAAGGGGGCCCTTCTGCAAAGTATACTGCGGCGTATACTGCAACTATGGTTTCTGACCATAGTATTTGTGTTGACCAACAATGTATGAGGCACTTATTCCATTTTGTCTTGGGCATCGGACTTGTTGGTCTCACTTTCTTCCATTTTAATCATAGTAGGAACCGGATGAAGACCCCGATGCAAGCGAGCCTGGTGGGTAGAGAGGAGGGAGCAAAGGAGGAACCGGATGAAGACTACTTTTTATCTCGAAATTATGAAATTTGTATGAATTAAGAGTTGTATGCAAAACATTTGACACTTGCCACTATATATGTATCTCGATCGGGCTCTAAGTACTGTGATGATGATGTATAATATTGCTATGTTATATGTGTCCATATTATATCTCTCTATCTGTCTATATTATACCTGTATACTGTGTACAAAACTTGTATAATACACCAGGGAGCACAAAATCGAGTATACCTGTACATTGTTCAGTGGCGCACCAAAATAGAATTCAGTGGCGCACCTATTTCTGTGGCACAGCTGGTCCATAACCTTAATTCTTAATTATGTGGCATGGTCGCCACAGAAACCCTATTAAATTTCGTGGCGCCGCATGCGCCACAGAATCATTTTTTCGTGCGCCACTGATGAGGCTTTTCCTACTAGTGCCGATTCGACCCCCGCGACGCCGCTGATGCTGCGGAAGAGTTTGGACAACACCGGATCGGTGCGGCCAGTGGGAGCGACCAACAAGGCCACCGGCAAGCCTGCGGTCATGGGTAAGCCGCCTCTAGCACCGGTGTTGAGCGGCCCGCGGTCGCAGAAGCTGACAGCGGAGATGCAAGCCCTCACTGATTGATCCACAAGACCAAGGCTTTCTCAACGACCATGGCTTCTCTCTCGGCTTCCCATCCTCGAGTGGCCGCTAGCGACGTGCTCGACAACATGACCAAGAGTCGAGCAAGTGCCACCGAGATTGGGGAGGCAGAATTCATGTCTCGGTTGGATTCTTCACACACCTAAGGCCTCGATGAGCTCAACTTCAGCGTTGGTGATAGCTACGCCGCGAAGGATGAAGAAGCCGAAGAAGAGGTGACCGAGGTAGCAGCGACAAAAGAGAAGGGCAAGAAGCCGAACAAGAGATCCACCAACTATAGTGAAGAAGACGTTGCATTGTGCCATGCTTGGATGAACATTTCGCATGATGCATCGGTTGGCACCGATCAATGCAAGGGCAAGTTTTGGCAAAGAATTGAAGAGCACTACCGCAATGTTGTCAAGATACCGTCCTACCGGCACCAAGGCTCTCTTAGTCATCGTTGGGACGCAATACTTTAGTGTTACAATCGGTGGCCCGGCACCATTGAGACGGTGAACAATTCACCACCAAGTGGTGTGCTAATCACCCAATATATGCCATTGCAACAAGAAGTGTACAAGCATCGCAACAAGAAGGGTGGCCACAAAGCTTTTACATTATTTCATTGCTACAAGGAACTAGAGGGCAATGAGAAGTGGCTAAGAAGAAACTATGAGACTACACCCAAGAGGTCAAGAATCACCACGGCCATTGATGTCGATGATGATGACGACGAAGAAGAAGACCTCAACAAGAGGACGGAAGGTGCCAAGATAGCAAAGGAGAAGAAGAAGAGGGAAGGTGTGGCCGCATACAAATATGAGTTCAATGCTATCATTGAGACCAAGAAGGCATTGGCGGCCGAAGGCAAAGAGGAGAAGGAGGCAAGGTGGACGGAGCTCAAAGCTCTTGAGGATGAGAAGTGGCGTTCCAAGTTGGTGGTGGAGCAAAGAAGGATAGCACTAGATGAAGAAAGAATGGCGAAGGAGAAGATGATAGAAGAGCAAAGGCTTGCACTTGAGGCGGAGAAGTTGGCGAACTAGAGGGAGGCCGCACCATCATGTTCATGGATCCTAACTCAATGGATGACAAAGCTAGGGAATATTGGAAGATCACCCGGGCGATGATCTTGGCCCGAGAGAGTGGTGGTGGTGGTGGTGGTGTTTGAGCTCGTCGAGATGGTGGTGGCTGAAGAAGAAGAGGCCGAGGTGGTGGTGGGGTCCACAACATACACATGCTATGTTGTGATTTTGGATCAAACTTGATCAATATGTTGTTTTTTTGGATAATATGTATGGATGTTTAAACTTCGAAAGTTTGAGATATTTGCAAAACCATGTCAAAAAAAATTTTCTCATTTAAATATAGGGGATCGGATCTAGCGGCCACCATTTAGAGGAGCAAATTTATCCTCCTCTATTTTGCGGCGCTGTTTCCTCCTCTAAATTTTAGGGGATCCACTAGAGATGCTCTAAGTTTGGTAAGTTATGTAATTGCCTAGCCTACATATATCATGTGAATTCATAATTAGCATAGCATGTCGCAACTTTGGCTTAACCAAAAGTGCCTTATTAATGAACAGGTCCTGTATAAAGTTAGTTCTGCAGAAATTTGTTGAGTGTGTGCATAGTTTAGCAGCTGAGCTACGGACCAAAGAGATATTCTTGCATTATTTGGAATCCGATGGGCGCCCACAGAACTGGATAAGACTACGACCCATGGATTTGTGGCATTTTGCCGTACCTGTGGACTGCGGAGAGAATCTAGGCATCTAGCCATGTGATTCAGTGCATGGGAATTGGACTCTTCTTTAGCTTCTGCTGATTATGTCCATGAACTTTAATTAGTGATGTGGCTAGATACGCTTTGCAATGTAATCACATGGACAAGGGTGATCTGAACATATAATTTGATGCCTCCCATCTCCGTCGGTGAGCACGTTCTTCTCTAAGCATGGTGCTCCTACAGTCCTACACCGTTAGAGGTTTTGGTATATGGGTCACTGAAAATGATCTGAAAATATTGGATAACTGAATATTTCGTCGCCGTATGTGGCATTCGGTATTACTGAGTATTGCTGAGTTTGGGTAAACCTATTGTCTTCACAGATTAGTCTCGGCAATCTATTCTGGTGCGATTAACCTTGAGGTGCTTATGGAGTCCTGG
This sequence comes from Lolium multiflorum, assembly GCA_030979885.1. NCBI lineage: Eukaryota > Viridiplantae > Streptophyta > Magnoliopsida > Poales > Poaceae > Lolium > Lolium multiflorum. Next base: position 102,400,961 of record CM061751.1, read on the forward strand.
TGCAAGAATTACAAATAATTTTGATTTCCTTTTTCTTACACGCAAGGTATGATCAATTGAGTGTCATGTGAGAATTAAACAATACTAAGATGATATCAAAGATAGCCGTGATAAGGAGATAGTCTTTATGTATGTGTCATATTTTCTCTTCCATTTTCTGATGATTTTGCCTCTCTTTTAACATTTGCATATTAAACAAGAAAATATGATATAATTACACTTGTTGAGTATTAGTGCTGCCATATTTCCGTTTTCTTCATAATAAGAGGTTTTTTCTGTAAGTTCTAGTGCTACAAGCACTTTGAGTGCTACCACGATATCAGTGCAGGTAGCACCAGTAAAAAGTTCAAAGATTGACTGCAACGACAATACATATTCTACAATCCCCACCCCACTCCCCCCCACCCCCCAAAAAAAATCAAATCCAAACTTCATCTACACATAGAGAAGCTAAAAAAAATCTAGTTGTGAATAGTGCCAAGGAACAGAAAAGCACAAAAGAAGAAAAAAACTGATTCAAAATCTTGCCACGTGGTAGACACATATCCTGTCAATTCATTCAATTTCTTTGACAAAATTCACAACCTTCTGTGGGTGCTACCAAACATTGGTAAGCATGGTAGCACCCAAAGTGCATGTATCATAGAACCTTACTCGCTTTTTTGTAGCTGGGAACACCCAAAGCACATCAGGGTGGCAAACACTGAATGCCAGTAAGTTTTGTAAGATAGTTCATGTGCCTTGTTGTATATTGTAGGACTATTGATTTATTTTTTCAAGATTTCAAGGTATTTCTAATGCAGCCAATATATGTCCACATGTTGTTTTACTAGATGTAAGGTATCAAGACACCAAAAACTATTCTTTGCAACTAGTTGTACCCGCATCCTATTGTCAGATATCAAACTTTTAAGTTTTCAGAAAATGCAAAAAAGGGACATATATTATGTGAAGCTAGACAAAATCGAAGGACTTTGGTGTAATTAATAGTTAGGACTTTGCTGTTCGTGTTTGACTTGTGTCAATTTTTTGGATCTTTTTTCAGTAAATGTTCTTTATTGAACTCATAAGTTCATATCACGTTGATAAAATTCATAGAAGGTTACACGTGGCCTCTGAGTTAGTATGCATAAAGCCACACATAACAAAGAAAAGAAAAGAAAAGAAAAAATGGCGCAATGCAAGTATGTGTGGAACTCATGGCAACGTCTAAGACCATGGAGGGTTGATCTGTGAACTATGTTGTCATCCATATGGGATAAAAATGTATCTCACCGTTTGCTCCAATCATGTATAGACCTATTGAGTCTCTTTTCTCCATACATTGAAAACCTGATCATTTCTACTATTGTACTTTACCTAATCCATTATAAAAATCTGATCGTGCCATTAGAATTAAGTATGTATCCAAAATTATGTGTCATAGGCATAACATACTTAGCTGATAGATCAAGATGGGAGCATGTTGACCAATGACGCCAAAGCCAACAAGCAGCCTTTACCTTAGATCATAATTTTTAAAACCGAACCTGTAAGTGAACCGGTGAGGCGTAAGGAAATTTTGGAACAAAATGAACATAATATATACATAGTATATTTCAATACATAATCACAAAACATGGTGAGTCCAAGTGGTAGTAGGTATTATGTGGTGCTATTTCTTCCTATCTGAAGGTTGCGAGTTTGATTCCTCTTACGGTATCTTTTTCCCCGGTTTATTATAGTTTGGACCGTTGCCTCTTAAAAAAACGGTGAGACTGCCGGTTCAGGGTTTTTCCGGTCGAACCACTGAACCGATCCGTTTTTTAAACTATGCCTTAGATGGGGTTCAGAAGGTCAAGAGAGAGAATAACAGAGTTGCTCGTCCAACCCAATCTGCTAGAATATTTGGGGAGGGAATGTGTCTATTGGCAGATGCAATTGCCAAATTTCATTATTGCTCTTTGTATGGACGATCGTATAAACTCTGTTATTGATTAAACTATTCTATCTTCTCCCCAAGAAAGATCATCATAATGCTCTGGTGTCCTTTTCAGTTAGAGACGGCTGCTGAGTAAAAAAATGATTAGGTTGGACTTTGCATCTCCAATGCTGTCACAGCCCCTTTGTTTCATCAACACTAGAGAGTAATGAGGTAAACATAATCATCTATTAGTCATATGGAAATGGTATCATCCAAATTTCGACGAAATTTTTACACAAGCTAATTTTTTCTTCTGAAATCTAAGTTCCCTTGTCCATGAATAATTGGTGTCTACGATAGTGCAGTGGAGAAGAGCAAAACCACAAAGTAGTTTTAGCTGAAGTGTTTAGCCCTCTTTCCCATGATGATGACCAGCACTGAATCTTCCCCCTGAGTTTATCTGTTTGTCTCATAAAAAGGACATGCGCACAATTGCATCAGCAAGTTGACAAGATGCGTACCTAAAGTTATTACTCTATTAACTGTGTGCTGCAATCAGCTCTAACCTGAAGGCGATTGTAGGGGCCAAAGGAAACACAATTACACAAGGTATTACAGGAGGAGAGCAAACAAAGAACCTTGTCGCTGTTAGCGCCAGCTCACACCTGACCAATGGTTTGCATCATTTCTGTGCATAAGAAAATGCAAGTTGTAGCGAATTAAGCCTATGAATGTGATGTCTTGATTTTGTACTAATTAGACTAAGTATTTTCTGTAAGCGTCTTGGTAGGACTTATATGCATGAATGGTATCATTGGTGCCCATAGTTTCCATCCAAGGCTCCTAAACTAGACAACACTCCACATGTAGACGGTAGTCTATGATGATTCTTCCTAGGTAGCGTTGATGGTTACTAAACAGACCAGGCGAGCCCAAGCTCTCTTCGAAATTATCGGACAGAGGATTCGCTGTACTTTTATGCCCATTCCTTGTATTAAACTGGAGCCTGCTTGCACCAGTCGGTTCTCAGTCCGAGCAGCTTTGTCCTGAACTCGGTAACTCGTTGCTGCCTGACACCATGTCGACTTCCATGCAACAACCAGCTCACCCAAAAGTTTAGCTTGTTCATGAAAAATGAGGAACCCCGACATATTTCAACTAAACTCTTCTGCAATTCTCGGATTTGTTTTTTGCTTTGATGCAATCATGCAATGGCAATCGGTCCTACTACAACGAGTAGTAGAGAATAAACAGCAAAGGGCAAAATGCTCTCTAGCTCAGCAAAAACTGCAAGTCCACACGTTTGAGACAAGGACTAGTGCTGCGGTGCCATTTAGGATCGATATTGGTCAACAGTGAAGCGTGGAAGGTTCCAATGATTTCATAAAAGAAACAGGAGATGTTGAAACTGTTTCATCCGTCTTGGACTCCCTGTGTGAAGAAAACTCAGAAGTGTCTTATGTTGCCTTGTCATGACAATTCAGCCAACTGGAGTAGATAGTTTGATGTCACAATAATGAATTCTTCACAATCCAGATTATATGGAACGGGGGCTTTCAATACCTATCACATGACACAAATCACAACAAAACTATAGTCATGTGAATAGCCCCAGGACAACTACATCAGTGATGCATGTTTCCTTGTTTAGTACAGAGCGTCAAAAGTTTCATGCTTCACCTGCCAATATTAGTGTCAATATTACATGGCCTAGCTCTTGATGAACAGATTTCAATCACATATGTCATGACAGTTTAACATGTCAATATGGGCCTTGTCATTTCAAATGATACCCTTGCTTTGTACCAACCAGAACTGTCAAACAATTACAGTATACACAACCTATGAGCTGCTATTTAAATAGAAGATTATCATCCGGAGGAGCTCGCAATTGCGATGCTCACTATGGTAAACAATACATACAGCCCCATAAGGCAGTAGCCCCAGAATCTTGGTACCCTAAATCTGGCCCAGGTGACCACAAAAAGGGTTCCCATCAAGCTCAGAAGAAGAAATACAAATGCAACAACAATTCCAACATGGAACTCAAGTACAAATGCTTTTGGATACACTCTTGCTGTTTGCATCACTAGGGCCGTTCCTAATCCAACAAGCATGTTGAACATTGGGCCAGCAAAGCAGCCAGCGATGGCGAACGTAGGTTGGCCATTCTTGGCCAATGCCACATCAGCAACAAGATCACCGATAGAATTGCCCCATGCCAAAACTGTCATGCCAAGAATAGCCGGAGGGAGATCCATAATGACTCCAACTGCCGCCAGGCAGTTCAGGAGCTCTCCAGCCATGGTTGAGATCCAGAAGACACTCATTACAAACGATATGAGGGTACTCGCAATGTTTTCTCTTTCTGGTGTTTCTTTCTCAAGACGGAAGTGGGATAGAGCCAAACAAAAGCTAACCAGAAGCACAACAGACCAGAGGGGAAAGCGGATTTGTGGGAAAAGAAACACTATTCGGCTATCCAATGGAATGAATGAACTGAAGGAATATAACAGTATGAGAGGACACAAACAGATGTTTGCACAGACATAAAATCTGTTCCACTCAGAAGGAAGTGTTGATGGTATCGTGAGCTTCAGAAGAAATGTCACAGGCCAATCCCAAACTCTTGTTACCTGCCAGAGGTTGATAGCCATCAGTACCATGAAGATCAAATGTTATGAGGATTAAAGTTTCTTTTAGTAAACGAGGAACTGAGTGCGGTTGCAATGAGTACTTCAAAGTTGCAACAAAATTGTACAATCATGAAATCTGATGGACGAATAAGGTCTATTGCTGATCAAATGATAAAATATCTTAGATAAATCAACAAATGCATTCTTTAAAAAAGGCATAGCTGATGCCTGACGGTGGCCAACTTAAGCATTGTTTTACAATGGGAACAATTGACATCAATTTGATAATTAATTACACTTATCGTGGATTGATACAACAAGGCATGACTTGGCCCAGTTAATGGATTTATCTCATTTAGAACGAGTGATACAAAATTATGTACAGCGAAGATCTTCAATCTGCTATAATTTTACGATTCGCAGGGAACCTATACCAAAAAAAATTAACATATTTACTGCCTCACATGACACAGCAAAATTAAGAACCTTGTGGTAGACATGGCAATGGTATCAACGACGGTGTCACTAGTCACTAGTCATGGTTTTAAAAAAACAACACAGAGAAATAATCTGTACACAGGATTATTATTGCATTTATGTCATCGTCGAACATATCAATTGCACTTTGCAGTAGTTTGAATTGACATAGTTCAAATGGAAGGAATTTCCAGAATTGTTAAACTATACTAGATAATGGAACTGTGCAAGGTTATGAAATGAAATGTCAAACATAATGTGTGAATGTTGCACATGACCTGGAATGTTAAGATGAAGAAATGGGAGCAACAATGAATCTTGAAGTAGTGATTGTGTACCAAAAGTCCAAAACTCACAGTACACAACACTTGAGTATGCATTAACAGTTGGATTGTAAAAAAGCTGCAACAGATGCAGTCTTTAGCCAATAGTTCATGGAAAAATGGCACCATCCGCCTGTTCTACATTATTGTAAGGTGAGCAATGCCTGTATGCGACGGCTTTAATATTGCTAAGTCAAATCATTCAGATGGAAGGTTTTTCCCTCCTGCAGTTATAAGGTGTTCTAACTCAAATTAACCGCCAGGAAAAGAAATGACTTCATCTGCTAGTGGCTGGCCAAGCACAACCGTAACAGTTTTGTGTAGTACTGTAGTAGCAGACCTTAGTAGTTACCACTGGGTGTTTTCCGTCGAGATTCATCTTCTACTTTGTGATGTTTATGCTATCATCTAGTTTCGAGAAATCGAGTGAACCATCTAATCCTTTCAACAAATATTATTGATCATTATGGTCTATGTACATCCAATGCAACCAGATCCGTTGCCCAGTTGAGCAAAGATAATCTAGAATTGCTAAAGCTGTGTTAACTAGCAAACTGTTTGGTAAGTAGTCTTTTCTCAAGTTCTAGATTAAGATCGTATCCATGCCTAGAAAATCCCCCGCAAATGATGATAGAAAAAAATCGGTTACATGTATGGAACTGTGGATCACTGCAATGGAGAAAGGAGGATTAATGTATTTCACCTAGAATGATATGGTCTAACTTCTACTCCCTCCATCCCACAATATAAGACGGTTTGGCAAGCTGTTTTTGACGGAGGAAGTAGTAATGTTTCCATTTGTTTCTGATTGTTCCATCTAATCAACAAAGATGTTGAGACACTACCAACTTATGCTCAACAAATACAAAACCAAATACCTAATATATCCACGCAACAATTGGAACAAAATTGCTAATTTACTCATCACAAAGAGAGAATTCCTTATTTGACACTACTTACAAATATGATTCCTTATTTAGCCCTGAAAATGTTTTTCTTCCCTATATGACACTTGGTCTAACCTTTTTGGCCTATATCACACTATCGTAAGTTCCGTTACATAGCTCTGCGAGTCTCTTTTCGGTTGGACCAAAATACCCGGAGAGATGCACATGAACCAAACTATCTGCCGAGATACGCACGTACAATAGCAAAGCTACCAGCTTGATGGATCTGCTACTGCTAGTAGCTGCACACAATACAAACACGCGGAACTGATGGATTGCAACATGTCCGTCTTGTACTTGGTGTTTTCCGTATTGAATGACTACATGTATATATAACTATCTAGCTAAAAACCGACTCGGTGATACATTATGTATCCTCCTCGGACACACACGCGTATTCTACTCGTATACGACGGAACGGCACATGTGAGGCCTTACCACCGGTGTCGGACATGATTGCGTTTCTAACAGCCTCAGCGCTGGCCGCCTTCTTCCGCGTTCGCACTCGAAGACTCCAAGTTCGCCATGGGACTGCACGGCCGTTTCGAAGCACGTGTCTCACCAACCTCGCCTACGCCTTTGCCAGATGAAGTCCGTGCGGGGCCCCAACTGCGCAGGGTTCCGGCCGGAGCGGTGGCTCCGCGACGACAAGTTTGCCGTGAGCCCGTGCCGGCAGTACCTGGTGTTCCAGGCCAGCGTGCGTGTCATCTAGACCATTATGCATCAATACAATGTTTTCAAAGGATTTTTCACAAGTGAGTGAAAAATAATGACTAGCCTGCTAGCCAACTATCCATGCACATAAGAAAGAATTTTTTTGGGGCAGAAAATTAGAGGGCAAATCAGAAGCATTTAAAATACATGCACGAACCAAAAAATACTGGATCACAGAATTATTCATGGAAGAATATGGATGCAGAAATTTTAGTCACAAGCCGCATCAGGGGCAAAAGCGTATTTTCATGTACCCAATTAACACCATTAGTGCTCAAAATGAACTAGAGTGTCATGTGAGGCAACAAAAGTAGACCAAATGTCAACTAGGGAAGAAAAACTTTTCTAGGGCCAAAAAGGGAAATCTCTCCAACTATAACTATGAATTAGACAGAATCAAACAGCCTGGAGGGGTTGATTAGATATTTTGTCAATTGTAGTTGTAGCCGATATTCGGAAAATTTAGATGCTTGGATTCGTACTGTTCTACAAGTATGTTCTTTATGTACGAACACAATGTTTTGACCTTATTACCAAATCACTAAGCACCTAAGGACGATCGAAGAAAGTGAGTATGTGATGATCACCGTCACTCAGAAACCTCTGATGTAAGGAACTACATACGCTTGACTTTCTTGACTTGCTGTCTATATGTATTTCAAAAGCTGAAATAGAATGCAACATCCTAAAATACAAAATACCTTTTCCGGCCAGTTAGAACACGAAATGTGATTCTAACTACCTACGCATGTTAGCCTACCAAAACACCTTATATTTCAGAACAGAGGTAGCAATATGCATTGTTCTAAGAGCTAACAATTTGATACTTTGCGAAAGTATATGAAAAAACACTGAAATTTGTCCTAAGAGTTTCATAGTTCGTTTCTCGTGTTTGATCAGCTCTCTAAGTTCAGAGCACACGTTTGAGGTAATCCATCAGAAGGATAAAGTCAACCCACTAACGAGAGTTGCAAATAAACAAACCAACAACTTAACAGAGGTAGGTACTTAGAAAGGCATTTACTGTCTCCCATGACAGTGATATCAACGACAGCATGACTTTGCAGAATGAGAAAATCCTCACCAGTCATGGTTTCAGAGCATCAACATGGAGAAATAATCTGTAAACTGGGTTACCATTGCATTTATGTCATCGCTAGCAATGGCACTATGCAGTAGTTTGAATTGGCATAGTTACAACTGAAGCAAACAGCCTGGAGGGGTTGGTTGGATATTTCATTAATTGTAGCTGCAGCCAATATTGGGGAAGTTAAGGTGCTTGGATTCGTACCGTATTACAAGTATGTTCTTTATGTACACAATGTTTTGACCTTATTAGCAAATCGCTAAGCACCTAAGGGAGGATTGAAGAAAGTGAGTATCTGAAGATAATCGTCACACAGCAACCTCTAATGTAAGGGACTAACATGCGCTTGACTTTGTCCAAATATATTTCAAAAATTAAAATAGAAAAGCAACATTCTACATATATAAAATACCTTTTCTGGCCAGTTAGCAGATTAAATGCCTTTCTGAGTACCTAATATTCAGTCTTCTGAGAACTACGATTAGTATTATTCTGCAAAAGTACAGGGCATAGCACTCAAATTTATCCTAAGCATTTCATACTTTGTTTCTCGCGTTTGATCAGGTCTCTTAAGTTCAGAGCAAACGTTTAAGGTAACCCATCAAAAGGATAAAGTCAGCCCACTAACTTAACAGAGGTAGCCCACTAACGTTTAAGGTAACCCATCAAAAGGTAGGTACTATGCAGTAGTTTGAATTGGCATTACAATTGTAATTATGAATTAGAAACAATCAGACAACCTGGAGGGGCTGCTTGGATATTTCGTCAATTGTAGCTGTAGCCAATATTGGTAAAGTTAAGGTGCTTGGATTGATACAGTATTACAAGTATGTTCTTTATGTACACAATATTTTGACGTTATTAGCAAATCACTAAGCACCTAAGGGAAGATTGAAGAAGGTGAGTATCTGATGATCATCGTAGCTCAGGAACCTCTAATAGTCTAATGTAAGGTACTACATGCGCTTGACTTGCTGTACACATATAAAATAGAATGCAAAAGTTATTAGAAGATTAAATGCCTTTCTCAGTACCTACTATTCAGTCTTCTGAGAACTAACGATTAGTATTATTCTGCAAAAGTACAGGGCATAGCACTCAAATTTATCCTAAGCATTTCATACTTTGTTTCTCGCATTTGATTCAGGTCTCGAAGTCAGAGCAAACATACTGACGAGAGTTTGATTCAGGTCTCTAGGTAATCCATGAAAAGGACAACGTCAACCCACTGAGGAGAGTTGCAACTAAACAAACAACTTAACTAGTTGAAATGAGCATTTTCTAGTTGAAGACACTACAACCAAAGAGACAAATGACCTAGAATTTCTGCAATGCTGTCCCAGTCAACACAGATTTCAAGACAGGAGGATTGAAGAAAGTGAGTATCTGAAGATAATCGTCACACAGCAACCTCTAATGTAAGGGACTACATGCGCTTGACTTGCTGTCCAAATATATTTCAAAAATGAAAATAGAAAAGCAACATTCTACATATATAAAATACCTTTTCTGGCAAGTTAGCAGATTAAATGCCTTTCTGAGTACCTACTATTCAGTCTTCTGAGAACTAACGATTAGTATTATTCTGCAAAAGTACAAGGCATAGCACTCAAATTTGTCCCAAGTATTTCATACTTTGTTTCTCGCATTTGATTCAGGTCCCGAAGTCAGATCAAACATACTGACGAGAGTTTGATTCAGGTCTCTAGGTAATCCATGAAAAGGACAACGTCAACCCAGTGACGAGAGTTGCAACTAAACAAACAACTTAACTACGAGCATTTTCTAGTTGAAGAGACACTAGAACCAAAGAGAGACAAATGACCTAGAATTACTGCAATGCTGTCCCAGTCAACACAGATTTCAGGACATACTCGAAGACCAAAAAGAAGAAGAATAATAAACTGAGCATAGTTTGGTGAAAATACCTTGGTTAGCACCGTCCAAATAGTGGCAGTGCGTTGCTTCCCATGGTCCACGGAGACAGGCAAATCCACGGCCGCGCGGCCCATCTCCAGCTCGGCGGAGCTGACCACCTTCCCGGCGGCGCCCAAGTCCATGTAGAAGACGAGGCCGACGAAGAAGACGTAGAAGAGGACGAGCCCGACGGCCTGCCAGAGGAAAATCTCGGCGCTGAGGTAGACGCAGAAGAGCGCGGAGGCGGCGACGAGGTAGAAGAAGACGTCGCGCGCGAAGGAGGCGGGCGGGACGGCGAAGGGCGCGGCGATGAGCGCGACGGCGCCGACGACGAACGCGGACACGAAGGCGCCCGCGGAGAGGATGGCGGCGAGCCCGGCCCGCGGCAGCCCGCCCGCGCCGCGGAGCGCGGCGGCCGAGGCGAAGGCGTCCGGGGCGCCGTTGCCGAGCGCGAGGAGCGTGACGGCGGCCATGGACGGGGAGAGGCGGAGGCGGGACGCGAGGCGGGAGACGGATGGGGAGAAGTGGGCGCCCGCGGCGGCGGCGAGGAAGCGGAAGTGGGCGAGGAGGAGGAGGGTGAGGATGGGGAGGGAGAGGCGGCGGTCGCCGCGGAGGAGGCAGGCGTGGATGGCGGCGTAGTTGAGGATCCCCGCCGCGGCCGGGGCGGCGGCGCAGGCGGCGGTGGCCGGGAGGGCGGCCATGCCATGCGCTGGCGGTGGGGCGGTGGTGGAGTAATGCCGGGCGGGGAGGTGGGGGTGGGGGATTTGGGGGGAGATGGCAGCGAGAGTGAGTGGGATCGGCACGGACGCCGACGGGACGGGACGCGTAGGCCGAAGCCCACCACCAGGAAGGAACAGGAATGGCGGAGTGGCCGCTGCCGAACACGGTGGTGGTGGGTCCCGGCCGCGGGGAAGGTGGAAACGCAACAAGCGTGACCGGGTTTGACGCCAGGACGAGCGGACCGGCCCATGACAGGGTTCCAGGACCAGCAACGCAAAACCTTTTTTTTTTTGAACATAGGCGACGCTAAACTTGAGATGGGCCGTTATATATACTGGTTACGTCTCTATTAATGGCCCAAAGAATGGAATGTGTCGGTAAATCAAAAAGAAAAGAAAATAGTGTGTCGGCCCGGCCATACATAAATAACACCGCTGGATTAGTTTTTTTTCCGAAACGGGGAGAAAAATAAAATCCCAGCCTCTGCATCTATTATCGGAAGATCCCGGCCGACGTGCCACAAAGTCTCGAGTTCGTCGCTTGCGATAGCCTGATTCATCGGCTCGAAAAGCATCTGTGAATGTGATGGTGCTCTCCCAGATCTAGGTGTGGCGGTTATTCATCTCTTTTTCCAGCGCTACCATAGTGGCAGTGGAGGAAGATGGACGATGTTTCGGCGAGGCACAGGTTTCTCCAAGGGTGAACTTGTAGTTTTACTTCTTGTGGGTTTCCTTGTGCATAGTTGATTGACACAAATATTTGTCTTGTGTGGTGACCATATATGTAATCTCTGTAAACAGATTGTCTAATAAAATATATGGTTACATAAAAAAATCTTTCTATTGCAGCGTTTTCAGCGTTTACAACTCGTAGGTCACAGAGAGTGTACGTAAAATCAACCAGCGAAATAATAAATAAAACAAGTCTGCTTATGCATCATGTAGTCATCTAGTAAGCCGCCAACTAACCTGGTTGAAGATATCCCGCGCAACCGTCTCCAGACGGGTACACCAAGAAACCATATGAGTACGTTGTGCATCTGGTAGTAGGTAAGACCACTCATGAATCCAATGCGTAGCCATGCGGGTAACCTGTAGAAAATGAGCATTTCCTTTCTTGTTAAAAATGATATCATTTCTGCAGTTCCATAAAGACCACACAATTACACAAGTCCTTACACGAATACGTGACTTGGTATCTTTATCTATCCCATTCAACCAATTTCCGAACATATTCGTACAATTTATTGGTGGTGCAATAGTTTAACAAAACATGACATTTGATTTTCATAACAGATCATTAATATTTAGAGCTACAAGAAATGTATTATATAGTTTACGAGACATAAACACAAAACATTTTTGACTCTTTGTGCATATCTCCATTTTCCTTGCTGAAAAGACACAAATTCAAAATAGACCTCGTGAAACAAGGCAAGAATCATACATATACTATATTGAAATTATTGACGATTCGATATTTTTCCGTATCTTTGCTTCACCTGTTACGTGACACGTGCTCTCTTCGTTTGTCCTTTCGTCGGGGCCTCGGGGGTCAACTAGTTCATTTTTTCCTCCTTTTTCTTCGTGTTAGGGATCACCAAATACTACATCTTCATCGATTTTACTGGCTCCTCGTGATACTTCTGTCCCCTGGTATCGCTTGACTGGTGTCCAATCTCTTTCATCCACACCAATTTGACCGGAATCTAGAAATTTTTAGGTTTGCATTTGTGTCGCGACATCATAGATATGTGGGGGCATATGCTGTGAACTAGCTCGATCAGGTGTACTAATGTACTAGCAAATGTGTACCATTGGATATGAAGTAGACGTTCCAGATTCAAACGGGTTATTAGGAGTTCACTTGCTTGCACATTTAGCACGCAGCCCCTCCCGCATCTGCACATTTTACCAAAAACGTCCATCTAATCTGGACTCGACAGCGGCCCAGCAATCCCAAGTTATCTTTTTTCTTACTTAACTGGATTGCGTTTGTACGTACCAGCATATGTGACGGAAAATTGTCCTTACCAGGCCGGCAAATATCAAAATTTAATTTGCAAAAAAGGGAAGCTGCAGAATCGGGACTTAATCTGCCCAAACGGATGAGAAGAAAGTCAAACTAAATAAAAAAATTAACTAGAGATGAAAAGTTTGGAGCTAAAATTCCTTTGTGGATGAAAGGAAAACAAGACCGTCAGAAAAACAACAGCCAAGAAGAGATGTACTCGGCTGGAGGTTTCGAGAAAATATTCAAATGAAGTGAGATGCAGTCCACCCGCATCAATCTGGACGCTTTGTACACAATTCAATGGCTCATGTGCCTCCTAGTACACTAGTACACTTGATGGAGCTAGATCACAGCATATGCCCCCTAGATATGTGGTGTATTGGTTTACCAAGGTGCTTTAGCTTGTTGTACCAAAGTCAACTCGGAGGAATGAAACACCCGTAAATGATAAGGTTTGTGTTTGGTGCTTGCTTTGTGAGAAAAGTTCTAGTGCTACGAACAGTTTGGTGATGTGGTGCTACCATGGCGCAGTAGCAGCCGTACAAAATTGTGAATTACTACAAACTGAGTGTCTAGATAAGAGATTCTATAATCCTTCAAATTTTCAGTTTCATGATTGACTTACTTATATGAGAGCATCTCTAGCAGAGTCCATAAAAACGCGAACTGAAAATTCGGAGTTCAGTTCACCAAACTCGTGTTTGCGGATCGAAAAATGGCTGACGCAGATGAGAACCCGTATATAAGAGCATCTCTAGCAGAGCCCGTAAAAACGCGACCTGAAAATCCGTAGTTCACTTCACCGAACTCGTGTTTACGGATCGAAAAATGGCTGGCGCAGATCAGAACCCATAAATAAAAACTGTAAAAAAGCATATTTCTAAATATGTCACTAGACCCACATGTCAGAGCTTTTTTTTCCTTTCCTTCTTCTTCTTCTCTTGCATTCCGTCCGCCGGTTCGTCGGCGCCGCGCTTCGGCTCCGCCCGCCCTACCTAGCTCCGCTGCGCCGACCACCCCGGCTCCGCCCGCCCGCCTCGCCGCCCGCCTCGGCCCGGCCACGCCGCTCCGTCGAGCCGCCCGCGGTGAGCTCACATCGCCCCGCAGCTCACGCCCACAGCTCGCCCGCCGCCCCATGCCGTCGCAAGCTCGCTGGAATTTGGTTGGATTCCGGCGAATTTAGTTGGATTTCGGCGACTGTACCGGCGGAAGTAGTTGGTCTCATTCGAAATTTCAGCACGCCACAAATAGAGTTTGGTGTTCAGTTCGCTCTTTCAGTTCCTACAAATACAGGCCAAGTTGGGTTTTCGGTCTCGGCCTGAAAACTTTTTTTCGATTTTGGCTCGTTTACGGTGACTGGTCTGCGCCATTTTCTAAACTGAACCCGTAAATCGGCAGTTATTATTCGGTTTTGCCCAGTTTACGGGCTCTGCTAGAGATGCTCTAAAGAAGAAAAAATGATATACCCAATTATTCTTTTGAGGTAAAATCGCGAGTGTTCTGTCATGTAAGATCTGGTTATAAGCTATGGAGGATCTAGCTGAATTAGACAAACTCACTGTTGTAAACTTGCTGTTGCTGGAACACTCACCTACATCTCTCCTTCAAAAGATGCCAGGCCCCATATATTGCAACCATAATCTTGTCCATAGCCAGAGTTGCAGATATAACACGCCACCAATCCGCCGGAGAGGGAAGTTAATGGTATTGTATTACAAGTCTCCCGGAGTGGACAGCAGATGCCAAATGCCTTGAGCATAGGGGCAATCAAGGATAAGATGTCATCTGTGGCTGTTTCCTGTTCCTTCCTGACCGCACAGAGTGCAGCGATCCCCATGGTCAATGCTCCGAAGCTGCAGCAAATCATCTGAGAGAATATGCTGTCTTAGCCATAGCCACATATGAAAAATTTGCATTGGGGTTGTACTTTCGATTTCCAAAGCTCTTTATAGTTGATGGCTGGGAAGGGGCCAAAGAACTGCGCCTTATAGGCAGATGCCGAGTTGTAAAAAGATGGGGCAGTCAGCCTCCAGGAGATTTGATCATCCTCATTGGAAAGAGTAATGCCATGGAGCTTTATCCACAGCTGAGTAAACTCTCTAAGAGTTAATTCGATGCAAACACGCCATCCATTTGTCGTTTGACATGGAGCTTCTTGAGTTTAGAGAGCTTTAACATGTTTGGAGCCACATCAACCAGAGCAATTCCATATATCCAGCCACTTAGAGTTAGAGATCCAGAACTTTGCAATGTTGCCTCTCCCCGAAGTGATTTGAGTGCAAGCATCAAAGAGAGCAGACCACTCCATTTCCATCTCAGAGTTAACGCCCTGTTGAACATGTTGAGGTTCAGAATGCGAAGCCCAAATAGTAGGATAAACGGGTGTGGCGTTTTGGAGACCGAGCTACATGTAGCCCTTTATTATCAAACTCTCAGAATTTGTATTCAAAATTTTAAAAAAATCTGAAACAAAATTCTAGAGGTAGCCACTGATATATTCTACAGTGTTGTAAAATCTCAATGCAAACTGATTTGTATTCTAGCCTACACGAAATTGACAAAATCTGACAAATTTTATAGTCTTCAAACGTGCACTATTCACTATAAAATTTGTCAGAATTTATCATTTTTGTGTAGCCTAGAATATCAAGTACTTTGTATTGAGATTTTACATCATTGTAGTATACATCATTGGCAATCTGCAGAATTTTATTTCGGTTGAAAATTTTAATCATGAATTTTGAATATTTGCAAATAAAAGGCTACATGTAGCTCGGCCTCCATTTTAAGTTTTCCTAGGATAAACCTAGTTATGAATATTATCAAAAAGATAAAATTGCAGAGACACTTGTCAAAGTTGGGTCCACCTTCATTGTTTATCTGCGTGTAGATCAACTTTAGAATTGGTCTTGTGTGGTTACACACACATTTTGTCAATCCACTCAATTACACCCTCCGTTCCATGAAACTTATTTTAAGTTTGTCTAAATTTAGATATATGTAGATATTATTTAGCATCTAGATATATTTAATTTTTGATAAAAATAAGAAAAACTTTATGGGACGGAGGGTGTACTACCAAAACTTTTTTACAAGTCGTGAGACTGTGAGAGATACATCCGTCTATTTGTAGCAGCCAAAGTGCTTTTTAGCGAGGCCCCCGCGTCCCTCCCTCCCTTGGGCGACACGGGCGGCGGAGGAAATCTGGCCAGCCACCACCACAAGCTCAGCCACCTCCTCCTCTGCCGTCGCCGGTGAGCTCCGCCGGGCAAAGCCCGCGCGGAGCCGGCGGCGGCAGGACCCGTTTTTCCTCCGGCCGGGAGGGGCTGTTCGCGGGATCGGGGAGCCCGTGGCGGCGCGCCGTGAGCTTCCATGGCGGCTGGGGCAGGAGGTGGCGCTGGGGACGCTGATGATGGAGGGTGCGGTGGAGGGCCCCTGCGGCGGCCCGGGCGCCACGGCTGGCGGCGGCGGGGCGGGCCCGATCTGGGCTCGGCTTGGGCCGGGAGGGCCGTGGAGGTTGGGGTTGCTGGGCGGCCGACCTTGCTGCTTGGCGGCCGGGCATGGGGAGGACGGACGCTGGCTGCGTGTCTGGCGGTGAGGCGGCAGCGGTCTCGACCAGGTCCATGTCGTGCTTGCAGGGGCGGACGCGAGGTGAGCCTCTGCCATGCGGAGGTGCAGGGGCGGGCGTGTGGAGGCCTTGGCGGGGAGGAGATGCAGGTGTGGAGGCCGCGGGTTGGGGAGGCCCTCCTCCTTCGGCTGGCGTGCTTCAGAGGCGGGCGTGGAAGCCGGGGCGGCGGCCCCGGAGCGCGGGCGCGGGCAGGGCTTTTGCCGCGGCGTGAGGTGCAGCGGTGGAAGGTCTTGTGGTGGGGATCGGTGGTCGACGACCTGGTCTTGCTGCTTCCTGGCGGCTCCCCATGCTTCGCGTTCGGGTCGAACTCCGGGTGAAAGCCTTGCACCGAGTCCGGTCTGTGCCGACGACGACGGCGCCTTCGGGCGTCGTATCCCTTCTTGTTGGCGTCGTTGTGGAGTTCCGATCCCGAACGACGCGAGTGGCTTCAAGTTCTCCGGGTGAAAATCTAAGCTCCATCGGGAGCGGGCGACGATGACGGACGCGTCATTACCTTGTTGGAGGCGTCGCCTTGGAGCTCTTGGCCTTTGCGGTGCGACGGGTTCTCGGAGGTGGGGCACATGGCTATGTGGTCGAGGGCAGCGGACACCGGGGCAGCGGCCCTGGACGGTGGTGGCTCTTCGAGGCGGCGGCCTCGATCTCCTTTGTGGCAGCGGCCCTATGGGGCGGGGTCGTGGCGCCGCTTGGTTTTTGGGTGGCGTTTCTGGGGCTGCGTGGGCGGCAAGGTCGTCGACCCGGCTGGTTCGTCTTCGGGCTATGCGAAGGTCGTCCTGGTTGCTACGTCGGGGCGGCGGCCCCGAAGGCAAGGTGCTTGGGTGGCGACTTGGAGATCTGTGTGGACAGCGAGTTTGTCGACCCTGGTTCGTCTTCGGGCAATGCGAAGGTCGTTCTGGATGGTACGTCGGGGTGGCGGCTCCGAAGCTAGAGGTGTGTTTGTTGCGTTGGTGTCTGCGTTGTGTGGATGACGGGACTCCTCGCTTGTGCGGTTTTTTTATCTCGGTTTTCCTTATAAACCGGGCAATGTATGGTTTTTGGACCCGGTTTTCTTATAAACTGGGTCATTCTGTGCATAGCACTCTTTCTATCTAATTGGACGGCAGATTCGACTGCCTTTACCTCAAAAAAAAAAGTGCTTTTTAGCATGATAACGTTTCTCTTTGCTTCCTCGTTAGTTGGGTATTGCCAAACTTGTGTGATGTGCTCAAGTCGCATTCCCCATCAGAAACAAGAATACTGAGAAATTATTTTACAAAAAATCCCGAGAAACTACTAAGCGCGATGGATCGACACCATGAGAATTGGATGTTTTGGATGATCTGGCCCTGAATATGTGATCCTTACGAACCAAGGAAATTGGATGTTTTGGTTGATCTGCCTATGAATATGTGAACCTTATGAACCAAGGAATGTTTCGCCGTGACAAGATCACAAGACTACTGCAGAAGATAAGGATAGAGATTGAGGAAGTATGATACATGGTCTAGAAAAACATCAATGGATCAAGTACGTGATGGGACTCCATAATACATTTGGTTGTGCCAGATTTTTTTTCCCCACTCAAGAAGAAGCTGATAGCAACGAACATTTTGGAAGAAGAGAACTTATTACGAGCACTTGTCAAGCTTTGACGCGAGAGAATGATATCTTGTCGACTCTTTGCAACTTTGAAGCAACGTACGTACGAACGTACGAGCACCTATCAGGCTGCTGTCACGTGAGAAAAGGATCTATTCTTGGCAATTTGGATCAGCATAGGAAGACCTGTCAGGCTGTCACGTACGTCCTCCATCTTTTTTGTCTTCTTTTGTGCGGGAACACGTCCTCCATCTTCGTGCCACCTTTCGTGTCATGAGAAGGTGCTACGACCAGTGGCGGAGCCAGAACATTAACCATGTGTAGTCATGTTAAAGTTGCGTAGTTAAATACATGTATTTGTATAGTTTTTTAATTATTTTTTACACATTTTAAGCTTGTATTGCCAAAAAGCTGTGTAGTCAAATGACTACACAGCCCAAGGGTGGCTCCGCCACTGGCTACGACACGCTGATGCTGAAACAGGTGGCGTTTCCGGCTGCATCATACATCACCAGACCGCGCTCAAATATATCTTTTCTAATTAGGGTTAAATGTATTTTTGGTTTCTCATATTTTACAAAAGTCTAACTTTAATTTCATAATTTTGTTTTGGTTTAAACTTGCCCCTAAACTCTTAATTAAGTTTAATTGTGGTCCTGATAGCAGTTTAACGATGGTTGACGGGCTTTTGACCAAAAACATGGCAGATGTGGTCAGCAATCCAATTGAATGGTTAATGGTATATGGAGTGGAGTGTGCGTGCACGCTTCAACTGGACTGGAGGTGGCTTAGTCGCTTATCACAAAATAAGGGAATTATATGCTCTCATGAGCCAAAACACCACTCTGATTAGTTATACATGTTTTGTACATAATTGCTACCCGGTAGAGACCAAACCCTGGTCGTCGGGGGGTGCACTTCCGTCTCTACAACCTCCATTAACTACGGCTGGGTCCACGGTGTGACGAACCTCGATCCCTAAGGGCATGTACAAATTACAATGGGAGATGCTTAGAGGAGTGCTTAGAAAAATAAAAAAAAACACCGGTGCTTATTTCTACTAGACAAATGCGTAACTAAGCACCTTTCATGTACAAATAAGCACTCCCGGGGTCTCTTCCCTTGCTCTGTTGGTGGCGCGCTTTGGCAACGGTCGGTGATTCGGACTCCCGGGGTGTTCTCCAATGAATAGCAGGTACTTCCTCCGTCCCAAAATGCAAGTTATCTAAGAATTACTCAGAAGTCAAAATGTTTTCTATGCATGGCCAAGTTTAATAATACATAAGAATATGAACAATTGTAATATTAAATCAATATCAAAATGTTCACCATAAAATATATTTTCTTAACGTGTCTATTTAATATTGTGGATGTAGATATCTTTTCCTAAATATTTGGTGAAAGTTAATAATATTTAACTAAAACTAGATTTTAGGCGCCTTACGGACGGAGGGAGTATTAATCACCTTCTACTTAATTAATACAGTACAGTGGATCTGAAGAAAATCTATTAGGCTAGTCATAGTGGGGAGTAACTTAGACTAGTAACATGACATATGTTACTAGCTAAGTTACTACCTTCATAGTGGGTAGTAACTTATATGTGGTGTCATGCATTGTGTTATTTACTATGGTATAGACTCATCTTTCTTGGGGTGTGATATTATGGTAACATAGCTAATTCACTCACTCTCTTTCTTCATTCATTGTCATGCCATGTCACCAAAATGCCTTGGGTTGTGTGATGTTACTAGCTAAGTTACTCCCACTATGAGCAGTCTTAGCGTGTAATGGCAAATGATGAAAGTCGCATGTGGTAACTCCACAGGAATTGCTAATCATGGCATAATTTGCAGCAACTCACGCAGATCACCAACTCATTACTCCAGGTCAAGGGCGACTCCTACCTCGCCTGGCCGGCACGCCCGGAACTGCAGGCTCGCGTTCCCCCTCCCCTCCACTTCTACCTTGCCCTCTTCCCACGGCCTAAACACGCCGGCCGCAATGGCTAATCATGATGCCCAACGGGAGTACTACTAGAACTAGTACTAGCAGAAGTTGCCAAAACTACGCGCATCGCTTTCCCCCAAATCAAAAACCACCGGAGAAAGAATCACAGATACGCTTCGCTTCCCTCCCTCGCCCACAAACTCATTACTTCTGCCCCCCACTTCCTCCAACTCCCCAGTCCTTTATGCCAGCCACGCCCCAACGCGCGGCGGGCTCGTGAGTAGCCAGCCAGCCACCCTCCCGTGCGTGCTCCTCGGCCGGTTCCGGGCGACGGACGGGAGATCTCTCGCCTGTGATGGTGGGGGAGCCGGCGAAGCGGCTGGCGCGGCGGGTGATGAGGCGGCCGCTGGAGAAGGGCGGGGCGGCGGGGCTCGCGGCGGCGGCCGTCGCGCTCGTGCTGCTCGTCTGCGCCGCCTCGCTGCGCTGCTCCGTGGCCGTCGACTACGCGCTCGCCGCGCCCAGGAAGCTCTGGAGCGGCGGGGTCTCCATCGCGGCCGAGGCCTCGCCGTCAGACAAACCGGCGCGCGGCGGCGGCGTACCGGCCGCGGCGGCGGTCCCGGTGGTGCGGGAGGAGAAGGAGTGCGACCTGTTCGACGGGAAGTGGGTCTGGGACGACGCCTACCCGCTCTACGACTCCAGGGACTGCCCCTTCCTCGACCCCGGCTTCCGCTGCTCCGAGAACGGCCGCCCCGACGCCTCCTACTCCAAATGGCGATGGCAGCCGTCGCGCTGCGATCTCGCAAGGTTTGTTACTAGTTAGACTTCTTCACTACTAGCAGTTATTGCTTCTACTAGTATTATCGTTGCCACTAGATACGAATCGACTGCCCCTCCGCTTGGTGATTCGATTTGAGTGAGGGGGTTCCACTTCCAGGGTTTACATACGAATCGACTCGAATTTCGCACTAGTTTCGCCAACGACGAATTCCTATGTCGCTTAAATTGAATGAACACCTGAAATGTTCCTTCAAAAAACATGACGCTCTGTGGCGGTGGGGATGAACGCGCACTTGACATTTCTATTCACAAGTTCCAGTCCAATCCAGGGCAGGTGGGTACGTGTCTGTGCAGTTTAGGATGCCGACTTGGGACTTTCTAATGCCTCCTATATGCAGTTTAGCATGCCGACTTGGGATTTTCTACCACTTCCTCACTTCCTTTGCCGAACTTGTCAAACGAAATAGGATGGCGATAGCTCTTTAATTAAAACAAACCTGATGCAGTCTACCAATCAGCACGTTACATTGCCGATATGACGAGATTAAAAATTGCACGAGTACTACTTCTGACTTGTGAGATGTGGATCCACGGCTGTGGATTTGCATAATCTGGACGCTACTTATTAACATTAGATTATTGGAACCCGGCGCAGTAGACGAGAGTCTCGCCTTGGGTGCCGGTACGGCGCGGTACGATTGGAAACTCGATGCCCTTTCACCCTTTGCTCTGATTAAATTAAAGAAATGTTATGAAGAGAGTTGGTCCTTGGGTAGATATACTATGGAGCAGCTGATTAATTGGTATTGTTTAATTACTCGATCTGGCATTATGTTGCCATCTTGACACACGTGGTGCCAGGTGGTATCTTCCTGTAGTTTGCTGAGTGCTCTGTTATTTCTGCGTTGTGAACTGTTCTGTTCAGCTGCATCATGGAGTGTGGGATATGTGGTTGGTTTGCTTCATTACTTAAATTTGGAAAGCTGTAGTGAGTCTTAGCCTAACTTTCCACGGCCTGTTTTCTGCCTTGTTCCCAAAAACAAACCAAATATGGATTCTTGTTTTCATGCATATACCTGGAGTAACTTCGTTGTCCTTCGATAACCGCAATTATAGCTTGTCTTAAAGAGCTAATCCTAGAATATTGCTATGTTAGGGATGTGCTATGTACTATATAATAAAAGGTTAATTTGATGTCACGCAACTGTAGAATGTTCAGCAGTTTGCTGATTTCTTTTTCCCTCCCCAGCCCAGTTTAAGTAGAATTTAATTTTGTTTTATAAGAATGGTGTATGCGCATCAATAGGCTATACAAGTCTCACCCAAAAAAATAAATGAAAATGACAACCTAATGCCGTCACAGTGTTTTGTATTTTTCACTACCAAACGGATAGAGATTGATGGTGTTAGTTACTAGTTACATGGGGCTAGCGCTAACCGTAGCCATGCGGTACTGCGGAATTACCATCATTGCAAAAGCAGCTAAATAACAACACACTGTGCCACTGTTGCTGCCATTTGATTTGCGCCGCTGATGCTGGCATTTACAAAATCCACATGTTTACGGTATGTAAGAGGGGAGGTGCATGTGGTTGATGTTTGGTAATGTATAGCTGTGACTGCAGCGAATAGCTTACTGTGCTTACACATTACTGATGGACAGACAAATCATGAGCCCGTATGGTGAAACAAGAACATTTCCTTGTAGTGAAGTTGGAACTTGTACATTTGGCGCTTGTGAATTGTGATATTCAAGCTTTACTTGGAATAACCGTGGTAGTACTAATCTTACTGAAAATATCACCACCTTTGAGCAACTTGAAACTTCTCCTAAGCCTAAAAATAGTAGCTGATTGGCAGTTCCTTTTTATTATGCAAGTTCATGTTTTTATACTTTTGATCATGTCTGTGTGTGTGGAATAACCTTAATAATCTGCACTTCTCCTCTACCATAATTGATGTCAACTTTCTGACTTGATCATATATTATTTCTCCCATTCCTTAGATTTGATGCCAAAATTATGCTCGAGAAGCTACGGAACAGAAGAGTAGTATTTGTTGGTGATTCAATCGGAAGGAACCAATGGGAGTCTCTACTTTGTCTGCTCTCTAGTGCTGTTCCTGACAAGAGCTCCATCTTTGAAATCAATGGGAGTCCCATCACAAAGCACATGGGTTTCTTGATTTTCAAGTTCAGAGACTATAATTGCACTGTGGAGTATTATAGATCCCCTTTCATAGTCCTTCAAGGCCGTAAACCAGCTGGAGCCCCTAAGGTTGTCAAGTACACAATTAAGGTGGATGCCATGGATTGGATGTCTGGCCGGGGTAAATGGAGGGATGCTGATATTTTGATCTTTAACACTGGGCATTGGTGGAACTACGAGAAAACAATCAGAGGGTAAGCGACTAAGATTATAGATCTTCTCTTGTCCTGGTGTTTACTTAATAACTTGTCCTGTTTACTGTCAAATTTTATTGTAGATCTTCTCTTTTGACCAACCATACTTTTTCACGTTGCTAGATTCACCTTTCAAATTCGAAATTAATATCTACTGCAGACCAGTAGATCAGTAGTTGATCAATATACACACTTCTGCAATTTGTTCATTTGTATGTTTTTCTATTAGCTATGTCACAGAATTATGCTATCACAGTTCATTACTTCATTTGACTATTGAGGATATGGAATGTTAAGATGTGGTTAGAGCTAAATGCATAAACAGGCCTTGGTACTCTTTTTGTTCTTTTAATCCATACAGAGAGCTTACTATGTGAATGTGATGATGGATACATCATTCTCAGTAATTTGTTTCTTTTGCAATGAATTATTTTAGACCAGCATAATTGCATATTCTGTAGTTGACTTGAACTAGGCTTACTTTATCCATATATACCAGGGGTGCCTACTTTCAAGAAGGAAATCAGGTGAAGATGGAGATGACTGTTCATGATGCATACGAAAGATCAATACAAACACTATTCAATTGGCTCCACAAAGAAGTTAACACAAGCAAGACCCATGTCATGTTCCGTACATATGCTCCTGTGCACTTCAGGTCTGTATGAACCACTTATTAACGCTACTTCTTCCTTTTTATGTTTCCTTTGCTAGAGCATTACCTTGAGAATGCTCATGTTTGAAGGCCGGAAACAATATCATCACATCCTGCTGACTTGACACAATAAGTTTCAGAGTCGGGATTTACTCATCATGTTATTGATCTGAAACTCCATGAGTTGCTTCACTGGAACATTTTTTTTCAGTAGATACTATATAATCCACCTTTCGGCAGCTGTTTTCACCATTTATACCAATGCATGGCATTCTGGGTTGGGACGCCTTGCTTCTTGAATCTTTTGTACTGTTGACATTTCTATTTAGTTAACTCCTTAAATTCATGGAGATATTGACTGCTCTTTAACTGGAGTTATCCATGTTTTCTGCAGAGGCGGCGACTGGAAGACTGGAGGGAGTTGCCACTTGGAAACACTTCCAGATGCGACACCGTTTAAATCGCTGGAGGAATGGGCAGACCAGCTTCAACCTGTGCACAATATTCTTGGGAGCAGCATCAGACCCAAGCTGCCTGGGTTAGCTATACTGAATGTGACACAGATGACAGCGCAACGAAAAGACGGCCACCTCTCAGTATACATAAGCCCTTCAGGACCTGTCCCTCGCAACAAACAGGATTGCAGCCATTGGTGCTTGCCTGGAGTCCCTGATAATTGGAACGAGCTTCTCTACGCCGTCTTCATGAAAAGGCAAACAATGATAGACCAGAATGTTTCCCTTGCTGGCTCAAGAACACTGAACACTGGCTGACTAACAGATGGAGTAGGCTTGCCTGGTGAAGCTTGGAATCATCATGAAAAAAGCAAAGGTTCATGATTCTGCTGCATGATGGTGCTGTCGATCTGCTTCCCAATTAGGTAGCCCAACGGCAAAAAACAATTTTGTAACATAGGAGCTATGGTTTGCAGGAAGCTGCACCACTCTGCTATGTTGTGTGCTCAGAGGTTAGCGAGTATAAGAGCAAAATTAAAGAAAAATGCATATAGCTTACTGTGATGTGTATGTTTCACAGAGGCGGCAAAAGTGTTGGCCGACGTGATCATAGCTTAGGGGCTGCAGTCAGTGATGTAAGTAGTAGATTGGGTGCTCTGATATTGGGGGTGTTACCGTGGCAATTGTATGTAATTCAGGAATTTGTCTCCCTGATGGGTATATTCTCAGTTGCTCCAGCAGTTTGTTTGGCCTACGATTCGGTGTTCCTATCCTATTCGGATCCTCAAATGCTTGTCACCTGCCACTTTCCACATGATCCTTGTTGCATCATCTGCAAAGATTGATGCACGAAATTTGGGTGGAACAACCATCCACTTCGGCAACTTCGCCAAGGACCTGGGCACTGTATGAACTTCATGTTTCTTCCGTCAGAACAAAGAACGGAACCAGTTACTACTCAAATTTTAGAACCTGCCACAACAACTTCCTAGTACAAACGAAACACCACCACCTGCTCGTTCTCCACAAACCAGTTCTCCTTGTCAACCCTGACAATAAATTTGGGTATGGGTACGAGCATCGGTATGGGTATGTGCTGTGGAGAAAAATGAGTACAAACACCCTTTTTTGAATGCTTGGCCTGACGGAAAATGACTCTGAACATGTGTATGTGCAGCCATATGCAACAGTTTTTCTTGTGTTGTAGAACTCGTGAACATGTGTATGTGATCCGGAATTGGTGATACTATCCAGAATTTATTAGTGGCTAGCTGTCGAGACTCTTTCATGTTCAGAACCTTTGAAGTACTGTGTATTCACGGGAAAATTAGATCTGTACCATCAAAAGTTCCAGACTTTAGTAAAATACCACTAAAAAATTGGGTTTGAGAAAAATACCACCGAAATCTTGCTCCGTTACTAATTTCTACCATCACCGTGAAGTCCACGTGAGCTGCTGGGCCAAATTGACTGAAACCGGATCAGCTCTCAACCCCTCATCAGCTGGGCCAAATTAACTTAAACCATGAGCTCTCAGTCCACCTCATCCACGCACAACTCAGGTACAAGAGCGAGGAGGGGAGCGCGAGGACCACCTGCGCCGGCGGCATACCTCCGGGCGGCGCGCTTCCCCGGTCTCTACTCATGGTGTGCCCTCCCTCCACCCTCTCTTGTACCTCAATCGAGCAGATATTTGAGAGGGGATGGATGCTGTTGAGGTTTCATACGGGCAATCTCCCCTAATCCTATGAATTTTTCTTGCCTTTGTGCATGGACAGAACTCCTACATTTCCCCTTAATACCCTGATACTCTCCCCTGATTCATTTGTTTTTCGCTTCAATTCACGTGGACTTCACGGTGATGGTAGAAATAAGTAACGGAGCAAGGTTTCGGTGGTATTTTTCTAAAGTCTAGATCTTTTAATGGTATACAGATTTAATTTTCCTTGAACCGATTGTGGGCTCGCTCGAGCTCGGCTCGACCCTGGCTCGCTCGCGTCCGGCTCGCTGACAGCGCTTCAGGATCAGACGTTGGAATCTCGTCAGACTGCAAGTCCACGAAGCGGCGATCTGCTGCTGCTGCTCTCCTCGACCCCTCCGCCTCCCCGCAACCAACCACGACACACGCGGCCGCCCGGAGCGATGGCCGCCGTGCCGGAAGATGCCGCGCCTGCAGCCGACTCCCCCGCCCCGACCGGCTCTACCGCCGGTGAGTGCGCCCCTCCAGCTCGCCGTCCCTCTCTCTCTTCCTCATCCCTCGCTCCGCTGGGGCTGCCGCTTGGCGAATTTCACACTTCCTTTTGTTCGTACTGGAGGCTCTGAATCTCCATCTTGACAAGTTAAGTCTTCGATTCACGGGGTGCTTCTTTTCTGCGGCAAATTTGGTGTGGAATTGCTGTACGGAGTACGATTTTCATTCCGATTTGTAAGACAACAATTAGGCTGCTTGACATAGGTTCTTTTCCAGTTTATACTAGTATGTTCGATCTAAGGGTAGTTTGTGCAAGGAGATAGGATCCAAATCACTCCGTTTCTGGCTGAAAGAAAGACATAAGCTCAAACAAAATGACATGTTTCATAACTGTTATTCTCTCCATCTGTATATACAAGGCCACTTACTATTGTCCCAAGTCAAACCTGTTCAGGTTGCATTCATGGGTAAAATTAGAAGATTTTTACAGCACCCAGACACAGGGAAACTAATTTATACCACGTACAAAGAAATTTGGACAGAATTGGAAGTAGGGGTTCAGTCTGAGCTCACGCAGCCAATGAGCGAGAGCTGACAGCTGGATTCGGCTGGGGTCCAGTCTTGTGCTTCCGCCACCAGATGAGCCAATACCACTGCTGGAGTGAATCCCCAATGATCACCTATTTTTATTTTCTGGAGTGAACCACCTATTTTTATTTTCTGGAGTGAACTGCCTATTTTTATTTTCTGGAGCTCATGCTGCATGCTTTAGAGGGTCAAGTAAGGATACCACAATGTTGTATTGTGCCAATGATCGGTACAGAAATACTAATGCAACAATATGCAAATCTATATCTAGGTGGACAATAATTTCTAAAACCCGTTCTTTTGCCCTTTCATGCTTGACTAATGTTCTGTTTTTTAGGTTCTAGCGATAATGAGATAACAGTGGAGGAAACCTCTTTTGTGCATACTGAACCTCAACAAGATGGCAGTGCGCCACCTGTGGTTACCACTGATATGGAAGTTCTCCACGATAAAGTCAAGAAACAAGTCATTAAAGAAGGCCAGGGGAAGGTGCCCTTAAAATTTTCTACATGCTTTGGTAAGTATGGCGCGTGTGATTTGTCTGCCTTGCTTAATTGCTGATTTCTATCTCTAAAAATGTCTGTTGATTTCTAGGATGATGCTACCAATCTATAATACTTGCTCTAGTATTTCACATGTAATTATATTTCATGTAAGTGCTATATTCACTGGTACCATGCTGAAAAATCAGTTTACACATACTGGGAACCCATTCCACGCATTTGGAAAGGAAAACATTTGAACTTTACATGTGCATTTCTCCATGTTGTGCGGAAGACCCTCATAATCCTGATTCATAACCATGAGAAGATACTCAGCTCCCTTACAACCTCATTGCTGTATCTGTCATGTTTTATCCACCTGCTCCTTTTCCTGCCTTTTTACTTGCATTTGATATTGAATTGGACTGAACCTTCCTATTTATGTTTTTCTTTTCTTCCTTTCAATGGGCAATGTTGTTGTGTGATATTTTAGCTTTGTTCACTGTTATGCATAAATAGCCTGCTTCCGTAGAGAAAATTAATATATGTGCCCGTTCTGTGTAGATTAAGGTTGCCCAGTTACTTAGGTTTCAGAGGATGCATATATTTAGTTATTTGTTCTGTGGCTTGATGAACTGTGAAATAATGGGGTTATTTCTTACCCTTGTTTTACAGTACATTATAGAGCATGGGTTCAAAGCTCTGTGCATAAATTTGAGGATACTTGGCAAGAACAGCATCCAGTTGAAATTGTCATTGGGAAAGGTACATTTTTTCATACATTTTATTGTCAGTTCTTCGCTGCTGTATGCATGTCATCTATCATTCCCATATGGTGCAAGGTTGTGAGATTCAGACTATAATATTTTGGTTTTCTAATGGTATATGTTGTGAAAATAATTCATTAGTCCACCAGTAACTGGTTACTTTCCACACTTAAAATGTGAAGAGTTGGCATTGGAATTAGTCAAAATAATCACTTTCAACCTGAGCGTTTGAAATAACTGTCATGGAAATCACCTTAGCTGTTTTCATCTACAGAGAAAAAGCAAATGACTGGTTTGGGCATTGGTGTTGGTAACATGAGAAGAGGCGAACGTGCATTGTTGCATGTTGGCTGGGAGCTAGGCTATGGGAAAGAAGGAAGCTTTTCATTCCCGAATGTCCCTCCAACGGCTGATCTTATATATGAAGTTGAACTCATTGGCTTTGATGATGCTAAAGAGGTAATGGAGAACACCCTCACCTGCCTCATCACCGCTCAACTAAAGAAAGGCTTAATGAAAAATAAAACCAGTTTTTTAATGTAAAGCACTAAATCAATGTGTTATCACTTTGTCTTGAATACTTTTCATAGCAGACTGAGATGCGTGGTATTGTTTGTCATTTTTTGTCCGCAAAATTAATGAATTAGTTTACCCTTTCTCGAACACTGGATTTTCTAAGCGAACCTCACAATCATGGTGTCATGTCTGAACAAATCAGGGGAAAGCCCGCAGTGACATGACGGTAGAAGAGAGGATTGAAGCAGCAGATAGGAGGAAGCTTGAGGGCAACGATTACTTCAAAGAGAAGGAATTTGATGAGGCCATGCAGCAATATGAGATGGTTAGTGGTCTTGTCTACTTGCAAATGTGCATCTTTTCTCTTTTCTGAGATACTTCAAATGACGGTGTTCTACTGTTTCCTCTTTTCCAGGCTGTTGCATATATGGGAGATGATTTCATGTTTCAGTTGTTTGGGAAGTACAGGGATATGGCTTTGGCTGTGAAGAACCCCTGCCATCTCAACACAGCTGCATGCCTAATCAAACAGAAAAGATTTGATGAAGCTATTGCACAATGTAGCATCGTAAGTTCTTCATTAGTTCAATTACATTTCATGAAATTCACTAGTTTGAGTTACGTATAGCTTTGTATAAGGTAGATGCTCAATTTGAGAGTAGAATGCTCTGCTTGCATTATATAAGTATCCTTCTGTGCTGATACTCAGGTAGTTTAGTTCACCTGCTTTTGTTTTTGTACCTCAACTTTTTTGTAAATGATTATAGCCTGATGATTGGTCAACTTAATAGTATCATGTTTCTATTGCAATTTTGCCCCCATTTTTCTGAAAATTATTGAGCAATTACTGTTTTGATGATCGATCGATTGCATAATCCCACTCTCCAGGTGTTGTCAGAGGATGAAACCAATGTGAAAGCGCTATTCAGACGGGGTAAAGCTAAAGCCGAGCTCGGACAGACAGAAGCAGCAAGGGAAGACTTCCTGAAAGCGAAGAAGCACTCCCCAGAAGACAAGGAGATCCTGCGGGAGCTCCGTTTGCTCGCCGAGCAAGATAAAGCCATGTACCAGAAGCAGAAGGAGCTCTACAAAGGTCTCTTTGGGCCAAGGCCGCAGCCCAAACCCAAGACCACGAATCCCCTTCTTGTCTTCTGGCAGTGGCTCGTGTCACTGATTAGTTATATTTCTAAGATGTTCACTCGCAAGAACGACTAGCAATCTAGCATGGTCGGCCTAGTGTTTGCAAGTGTGATGGTACCACTGAAATTCCTGATGATATATCGGTTAAGAGAACCCCACTTTACCCTTTGTTACATAATCCTGGCTCATTTGACTTTACACTTGGCTTTATAGTGTGATGAAGAAAGTTGCCGCTCACGGTCTTTCTAGGCCTAACCACAGAGCAACATAGATTTATAAAATGTATTGGGCCTTATTTCTAGCCAGCTAAACAAGTTTTTAGTCTCCATTGTGTCATGTGCACTGTCCACTAGTGTCCCACGGTACCACCCTGTCTACGCCCAACCACTCAACCTTAGAAGTGGTCTTGTGCCAAAGCCACTCGGCTCTATCCCCGTCCTGATGTGGTCGTCTGAGCTGGCCGCGTTTCCCACATTGGACGAATTGTCGTCTATCAGTTGGACCTGTTTTGACCGTGGTGGCCGTCATGATAGTCCTAGGTGTGTTTTGGTCAGAGGTCCTCTTGTTTCGATCTTGTGTGTGCTCTCGGTCTTTACCGACAGTTGTTGTTGCAACGGTGACACACGATGAAGGATTCAGAGAGAGTTCAGTTAACACTCCAGGAAGACAATGTTCTGTGCAGTGTAAAAACTTACTGCGTTTTTTTTTGTTTCTCTGTTATTTTTTATCTGGTTTTCAAACGGAAATTTAGCTAAGACCGAGCAGTACTGACCGCTTCCCACGTTTACCCGATCTCGCTAAGATGCCGGTGCACGAGCTGGTTTCGTGCCATCCCATGAAGCACGTGCAACGACCTAGTCTATTCAAACTCTTAACTGAATTTGAACTCGATGTATCGAGTTGAGTACAGGCACTGCAACATGACCTGTTTTATTTGCTAACTAGAAAAACAGCAAAGGATTATGGTCAACATTCAGCCCCTTAAGCCCTTCATGCAGCTTTTACATCGATGACACTGAGCCTCAACAAACTTGACTCGTCCCAGTGCCTTGGCGAGGTAATCTGCTAGTTGATCATTTGTACCAATTTGTTGAATGTCAGCCTTTCCCTCCTCAATGAATGGTCTGATGAAGTGATACTTAATATAAATATGTTTGCTTCTATCGTGATGCACTGGATTCTTCGAGAGAGCTATTGCTGACTTGTTGTCCACCTTGAGGATGAACTTCTTTGGCTCTTGCCCGGTCATCTCAGCTAGCAAACGACTGAGCCATACTCTTTGACAGGCTGCACTTGCAACTGCAACATATTCAGCTTCACATGACGAGATCACCATAACCTTCTGTTTCTGTGAGCTCCAGGAAACGATGTTGTCTCCAAGGAAGAAAGCAACACATGAGGTATTCTTCCTGTCATCGATGTCCCCTGCAAGATCGTTCTCACTAAACCCTGTCAAAACCGGGTTTTCTGGTTGATTTGTACCAGCATCCATATATGATTGTGCCCTGCACATATCTCAGAATCTGTTTAATCAGAGCCCAATGTTGTTTCGTTGGTGCCTCCATATACCTACTGGCGATTCCCACCGAAAATTGCAATGTTAGCCCTTGTGTTAACAAGATATCACAGGCTTCCTATCACACTTCTGTACAGTGGGACGACACTTCATTGGTGTGGCACTCCAAATTGCCGTTGCGGGGCTGACAATTCGGCCGGTTGGATGCGCGGCGGCTGATTGCGGCGGGCCGGTGCAGCGGCGAGCCGGAGAAGAGGGGGTGGTGATGGAATCGGCAACGGCGGGAACACGCGCGGAGGATTCAGCTCGGCCGTTGGCTATACAGCGCGCCGTCTTGGTTTTTCCGCACGCTGGAGCTGTAGAACTGCATGCTCTAACCAATGCAACCAAAAGACCAAATATCAGCTGCCAATATTTTTATTTTATATTGCGCCAGCCGGGTCTTGAACTCAAGACCTCTTGGCTCTGATACCATGTAAGACTGCATGCTCTAACCAATGCAACCAAAAAACCGATCTGATGGAAGAGATTAGGTAATGCATTTATACTTCAACAGGAGCGATCGCACCAAATATGCTGCACTCGATAGCAAGTTATCTCACGCGCCGACGTTGTGTTTATGCTGGAGAACCGATTTCTACCTTCTGCGCCAAAAAAAAAAATAGCAGTTCTTAGCGCGGAGAATTTTTGGACGCATGTTAGAGACGCTCTAAAGTCTCCTCTCTAAGAAAACGTCTGAATTTTAGATACTAACATCTTTTATCTAAAAAGTAAAAGCAGCGTGATTTTTAAAATAAGTTTTAAACACATTTTAAAATGCTAAAAAATTCTAAGAAAAAATGTTACACATACATCTCAACGTTCTATGTTCTTGCAAAGTTGTTTCACAAAAAGTCGATATTGTTTGTGTGGTATGTAAAAAAGATAAAATTTGGTGCTAAAAAATTTTCTTATTAAGTATTGAGTGTGGATTTTGTACACGCAGGTATGGGTAAGGAAGTAATCTGTACCGTTCAGAACAACATGTTGCTTTGAGATCCGGAGAAAAAAAAAGAGGAGGATTTCATTTGCGTACATTTATTCAGTCGCGTCACTTGTTGCTTTTCCCTGGCTTTGCTCCGCTCGACAAGGAGATTCTTTCCAGGACCAGACAAAGAAAGCCACTGTTGCCGTCAGCATTGCCCATATCCCCCCCTCAAAATTTCTCACCCCGCCGCCGCCGCCGACGCGCCTGCTCCCGTGCTCCGTCTCCCGCCCTCTCCGCTTCGCGCCCCCTTCTTCTGGACCGAGCGAAACTAGCGATTGGACCGGCCGGCCACGACGAGGTGCAGCCGGCAAGGGCGGAGCCGGCGCACGCGGAGAGCGGGCGCGTGGCCAGGAGGTCGGCAGCGAGGCACAGCGAGGCGCACTAGCGCGGCAGCCGACAGGCGCGGCGCAGCTGGCGGGGAAGGTAGTTGGCCGGGCGAGGAGGAGCCGGAGCGGGCAAGGCGTGGTCGGCCGGGAGCCGGCGCGGCGGCAACCCGGGCGGTAGAGCACGCAGAGGTCACAGCCGGAGGTCTGGTACGGCTCAAGCAGACAGCGCGGAGGATTAGGCGGGCGCGGCAGCTGGCCAGCTAGGGCGCGCTCGGCTGGATGAGGCAGAGTGGGAGGTCGGGCACGGAGTCGAACGGGATGCGTTTGAAGCGGCGGTCGGAGCGCGAGGCAGGACACGGAGCGCCGACGAGGCGGAGGCGCAGCGGGCGGCGAGCATGAGGGCGAAGGCGCGCGGGAGCCGGCCTGACCGGCCGGGGGAGCTGCGGGAGGAATGCTGTGTGCCGTTCTCAGCAGAGTACTAGCCCGCTCTCATCAACAGGAAGAATGGCAAAAATACAATTAGCACGTCATTAAACTGGATTCTCACCCTGCAAATAAAACTGGATTCTCACATCCAGGTTGTGAGAATTATGCCAGATTAGTTGTCCCTATTCACCATCTCTCAAATATTCCAAAATCTCACAACCTCAATGTATGTACAGTACTACAACAAAGAACTAGTAGTACTATGTCGGCTGATGAACTAAAGAACTACTAGTTGCCTGAGCTCTGCCTGAATTGCACGAATGGACTGGTGCACCTAAGTCCGTGAATCCTATGAGCGGGATCACCTTCTTCACTAAGCCGTGGCCACTGCCGATCTGCCGAGACTTGTGTAGCAGGCTAGCAGCCTCCCCTGTGCGGCTGCGCGTGCACCCGCTGCAAGATATTCCATGGCGGAGCGGAGGAGAAAGCTCGGTGAGCTCCACGGCAACGACATGGACTTGGAGGCCGCCGTCGCCGATACTCATTCTGGCTTGCCTACGAAGTTGATAGCGATGTCGATGGCTACGTCGAGATGGCGAGCCGACGCCATCTGGTGCGAGGCGCTGCCCAACCTGCACCGGTCAAGTCTGCCATGTTTGCTGCCGAGTGAGGGGGAGCAACAGGAGAGCGCTCGGGAGGAAGACGAATTTTGTCAGGAGGGATGCGATGTGCCTGGGGAGAGAAAAGGGCTACGACTCGTGGATGGGCGCTTCTCCTAGATTTCGGCTAGAATATAGCTAAGTTCATGTTGCCGAGCTTCCGGCAACGGGAACGCGAGGGGGAGTGCTTCTCTTTTGGTGCATGGATAGGTTCCACGCAACAAATGTTGATGTGCGCGAATTCTCCATCACGGTCACTTTGGCGGATCGCCATTCTGCCCAGGTTTGGAGCCTCACAACAGTCTACGGCCCTACGGATGATGCTAGGAAAATGGCGTTCCTCAATGAGCTGGTGGCCATCCACGCGCAGATCTCCGGCGCTTGGATGGTTATCGGGGATTTCAATCTCATTCTGCATGATTCGGACAAGAATAAACCAAGGGTAAATAGAAGTTGGATGCGGAAATTCAAATCCGCGGTTGACGCTAGCTTCCTTCGTGAGATCAAGTTGGTCGGTAGGCGCTTCACTTGGAGTAATGAACAAGACGACCCGACTCTGGTGCGTCTGGATAGAGCCTTCTTCAACTCCGAGTGGGACGACATGCATCCAGCGGCGAAACTGTTGCCACAGGCTTCTTCCATGTCGGATCACTGCCCCCTCTTGCTAGTCCAAGATTACATTGTCAAAACACCTCCGAGATTCCGTTTCGAGAGCTTTTGGCCGCTCTTACAAGGGTATAGGGAAGTTGTGCAACAATCTTGGAATGAACATTGCCCTCTCACTAACAATTTCGCCGTGCTCGACTTCAAGCTCAAGCGACTTGCAAAGTGCTTGACCAGTTGGGCCAAGAATTACATTGGTGACATTAGAAAACAGATGCTTGTAGGACAAGAAATTATCCTCAGACTTGACACAGCACAAGAGCATAGGCTACTTTCCGTGGGGGAGAGGGAGCTGCGATCTTGCCTAAAGGCACGAGAGGTTGGGCTGGCTGTTATCAATCGTATCAAAGCTAGGCAGAGGGCAAGAATCAAGTGGCTCAAGCTTGGCGACGCCAACACTAAGTACTTCCACTCAAGGGCAGCCCACAGGAAGCAAAAAAACAGGATCCAATCCCTTGTCACGGATACCAGAATCGCCACGACTCCGACTGAAATAGAAGAAACCGTCTATGAGCATATGAGCAACATTGTCGGCACGGAGTTACCTTGCACTCAAAGGTTTAACTGGGCTGAGCTGGGGCTCCCAGTACCTGATTTATCTGCATTAGACGCTCCGTTCACCCTTGAAGAATTGAAAACAGCGGTCTTTGACACGCCTTCTGACAAGGCGCCTGGGCCTGATGGGTTCTCTGCGGGGTTCTTTAAAACCTCGTGGGGCGTGGTGAAAGATGATCTGCTTCGTGCACTTAACAAGTTCTATGACCTCAATGATCCTTCCTTCAATAGCCTGAACACCGCCTTCTATGTCCTGCTGCCTAAAAACGAAACGCCCAACACTATGTCACACTACAGGCCTATCAGTCTGATACATGCGTTTGCTAAGCTGATCTCCAAAATCCTCTCTGCAAGACTGCAGCCTTACATGGACGAGCTGGTCTCCCCGTGCCAGAGTGCATTCATCAGTGGCAGAAATATTCAGGACAATTTCCTTTATGTCCAGAACCTTGCCAACCACTACCACCAGACCAAAACGCCTGCATTGCTTATCAAGCTAGATATTGCTAAGGCGTTTGACACGGTGTCATGGACTTATATTTTGGACATGCTACAGGCTAGAGGTTTCCCTGTCCGGTGGAGGAATTGGATCGCTTTGCTTCTCAGAACTGCATCGTCCAAGGTTCTCATCAACGGAGCTCCTGGACGCCCCATCGAGCACCGCAGAGGTCTTCGGCAGGGGGACTCTCTCTCCCCTTTTTTGTTCGACCTTGCCATGGAGCCCCTTCATCGGCTGCTCGACCTCGCATCTGGAGCTGGGATACTTTCTAAGCTCAGGGGCTCGAAATGCACATTCAGGGCGTCACTTTATGCGGACGACGTCGCGCTCTTCATCAACCCCACACTTCAAGACATCCAGGGGCTGCAGGACATTCTAGCCGGGTTCGGTAATGCCACCGGGCTGCTAACGAATCTGGCGAAGAGCTCCATCACGCCGATTAGCTGTGACGGCGTTGACACCGCTGGGCTAGCACAGAATATTGGCATTCCGGTCCACTCCTTTCCCTGTGTATACCTTGGGATGCCCCTTTCGATTAAGAAGCTAACCAAGGCTGATTGGCAAGCGCTCCTTGATAAGGTGGATAAATACTTGGCTACTTGGAAGGCAAAGATGATGAGCAAGGCAGGAAGATTGGAAATGTTGAACTCGGTCCTATCCTCCTTGCCTGTCTATCTTATGACTATCAATGATATGCCGGCTTGGGTTCGTAAGGAGTTTGACCGCAGACGCAGGGCCTGGCTTTGGGCGGGTGACACAACTTGCAGTGGCGGCAAGTGTACCGTAAGCTGGAAACAGGTGTGCAGGCCAAAGGCCTTGGGGGGGCTTGGTGTTCACTGTATCAAAGCATTCGGCGCAGCACTACGCCTGCGGTGGCTGTGGCAGAAATGGAAATATCCTAACAAACCATGGACACACATGAAGTTACCTTCTTCCAAGAAGGATAAGGCTTTGTTCGCGGCAGCTACACAAATCACGTTAGGGGATGGGTCCAAGGCTGTGTTCTGGACGGATCGCTGGTTGAGGGATCAAATACCAGCCGAGATTGCTCCTGAGATCTACAAAATTTCCATCAGGAAGAACCGGACGGTTAAGGAGGCTTTGGAGAGCGAGAGGTGGCTGCTTGATCTACGACACCACCTGGATGTTCAGCACTTGCCTCAACTGTTCAGGCTAGCGCACCTGATAGATTCGATCCACCTCACTGATGAGCCGGATGATATCACTTGGAGGATTGGTGCAAAGCCTTATTACTCTGCTAGATCAGCTTACAGGCTGCAATTCCTTGGAGCTGTTGCGACTGATTTCAAGAAGATAATCTGGAAAGGGTGGGCGCCGGCGAGATGCAAATTCTTCATTTGGACGCTGATGCTTGAGCGGATACTTACGGCTGATAAATTGCTACAAAGAGGATGGGAAAATGACTATTTCTGCCCGTTGTGCAGAAGAAACCTAGAAACCGCTTCTCATATCTTCACTGAATGTCCATTCTCTCTCAAGGTTTGGGACCACATGGCGGTGGCTTTGGGGATTGACGCTCTAAAACCTACCAACTGGCTGGACAAAGGGTTGTCTGTTTTGGAGTGGTACAGGAGTTTGGTGGGTAGGCAAACCAAGTCCCAAAGGAAAATCATCTTTCCGGCATCTAACTTAATCTGCTGGGAGATTTGGAAAGAGCGAAATAGGCGCATTTTCGACAAGAAAGAGCTTCCCTTTACAGGGTTACTTGTGCGCATCAAGGATGAAGTCGACGTCTGGAGACTTGCTGGAGCCCCGATTCCTCTAGTGACCCAGTATGGAGGAACACCCTTTGATCCGGGTTAATCTTTGTAATAGGACGCTCCCTGAGGGTCATGCTTCGTGACCCTCCTCCCTGTAACCTTTTTCCCCTATCGTAATGAAATAGCAGCTCACCTGCTGTCATTCAAAAAAAAAAGATCCGCCGCAGCTGCGAAGGGAGACTCGCCTGACATCACCAGTGCAGAGAAGCAAGGGCAACAATGGAGGTAGGCGCGAGGAAGGAAGCAAGGAAGGATACGTTGTTGGAGAAGGAATGAGAGATGTCCCGGAAATCCCGTGTCCATGCCCGCTGTCGAGGGAATCTCCACGCCTCCGTGTTTCACGGTTCTGCCACTGCTCACTGTAAGAAAATGCAAGAAATGTACACAAAGGAACTCCTCCTCCTTTTATTTTCTCCGGATCTCAAAGCAACGTGCTGCTGTGAACGGTACCGATAACTTCCTCACC
The DNA here is from genome assembly GCA_030979885.1 of Lolium multiflorum. Lineage (NCBI taxonomy): Eukaryota > Viridiplantae > Streptophyta > Magnoliopsida > Poales > Poaceae > Lolium > Lolium multiflorum. The sequence continues at coordinate 102,438,741 of CM061751.1, forward strand.
CATACTTGCGTGTACAAAGTTATTTCCATTAAGTATTTCTTTATCCTTTTTACACAAGACACAACACAAAATTTGGCATGCGCACCTAAAGTAATATCGACATGTACGCGCGAAATTTTTGTTCGATATTTTTTGAATAGTTTTTTTAAAAAATTAGAGTGGAAAGAGCATATGCAGCTGGATCAAAAGTGTATTTCCGCGTGTGTACGGATATTTCAGTCTATATAAGGGGCCAACCCAAATCGGCGATCCAAACAATCTGTTTTGATCCGTTTAGGTCGCTACGCACAAAGAATTTTTGCGTCGGACCGGACGGCGAGGCCAGCTGCTAACCCATTTGGTCCGGCGTTTCTAGCAAATCTATTGCATAGAAAATTTTAAAATTGCATACATATTTGGAGCAAATTTGCTGGAAGCAAATTGATAGAACTAAACATACTAGAAGACTACATCGGCTTCATCTTGGCGTCTCCTAGTCCTCCTCGTTGAAGTGGTAGTGACGGCGGCACATGGTCTCATCGAAGATTTTGACGGTGAAGACGTCGTTGACATAGTCATCCCCAATGGGCCTGCCAAAGATGGTACCCGGAGTTTAATCAAAGCCCAAGACTCGAAGAATAAGAAGACTTGGAAGCCCATTTAGTGATAAGGAAAGATAGTTTGTATTAGGAAAGATAGAGATTTGTAATCTTACGGGTTGGGTACGAAACCTCCCGAACTCTGTAACTTGTGTACTACGAAACCCTCGGCTCCGCCTCCTATAGGGGAGTCGAGGGACGAAGAAAGGATCGAATCTATTGTCAACATAACCTAGTTTTTATAATCGTCGAGTACTTTTCTTGAAACCCGAGATCTACTTGCCCTCTACTTCTAGCAAAACCCTAGTCTACAATCTGAGGCATTGACAAGTTAATCCTTTGTCAATTGGCGCCGTCGTGGGGATTAGAGGTTGCAAGGAGCTGATCTCGATGGCACGTTCAAGATCGTCGACTTCGTCGGTGGCAAGCAATGCGATGGATCGAGGTAACCAGGAAAAGATCTAGTCGATTTTATTCCTCACCCGCCCTCCCGTATGGATGCATGTGCCTATGGAGGAACCTATCGTCATGACGTTCGGAGAATTCCGATTTGGCGTCAACAAGGAAGGATCCTACCGTCTCGAAGTTCCGATCTCGTCGGAATTTTCAGCGGTCGATTCTAACTTTTCGTCGAGTGACGAGTTTTCGTCGCCACGCTTCGTCGACAACAAGGCAAGCGGAAAGCTCGTCAAGATCTTCAGCAACACATCCTTGAGTCGTCTGCGGACTCCTTTATAAGCAGCGACTCCGACAGCGTCAGCGACTTCATCTTCGACAAATGCATCGGAAAGGTCTTCACCACTCTATATGATGGTGTCACCAATCTGACAAAAATCAATACGCAAAATATCATCAGATCTATGCGATAGAAGAGGCAGGCCGATCAGAACCAGAAACGTCGGAGGCTTTCGATGATTTGGGAAATCCTTACATCGATCCCGCTGATCTCAGGAAAGGCCTAGGCACTAAATATGTCGGGTCTTCACCTCGAGAAAGAGTACAGCTTCCGCAAGCAGCGTGGGATAGGGCTGCAAGAGCCATGGATGGTTCGGAACCAATGACCACCGCTACCGTACAAGAACTACAAGCATATCAATATAGACTTGCTCGGGTAAGCGAGAATTGGAAAAACAGACGACATCTTTGAATAGGAGAAAGAGGCAGCTTCGCATCAAGCGCGCGAGCGAGTTAAGTCGACAATCGGGAACTTCGGGAGACGTCACAGAGCTCGGAGGAGAGCAATGTCTCGGTTGTAAAACATACCCGAAGCGAGAGAGGAAACATAATTCAAAATCTCGACATGTCCTTTATGTCGATTGATACAAGGGAAATATCATCCCGAAAACGCCGAAGGGGTACATGGCAACGCAAGCATACATTCTCGCGTCCAGACCCCGGGGACCCGAGAAAGCATTGTTTAATATGGCAACGGCGGAGTTGGAGTTATGGGAACAGCGTTCACGCAACGCCTCGAAGAAAATCCTAGGCAAAATAGTCCCCGACCCACCGCAGCAGTTCAAGACCCACCAAGAACAAGTGGAGCAAGAGACACAGCAGTCCAAGTAAGGGTGGACAGAGCGCGACAAGAAAGAAGGGTGCATCAGCACTCACCAGAAGTTGTCGACGAAGATATGTGTGGGCTCCGTGCTTTACGAGAAGGGTTCGAAAAACTCGAGTCCCAAAAGGATTCAAGTTACCCGAAAATTTCAAGAAATTCGACGGTTTGCAGGATCCGAGGATTGGCTCGTTGATTATCTAGAGATGGTAAAGCTGGTAGGAGGAACCGAGCAACAGCCATGCAAAGTATCCAAGTTCACTTGAGCGGTGCCGCGAGATCTTGGATAAAGAAACTCCCCGAGTTCCATCGACAGCCGGGATAACTTTGAGGATATCTTTGTGAAAAACTTCCGATCCACCTGCAAGAAACCTGCGTCATTGGAAGAGTTGAGGGCGTGTCGACAGAAACACGAGTCGATGAAAATATATACAACGGTGGAACATTATAAAAACTCGGCAGAAGATATATCTGACGAGATAGCAATAGATGCGTTCGTGGCAGGAATTCGGCGAGGAGACTTCGTCGAGGACTTAGGGAGAACTAACCCTAAGACCATATCAGCACTCATGGAGATAGCCAATAAGTGGGCAGATGGAGAAGACGCAATATACAACAAGCGACACGGGTCGCCGAAGAGGATCGTGGTCGAAATTATCAAAATAGAAGGCGATTTTCTCGCCGGTTCTACAACAACGATGCTCTGCCATATATCGGCTGCTGAGGAAATCCTGGAGGAAACGATCAGACGACTATCAAAGGAGTAACGAGCATCAAGGCGACAATAGAGGCGATTCTCGCGGCAACAAACAGTGGACCAAGGTTTCAAAGACCTTATGTGTCCCCGAAGAGATGATGAACGGTCGTGTCAAATGCACTTTTATCTTGACAATAATGGAAAGAGGCGTCGGACATCTCCAGGAAAGTGCAGAAATTTTCGCAATGTTGCGAGCCGAGAATCGCAAATGCCCAAGCCGTGAATAGAAACCCCCAGGGCCAAGGAGCGAGATCCACCTTCCACCTCCTCCCGCAATTACGGACGAAAATCGGCACCAGCTCAGAATAGCGGCAGCACCACACCACCTCCGTATGTTGATCCTAATTCTAACGGTGCGGTCTCGATGATTGAAGCTAGGCCGTCCAACAGGCCGCAGAAGGTAATCTCACGACAAGTGTTCATGGCAGAGAAGATGCCTCCACCAACAGTCGAGTACTTAAATTGGTCGGGGCAAGACATCGGCTTCACAATCGCGGACCATCCGCACAAGTTCCTCGACCAGGGACAATCAGCACTCATCTTACCCGCGATAATCGCTGGTTTTGACGTGTCGAGAGTTTTCATAGATGGCAGCAGCAGCTAAACCTTATGTATGCAGATACATTGAGGAAGATGAACATATCCCTGGCAAACTTGAAACCAAGCGACACACGTTTCCACGGGATTACACGAGAAGCCAAGTTACCCATTGGGCAAGATCAACCTCGACGTTCGGTTTGGAACCCGAAAACTACAGGATAGAGAATTTGGAGTTCGAAGTTGTGGATTTCCGTCGCAATATCACGCTCTGTTGGGACGACCAGCGTATGCCAGGTTCATGGTAGTACCGCATTATACATATCTGTTGTGGAGGGACCCAAGGGACCTATCACAATCAAAGGAAGTTTCGCGTTATCGATAAACAAGGATTTTCATCGACTGTCGAAACTTTCGGGATGCAAGCAGTATGCGGCGCCAAGGTTCACGATTATGATGTGCCAGAGGTAGGGAGATCTTCTAAGGAGCCAACTTTCAACACAACCAAGGATTCAAAAGAGGTACAGATCCCGACAGGACCCAAAGAAAACGACATCCATTGCGCAAACATGGATGTCGCATGAAGCAGCTCGTCGAGTTCCTCCGTGAGCACTGGAAAATCTTCGCATGGTGTCCAGGTGACATGCCAGGAGTACCCGGGGAACTTGCCGAGCACCACCTCAACTTGGATCCTCTCGCAAGACCAATCAAGCAACCTTTGCGGCGTTTTTCGAACCTAGCCGCAAAGCCATGTTATCAGAAATAGATCGACTCAAAGATGCTGGTTTCATCAAAGAAATATCTACAGAAGCCACATGGGTAGCTAACCCAGTGATGGTGCCGAAGAAACACACAATAGTCCTTCGCATGTGCGTCGACTTCACGTGTCTCAATAAACATTGTCCTAAGGATCACTTTCCCTCCCAAGGATCGATCAAATCATCGACTCCACGGCAGGATGTGAACGTCTTTCCTTTTGGACGTATACTCGTTATAACCAGATCAGATTAAAAGAAGAAGACGAAGCCAAGACAGCGTTCATAACACCTTACGGCGTGTTTTGCTACAAAACAATGCCCTTTGGTTTGAAAAACGCGGGAGCAACATATCAGCGGATGATGCAGAAGTGCCTAGCAACACAGATTGGAAAAAATGTGCAAGTCTACATCGACGATGTCGTGATAACATCAAAGAAGGGGTCGACTTTGATCGAAGATTTGAAGGAAACCTTCGACAACCTCGACAAGTTCTGCCTCAAGTTGAACCCGACAAAGTGCTCTTTTGGAGTTCCTGCAGGAGAACTTCTCGGGTTCTTAGTATTAGCGAGGGGGATTGAAACTAATCCCGAAAAAATCCAGGCCATCGTCACTATGAGAAAGCCAACAAAGTTGAAAGAAATACAACAGCTAACGGGGCATGTCGCAGCTTTAAGCAGATTCGTCGCCAGGCTAGGAGAAAAGGCATTGCCGTTCTACGCATTGATCAAACAAGGGGAAAAATTTCAATGGAACGAGGAAGCAGATAAGGCCTTCGAGAACCTCAAACGGACAATTTCGACACCACCAATCTTGGTGGCGCCTAAGAGAAAGAACCTCTCCTCTTATACATTGCAGCCACACCTCAGGTGGTCACCACACCCTAGTAGTCGAGAGAGAAGAAGAAGGCAAGCTTCATGGAGTTCGAGAGGCGGTATATTTCATCGGTAATCATCACCCTCAAAACGGTACCCGCAATATCGAAAGCGTATGGAGTATTCACGACAGCAAGAAAATTGCGACACTATTTTTCGCGCACCCGATAATAGTGGTCAATGAAGCTCCCTTGTCAAATATATTGAACAATCCAGAAGCTACGGGTCGTGTCTCCCTTTGGGGAATAGAACTTTCTCCTCGGGACATCACGTATGAAAAAAGGAAGGCAATAAAATCGCAGGTTTTACCGATTTCATTGCGAGTGGATGGAGCTACAAAACACGGGACCCCGATTTATCGAGAACTTGGACCATGAACTTCGACGGGTCCAAAAGGTTGGAAGGTGCTGGAGCGGCGTGATATTGGTATCACTGAAGGCGACAATTTGAAATATGTCTTAAGGATGACGTTTCCAAATGCGTCTAACAACGAAGCAGAGTATGAAGCTCTCATACACGGGATGAAGATGGCGAAAGCTTGTGGTGCAACCCGATTGAAAATCTTTGGCGACTCACAATTGGTGGCACAGCAAGTTATGAATCAATGTGATGCAGTCAACGAGAGTATTATAGCATACAAAGAGGTGTACAATGAGCTGGAGAAATTGTTTGATGGATGCGAAGTAAACCACATCAGCAGGCTGAGTAACGATGAAACCGATGTTCTCGCAAACATCGGATCACGGTGTCTCGCGATTCCTCCGGCGTGTTTTCGGAAGAGATAAGCGAGAGATCAACAAAGCCAGCAAAAATAAAGAAGGAGAAAAGAGAAATCCTCGAGTACCACCAAAGATTCAGTAGAAGAAGAGAGGAGCATGAGCTAATCATGATGGTGCAAACTCCATGGATGCAGCTTACATATCATATATCCTAAGGAAAACACTACCCGACGACCAGTTGAAGCAAGGCGAATAATTAGGAGATCAAAAGCTTTTAGGGGGAGTTATACAAACGAAGCATCTCGGGCGTGCTACAGAGATGTGTTACGAAGAAGGAAGAATCATCCTGAAAGATGTGCACGAAGGAATATGCGGCCACCACGCGAGTAGCCGAGCTATCGCGGCTAAATTTTCAGAGCAGGATTTTACTGGTTAACAGCAATCGAGGACGCAAAGGAAATAGTGAGAACTTGCGACGCGTGCCAAAGATTTGCCGCCTCATTCTCCCACAGGAACTTATGCCAATCCCACTATCTTGGCCCTTTGCTCAATGGGGTCTCGACATGGTGGGAAAACTACAAAAGCTTCGCCAGGAGGTTATGAGTATATGCTTGTCGCTGTCGACAAATTTACAAAGTGGATAGAAGCAAAGCCGATAAATTCACCGGACGGCGCGTCAGCGATTAAGTTCGTGAAAAGCATCGTCTTTAGATTTGGAGTCCCTCATAGCATTGTCACGACAACGGCAGTAATTTTACGTCCAAGGAGTTCAAAGCATATGCGCAGAAGTAGGCATCAAATTGAGTTTTGCGTCTGTACATCCACGACCAATGGTCAAGTCGAAGGCCAATGGCATCATCTGCAATGGTATCAAGAAGCGCCTGCTAGGACCATTGAAAAAGCACGGCATACTTGGCAGATGAGCGCCAAGTGTGTTGTGGAGTATCCGAACAACACCAAATACAGCGCAGAAAACGTCGTTTTTCGGTCCATGGAGCCGAAGCGTCTAGATAGAAATAGAGCATGATTCTCAAGAGTCACGAGAATATGACGAAGAAACCTCGAGAAAAGCTTTGGAGGATGACGTCGATGCACTTGACGAAGCTCGAGACAAAGTCCTGTCACGAGTTGCTAAATATCAACGGGACCTGAAGAATTACCACAGTCGACGATTGCGGCCAAGATTTTTTCAAGTTGGTGATTTAGTTTTGCGACTCAACCAAAAAAGTCATGAAAAACTCGAGTCACCATGGCTTGGGCCCTACATCGTCACGAAGTAATCGAAGGAGGAGCATACGGAATCAAGGACAAGAAGACGGGGAACGTTGAGCCAAATCCTTGGAACGTGGCGCGCTCAGGCGTTTTACGCTTAGATACCGAAATATAGTCTCCTCAAAACATACAATGTCTTGCGCCCAGTTTACGCACTCTTTCCTTTTCGGGGCGAGTGGGGCCGGGAAGGTTTTTAATGAGGCGGGCTCGCGGTGCTGCAATATAATAAAAATAGTAAAGATATACTTCTTATTCGTCGACACACTCGGGGGCTCTACACCTTCAAGCCTCAAAATACGTACAAAACAGACAAACTCGATTTACCGAAAATATTTCGCCTTGGTACAATAATACCTCGCCAAATACATAAATCGGAAGCTGGTAATGTTAAAAATCTCATTGCTTTGGTCCAAAAACCCGGCAACAGAAATATAGAACTTCGACACTAAGATACTCGAGTCCATCAAGATGTCTTATTACAACAAAAGGAGAAATCTTTGAAAGAGAAAAATAGTACAAATTCTAGCCAAAGGGCTCGGGGGCTCCAACAATACAGAGCACTTTGTGATATACAACAAATTTCTTTGACAAAGTTTTGCAATATGGAACAAATCAGTCAGAACCTAAAATAGTATCTATCGACAAGCCTCTGGTTGTTTTATGCTCACATAAGATCCCTTGACGAAGAATTCGAGTCCATCCGAAGAAGCTCATCTATCATCGACTCGGCCACAGGAGTCACCATTTCGTTGATTGTATCAATATTATTCTTCCGCCGATTTTTCGCGCAATCAACGACAATCTTCGTCAGGTCTAATTTTGGATGGCAAATATGTATCATAATCATGGCAAATCTTGCTCCGCAGTCAATTGAGCTCGCACAAAATTATGAATACGAGGAGCATCTCTGAAGGTCTCCAGCAAGTCAGGAAGAGTTGTAGGAACTTCATTTCGAGGAAACAAAGTCTTAAAAACAAGGGTTAATGTCGTCGTGCAAAATTGAGAAATTCGCGCACTTGCAAGCACGATCTTGGAACGACAATCTGTTGGGTTCGTTAGGGGTAGCAAAATAAACATCCATGGTTAAGGGAAAGATTGACAAGAAGATTCGTTCTCTCATTCACTCTTTGATCTTCGGCAGCATCAAGAACCGAGCCTATTAGGCAACAAGGCAAGAAACTTGGAAGAAAGCACAACAAAATAAAGAGGAGGCATCATGAGACTGGAGATACATACCTAACATATCTGTGCTAGCTTCCAACATTAGCTCGAGCATGCTATTTTCTCGGGTAGCTCCTTTTGCTTCCAATACAGACATCTTTGGCAACCATAGCCTCTTTGGCTTGTTGAAGAGCAAGTTCTTCTTGTTCAGACGCTTTCCGAGATTGTTCCATCATTGCCAAAGTTTGTTTCTTCATGGATTGAAGTTGTGGTCGAAGTTCTTGTAAATCTTCCGACAAAGGTTTGCTTGAAGAACCTTCAAGGAGATTATCATCGGCTTTTACTTTCTTCGAGAAGGAAGACGCAGGCGCAGCATCGGGAGAGCAAGGGTTGGTTGAATAATTATCAAATATTAACTGGAAAAGAAAATCCCAGGATCAATGATAGTACCAAGAGGAATTTCATTGCTTTCTAGAAAGTTTACACGGTCATTACAAAAGAAGTTCTCCAAAGGGACTAACAGGGTAATTGTCGCCAAGGCTAGAATGGCGACAACAGCAAAAGAAATAAAGAAAGCAAAATATAGAAAAGGCAAAGGCATTCAATTAGACCTCCGGACGAGCTAGGAGTTGAAGATGGTTTGATCCGAGATAGGCCAGGATTTTCTTCGTATTCAGCTTTGCCGCCTTGATCAATGATCGCCATTTTGCTTGTTCTATCTGCTCCGTGTTGCCCACTTTTGCCCAGTCAATGGTTTGTTGACTATCAGCAACCAAGGCAGCGCTTTCAACGGCAACCTTCATATTTTCATGGCGCATCTTCAGCCCAAGATCTTCGGGAGGATTAAAGCACTTGGCAAGAGCAAGGAAAGTGGCGGGTTCCTCTTTCTTCGGGAAGAAGTAGGGGAAAAGCCATGACAGCCCTGTCTGGCTTCATCAATGCCCTCACGCATTCCCATGAAATTCCAGGAATGAAACGGCGTCAAGAAGAGGATCATTGTCGGGGTCTTCAAGTTCAAATTCTTGAGAGGTCTTATCTGTCAAAATAAAAAGAAAATCCGATCAACAAATAAGTGCAGAAAAGAAAAAATCCAAAGGATATGAAGTGGTGCAGATACTTACTGACAAAGCGGCGATTTTGCGTCCTTAGACGTTTGGTGATCGCTTCTTCACGAGCGGATTGTGCAGTTATGTGCTCGCTTAACGAAGTCTCGGCAGCGTGCAGACGTTTCCGAAGATCTTCGACACCAGCAGCATCAGCCTTGGCTTTGTCGGCTTCGCCTAGCTTGAACGGCATCTGACTCGGCTTTCTTACGAACCTCTTCACATTGCTCTAATTTTTGAGCAAGTGTGTCAGCACGTTCGTTGGCTTCTGCCAGTTTTTCTGTAAAGAAAGTTAAGATTAGATAAAAACGTCGACAACAAAGAAGTAAGGAAGCAGAAGCAAAAAGAAGCAGCCAGGCACTACCTTCATTTTCTGGCGTAATCACGGTACCCAACGAATTGGGCACCGATGCGAAGAAGCTCTTTGATCATAGGCTATCAAGGAAGGACAAAGAAAAGAAAATGTATGTATGGAAAAATGATGGCATGCAGAAGCAAATGAAGGAAATATAGATAATGACAAGCAAATTAAGAACTTACATCATCCAAGAGAGAGCTAGAGGAGCTACTCAATTGGAGAGTAGGCTCCGGGATTGTGTCAATCCTTGCCCTTTTTGGTGAAGGGACAAGGGGGCTTGAAGGAGGAGTAGCGCCAACGTTTTGTTGAGGAGGCGAAGTTTCCTCTCCTTCAACTGGCGTCTCTGAGGCGACTAGAGTATGTGACGTGCTCGTTCGAGCCGCCACATTGGAAGCTGGTACTACTTCCTCATCATCACTACGATTAAAATGTAGGCAATATAAAAAGCAAGATAGACAAAGATCTTCAAGTAAAATAAAAATAAAAGAAGGGAAACGAACCGATGAGGGTCTCGAGATATGGATCATAAGCTGCCTTCTGGCGTGAAGGAAACTTCTTCGGGTTTGGAGGTGCGGAATCTTGACATCATTCCTTTTACTTTTGTTCTTTGGAGAAACAGCGGGAGGAGAAGATTGTGCGACGGTGGCGGAGGCACCCTCCTTTTCATCAGATCCCTGATTTTCGAGAATCTGCGGGTTCATCACAAAAGAGGCATCTTGGTTATCATCGGAAATAACCGCCCTTTCTTCGACTTCTCCACCTTGGGAAGGGAGGAAGCGAAACAAGATTTGGATGGTCTTGTATAAAAATAAGGAAGGATGTCAAAAAGGAGTAACAACAAAAATAGCAAGGCAATAACAAATTAAGCGACAATGTTTACCTTAGGAAGCGCATTGGTGGCGCTGTATGGTTTTACGACAAGTGGAAGGGATGGGATCTTTCTTGTTGAGAGATGAGATTTTCGGACAAGCCTATCCAAATCCTTGACTTCCAGATTCGTCGATAAACGATCTGTGTCTTCATCGCCAGCATAATTCCAGAGAGGGTTTTTGCGAGCCGAAGAGGCTGCACTCTAGTTCTAAGGAAATACGCCGTAATTTGGATGCGATAATTCTTTTCCACGAGTACTGCAACTCATGGATGCGAGTCATCGGGGCTTCGTCAGTTCTTTCTTCCTCGGTAGCTTCGTCCCAAGAACGGCGAAGGATTTTCTCGGCACCGTCGAAAGGAGGATATTGTCTTCGAGCGCATCCATGGTTTCTTCCGAATATACAACGACTTCTTGCGCCACCCTTGAACGGAGTCGGGAGTTTGACGTCGAAGTAATTGACGAGAGCGAACGGAAATAACAACGCCGCCTATATTATAGGCGACATTGGAAGAATTACGGCGACAAAGAAAATGCGCTTCCATAATGCCCAGTTAGGCTGGACACCAAGGAAGGCTTCGCAGGGTGATGAAGATGGAAATATGAAGGATTGAGTTGGGCGTGAGGTGGTGAAGTTGGAGGCCGTAAACAAAAAGCAATCCTCGAAGAAAAGGGTGAATGGGGGCGGAAAGACCGCGGATGAGATGATCAACAAAACTTACCCGATACCCCATTGGAGGGGTTGGGTAGCTTTCTTCAGGGGAAGCACACCGCTTTGGGTTTCTTGCTAATCCCGGCTTCTTCAAGAGATTCATGTCCTGGTTCGTGATCTTGGACCTTTCCCACTCCGCGGTTCCTAGATCCGCGGCAGCCATTGATGATTCGGCGTGGTGTGCCTGGTCAAGCGACGCGGTGGCATCAACAATGGCGGAGGAATGCAGCTGCGAAGGGATGAGCTCGAGAGTTGTGGGCGCGGGGAGGAAGTTTTGCGGGTAGAAGCGGGGAACGGAAGTGCTCGAGGTAGAAGAAGGAGATCTTATAGAGGTGCGGTGAAGCGGCGGACCGTTGGATGGAAAAGTATGCAGGAGATGATAACCACGTGGAGACGAGGGTAAAAAAGTATTTTAACATTGACGAGGTTACAGAACGTGTGCCAGAAAAAGGGGAGAACATGTGTCCCCCACTTGCAAGACGTGTCCATCAGATGAGAAATTTGGACCCACAAGGCAGTGAGAAAGCGGTAATGGCATGTTTCCAAAACAGAAATCGTGGCTATCATCAGCAATGACGTCATCAAGGTGAAGAAAAGCTCGACTATGAAGCTTGATTTATCGACAACGCAAGATTATTTGGGAGCCTTTGATCAAATACAAGTTTTGCCCAAATGCTCGGGGCTACTAAGAGAAAATTTGAGTATGACAAGATGGAAATGGCAAGAGCCTATGATCAAATACAAGTATTTGTTCATAGCCTCAGGGGCTACTCCATCGGGACGCTGTCGCGCCCGATAAATATAAAAATATCGAGAAGGATTATAAATATAGCGGCAATGGATACTAATCTGTGGAGCCTACACCCAAGCACAAGTCCTTGGCTGTAGCCTCGGGAGCTACTCCCATCGGGAACGCTGTTCGCGTGCCCGATGAATTTTATTAAAAGAAAGAAGCAGTGAGTATATTTCGAGTTACACTCTATACATATACTCCCATCGGAAGGACAAAATAAGTCATCAAATATGACTCGATAAAATGTGCTATTCAGCGAAAGCACTCGACAAAATATTCTCGAGAGCGCTAAAGTCGCGAAAATTTCTCGAATGCCGCAAAACTTTGCGAAGGTAAGACCCAGATCCGTTCTGCGGCGTGACACCGTCTCGACGGCGGATTGCTACTATTTTCCGTATCACAGATACGAAGAAAAATCCTAACGGACGCGTTAGGTACCGATAAAATATGGCGGACTCGCGAGAATGGTAAGACCTTAGCGGCACTCGAAGTTTACAGTATCCGAGATCATGTCCGGGGTGATTTTGAAGTAACTTTTGCGGATTGCCACTGAGCGTTAACTAGTACTTGATCAAGGGATGAACTAGCCCCAATTACCGTTATCCCTACAAAATAGTGATTGCATATCGAAAGATTATGTAATGAGTAAAATTGGAGATTTTCCGATTCTTCGATTCAAGAAAAATCTCGGGGAGACATAGGCATCCCCAATGGGCTGCCAAAGATGGTACCGGAGTTTAATCAAAGCCCAAGGCTCGAAGAATAAGAAGACTTGGAAGCCCATTTAGTGATAAGGAAAGATAGTTTGTATTAGGAAAGATAGAGATTTGTAATCTTACGGGTTGGGTACGAAACCCTCCCGAACTCTGTAACTTGTGTACTACAAAACCCTCGGCTCCGCCTCCTATATAAGGAGTCGAGGGACGAAAAAAGGATCGAATCTCAACATAACCCTAGTTTTTATAATCGTCGAGTACTTTTCGGCTGAAACCTTCGAGATCTACTTGCCCTCTACTTCTAGCAAAATCCTAGTCTACAATCTGTAGGCATTGACAAGTTAATCCTTTGTCAGTCGTGGCCAGCCTACTTGAAGACGACGATCGAGCAAGCAGGCGAAGCACCTCCAGCCGTTATGGAGGAACATGTGGCCTTCGCCGTCGAACATCACCTCCGCAGACCATAGGCCAGTCATGCCACCAGGCACACGCATGAGGACATGGTGGGGATCTTGCCCATCGATGATGGAGGCGGACCTCTGGGGGCATGCGCAAGCTGTCCCAGTTCATGCCCCGTTGGATGGTGACGTCGAACTCGAAACTGGAGAGGTCGATGGCCACGAGGCTGGGCGACGATGGTGGCGATGGCGATGGGGACGGTGGTGGCTAACTCTGTCATCTCCCACCGCTCCTTCCTTGGCGACCTCGGCCTCGGCCACACCCACGGTCTGGAGGCCGTTCTAGATGCCCTCCCCTCGAGCCTATGCCGTTAGCCATTGCTGCTGAGATGCATGTGGTGATGGTGGTGTGGAATGGAAGAAGTGAGGCTTGTGGAAGAAAATGGTCGCCGATGGCCTGCTTAAAAAGGGCCAGATCATTGAATGCCGACGCGTAGAACGAAACGACAACATTGATAAACGGCGGGCATCAGGCGACGCTGCTAGAGCAGGAGCACGAGAGTCAGCCTACTTCCATTGATGGCCCGCTGCCATGCGGGTCCTCGTTACACACGGGCGGACACGGGAGGACACGTGTGTGCCCATGCCGATGCATCGGTACTTCAAATTTAATGCATATGGGTCGAGATGGATGGATCGAGACGGACATGTTGGTCCGTTTGGATCGTCTTGTTAGAGCGTGCGAGCGGCCGGTTCGATATCCGCGCGGACCAATTCAAACGCGTCAGAATTAGATGGGTCGAGCCACTAGAGATGAAAAAAAAAATGATCACTTCGAAGATATTGGTGCAGTCGGATGAAAAGTGAGAGCGATGGTCGAAGCAATCGGACCAATTCACCGACGCAAAGAGTTGTCCAAGAAAACTACGAACTCTTCGCCACGAGGCGTGGCTGCCGGAAAAGCTTTACATCACCTGCCTCGCTACCGACCGTCGACCGGCGATCTCACGGATCTCCATGCATATGACGGTGCCATAACCGCTTCCGGCAAAGGCACTCGCTTCCAGCCTTCCCCTTCCCATTCCCGGCGCCCACCCCAACCAACCCTCCCTCGCGAGCCCCGATGGACGCCGTCGCGTTCCCGCCGCCTCCGCCGCCCTTCCTCGACGACGACTTCGATTTCGGCGACTTCACCTTCGCGCCCGCCGCGCCTCCGCCCGCGCCGCCGGCTGATTTCGCGGCCTTCGACGACGACTGGGGCGACTTCGTGGTCGGATCCAGCCCGGACGCCCCCGCCACCGCTCCGAAGGACAAGCCGGCCGCCGGAGCCTGGGAGAAGCCACGCGGCCCTCTGCCCCTATCCCTGTTCGGAGCCGATGACAAGGAGGAGGAGGATGTAGGGCCGTCCATGCCGCCGCCCACGAGCGCGCACCAGCGGACCCCGTCGTTCGAATCCAAGGGGCTGAGGGCCGCGGATCTGAAGGACCTCATCGTCGGCCTCTACGGATCTCAGCCCGCGCCCGCCGCCGACGCACCCGAGGCGAGCGCGCCGGAGGTGGCGGAGGACGACGACGACGGATTCGGGGATGACGGTTGGGAATTCAAGGCCGCGCCTCCCTCGGTTGCTGGACAGGAAGGAGGCGGGGATGGGATTGAGGTGAGCTTGTAATTTCTTACCGTGGTGATCAACACCTTACTAGATGCCTTTGTCGACATTTCATGATCTGTCCAGTACCGTACAGTAACATCAACGGGATCTGTAAGGAACCTTGGCACTTCACCAAACACATTCAGGTGCTAAGGAAAGAGTTGGCTAGCTTATGAAGCAGGGGATGTTTATTTCTTATTACTAATCTGCTGCTACTTGCTAGTCCACTAGAGCTAGCTCAGTTTAGAATATTTCTGCGTCTGCTCTTATTTTTGTATAAGAAGAACATACTCTACCTCATTATCAACCTTCTTGTCAGTTGCTTCTAGCCCTTCGTTTTCTTTCTCCCAATCTGGTTTGATCTGAATGTTTTCATTTTTTCAGGGTATGCCAAAATCATTGGACAGTGACCAGGAAGACTGGTCACTATTTACTAGTGTGAATAATAAGCAGAACCATGTCCAGACTACGGATCATGTTGGAAATCATGAGTCCACAGGACAAAGTACGAAGAACTTCAGTTATCATCCAGATAGTAGTTCATCCATACTCAACTTGTACAAAGAACACAACCTAGTCGATGATGTTCATGCACCTCAAAGTTGTTCAGAAAGTGTGCTGAGCTCTTCTGATTTGTTCTCCAACAATGAAATGGTAAGTATTCCATGGTTGTTTTACTTACCTACGGATACCGTTATTTTGTTTCGATATACGCTAATGATCAGTGATCAGAACTCTTCGTATGGAACAGATGAAAACCATTCCATTAAATCAGCAAGCGATAGCATTTTGATTGATTTCTACCATAAGCTGAGAGAAGAGGCAGTGGCAATGATATTCCGGTATAATAAGGACATTAAGGTCGGTCACTTTTTATTACATTTAGCAGAGACATCTTTTATATTTTTACCCTTTGTAATCCAGTAATAATTATGGATTCAGGAGGCCCAGAAAAGTTCTACACATTTAGATAGAACCAACAAGGTGCCAGCAATAGAAGGGGAGATTCAGGTATGCTCGGCTTATGTTCTGCTATATAAACATTATCTGTAAATTTACTAATTGCTGTCTTATGTGCTACAAAACAAACAATTTATTTGCTGCAAACAAAAACATTACTTGGTGTGAATTATTGAACTGGTCATAGTACTTCGCTCAATGTTTTTTTTCATAATCTCTAGGAAATTTGGGAGAAACTACAAGATTCGTCAGTTGCAGAAGGATTTTGCATAGGGGAACAGCCTTCAAGGGATGCATGTATTTATGAACTTCTTAAAAGTACCAAAGAGGAACAAGTCAAGGATTTTGAGCAACAATATCATTTAGCAGAAAAATTAACACTGGTATGTATCATCCTCATTATCGACACATCTTAGTCTATGATTATCAGCCAAAAAATGTACACAACATATTTTTTGTTGAGAAAACAAGACCATTTCTTTTTGTCTTGTTTCATTATTTGGTAGAATATTACAATTTATTCTCTAGTAACTCGAGATCAGTTTCTATAGATGAAAGCATGACTGAATCTGAAGAATAATTCGATTACTGCATTCCTTGCAGAGTTCTGCAGACCTTGTCTACCTCTTGAAGTTATCTGTATATTAAACGTGATTATTTTGCTTCTTCAGTATAGAATATGTGCAATTGATCAGAGTTTACCACCATTTTACCTTCCCCTTGTTTTTCTCAGCGATTCATGATTTGATCTTCTTTGGTTTGATAATCTGATAATTAAATATAGGCACAGCATGACATGAGTTTGGCAGTTGAACTTTACAAGCATAGTGTGTCAACCTTACTTATCTTGGAACTAGCATCCAAAGAGGAGCAATGTGATTATGTAGCCGCATGGTACAGTTTATTTCTGTCCTGTGCTCAGGAATTGCAGCATGGTGCTATGCTTTGGCAAGAATCTTGTCATGCAAAAGTCTGTGACCAAGTAATCTCTGAAGGTACATATATTTTGAACAATGAGTGGTACTGAATCATTTGTGTTACAGATAGAAGATCAACCATAAACCATTAAACCTGGTTTTCTGTTGGTTGTACAGGTGTTCATTGCCTTATTGCTCTTGGGGAGATCTACAGAGTTGCACAGATCTTGCATTTGTCCTTGCAGTATTTCAAACCTTGGATTCTTGCGGATCCCGGAATGCTTAATAAAATGTCAGCTTGTTGGGACAGCTGCACTAATGCATGGACTGGTGGTTTAGAAACAGCTCTCGGAACAGTTATTGACAGCGATCACTTGGAGGCATCTGTCGTTAAAGCTCTTCTGAAGACTATCATTAGTATTAATGAACTTGAGGTGGCCAATCTTCAGAATGGCCTTCCCAACAGTGAGTTGACATGTCAACTAACACTTCTGCCAACTGGTCTGGTACCAGGTAATGCATTCTTGCCAGAAAGGAAAAAAATTAAGTTAAACTGGAAGTGCCTCTTTCTACCAACTAACAAGTTACTTTCTTCACTTAATGCAGAACTGAAAGTGATCGTGTGGAACGGTAATCACTATTTTGTTAAAGTTGCGAACTTGTGGGCGAATCGGGTGTCTTCCAACCCTCCTCGGTTTTCACTCACTCAAGTCTCTACAATGAACGGTACAACCAGCAACTGATGTTCTATTTAGAGGATGAAACTTGTGATTCAATCCGGTGGAGGCATCAGAAGAAGGTTTCTGTGCCAAAAAAATTCATCAGGTTTCCTTGCAGTACAGCAATATAGAGTAAAGTAAAACATCTCCTGGATCTGTTGACCCATGTGGCACGGCGGAGGGCTTCTGGAAGGTCAATAGATGGGGATTTCGTTCCAACATTGGTCGAAGGCCATTCTTTTGTACAAGTATTATCACGATTCTTTGCATAGTGTCTGGTAGCGGCACTGGTATAGTGAGCCTAAAGGGCTGTTTTTCTGCAGTAAGCATGTATATCATACATTTAATTTTGAGAACACTGTAGCAACTGAGTTGTGAGAAGCAGCAGAAGCTGCTGTGACGGCACAAATTGTGAATTGTCAACTACAAAGATTGGTGTGAAGTAAGGGGAAGTTGTATTAATCTGTTAGTGCTATATGTATAGTTGCAAGCATATATTGTTTGGTTCAATGCCACATATTGCCAGTATGTTGTGTACCATTCACTGACAAATGCAAAGTTCTGTCGCCATTGGTCCAATGCGCGCATTTTGGCCACCAGGAGAAGAAAGGTGCGTGACAAACCCCTCTGTGCGCCACCGCTCCATTCCCCACGCTGAGTGCGATATGAGCAATCATTATCAGTAGCAAAAGAGGTGGAAAACTGGGCCCAGGTGAGGCCTAGGCCACGTTTGGAACGTACGAATGCAAAGCACAACTAACATGATTTTAAGCTAAAAAAAACTAACATGATTTAGGTCTACAACCTTAGGGTACCAAATGAGAATTACCTTAGCAAGCTTTGTTCCTTAATACGCCCGCACGCATGCGGGAGCGAGCGGGCCGCGGTCCATCTAGACGGTTTTTCCTTTTTGTGTTTTTTCGTCAGTTCTCGTTTTGGTTTTGTCGGTTTTTTCTTTCTTTGTTCCTTCTTTTTTCCGGTTTGTCTGTTTTTTCCTTTTTCCTTTTTTTTTTCTTTTTTCTGTTTTAAGAATTTTTCAAATTTGAAGAAAATTTTAAATTTAAGCAAATTTTAAAATTGAGTTTTTTTTTCATATTTGAGTATTTTTAAATTTGAGAAAATTTTAAATTTCAGCAATTTAAATTCGAGCAAATTTTAAAATTTAAACATTTTTGTAACACGGTTTTTATTTTAGATATGTTTTTCATTCAATATTTTGTGTTAGATTCGCAAAAATGGTTGTAAGCATTTTTCTTTGTTCCTTCTTTTTTTCCCGGTTTATCTGTTTTTCCTTTTTTTCTTTTAAGAATTTTTAAAATTCGAGCAAATTTTAAATTTAAGCATTTTTTAAATTTGAGCAAATTTTAAAATCAAGTTTGTTTCATATTCGAGTATTTTCAAATTTGAGTAAATTTTAAATTTGAGAAATTTTTCAATTCGAGCAAATTTTTTAATTTGAACATTTTTGTAACCAATTATTATTTTAGATATGTTTTTAATTCAATATTTGTGTTAGATTTGGAAAAATGGTTGTCAATTCATCAGCTGTGGGGTTCAAACTTGCGTCCTTTCCACTGGTGGGGTGGATTCTCCTACCACTGAGCTACCAGTTCCGTTGGTGTGCAACATGAGAAAATATTTTACTTATTTGGACAGAGTGGACAACTTAATGGGCCGGCCCAACAGAGGCGAGCCGCGCATGCGCATGTTATTCATGCACGCACGCGGGCGGGGAATAGTGCTACCCGTGGCGTCACGGGTCGGGGAAATAGGGGATGGGCTAGAAAATTTCCCCAAAAAAATCATAGAAGTAAGCGGGCCTATCGGGGAGTTTGGGATTTGGTCCTGGGCCGAAAATTTCCCCTCCCATCCTAAAATACCTCAGAAGTAAACAAGACCTAAGAGCATCTCCAGCCGCGTCCCCCAAAGGGATTTGGGGCGCACCGGACAAAAAAACGTTTCCAGCTGCGTGCCCTAAACCCTCCTTTTGTCCGGCGAGGCCCAATACGGTTTCCGGCGCCCCGAGCCCGTCCCCGCTACACAGGGGACGCTCCGGGCACACCGGACACAACGAATAGCGAGGCGAGGAGTGGCAGGACCGATGCGTCAGCGCCACATTGAAGTTTAACCTAACCGTCGCCTACCTCGCGGCGGAAGTTATTGACGCGCGACGACGATGCGGTTCCGTAGGCGCGGCGGCGTCTCGTCGAGCCTAACTCTGCGTGCCGGCGTTAGCGCGCCCGCTCGCCTCCTCCGGCCTATGAAAAGGGGCGCTCTCTGATCGTCTCTCACACACAAACCCCAGCGCCTCTCTCCCCAACCCTAGCCGCCACCATCTCAAGAGTCGACGACGTGGCTGGTAGAGGCAGAGGTAGAGGTCGCGGCCATGGTCGTGGTCGCGGCAGAGCTGCACGCTCGTCGTCGCCTGCGACGACTTCATCTTCATCGTCGGACCTGCAGGAGGAGGAGCAGGAGGTGATGTTCGAGTTTGTCGTCGTCCTCAAGGGCGACCCACTCAGCATCCAGAGGGTGTCGGACAAGTTCGCCGACTTCGCCGCCGGGAACGAGCCGGCCTTGCTGCATCTGCAGGAGGCTGCCTGCGACTGCTGCCGGTGGCCGGTGGACGTGCTCTTCGACGAGCGCTGCAAGATGTACCTCCACACCGGCTGGGAGAACTTCGCACGCTACCACGACCTTGAAGCCGGCTGCGCGATCACATTCTCCTACCTTGATGAGGGGGATATGAGCGGCAAGGTGTTCGACGAGACGCGCTGCCGCCGACACTACCACGACGACACCGATGAGGAGGTCGATTGGCTGTTGTTTCTTCACAGCGAAAATAGGCACGCATGTTTTTGGATCTTCTTCCTCGAAAGGACCAACAGGGCTATCATCACCAGCTGGACTTTCCAGTTTGGGTGATTGGGAGTGCCTGAGAGTGTCCTTTCTTGGCAGCGAACACACGAAATCTACGATGCCAACACTAGTTATGTTTCCTCATTTTCCAATATTTTAATGTGTGTCAACCATGGTTCAAACTATGTATTAGTTTGTGGAAACCATGTTTTAAACTATGTCTTAGTTTGTGTAAACCATGTTCCGAATTATGTATTAGTTTGTGGAATGTTTCTTCTCTCTATTGAAATAAAAATGCAAAAAAGACAAAAAAAAGAGTATTTTAATGTTTGGGGGCGGCGTTCAGGGGACGCGGCTGGGGAGCGACGTCCCCCAAACGCACGAAACGTTCGTCCGTTCGATCCGGCGTCGTTTCTCCCCGAATAATTTAACGCGAATTTAAACTAAAAAAACTAAAACAAAACATCTAGCAACGCTGGGAGTCGAAGGCGCTGAAGTCCAGGTTGTCGCCGTCGTCGCTGGATGCCTCGAAGGACCAGCTGTCGTCCTCGTCGGCCTTCTCCTCCTTTGGCGCCGGCAGCTCCAATGATCCGGCGAGGTAGACGAAGTTGGCGCCGTGGTCCTTGGCGGACCAAACTGCCGCCTGCCGCGGGTCCAGCGTGATATGCCGGTAGTCCTCGTCGACGGAGCGGCCGACCATGAACTTTAGGCCGGGGAATTCCTCCTCGTCGTCGTCACTACGGAGGGCCGCCTCCGCCTCTGCCTCCTTCTCCCACCATTTCTTCTTCGCCGGCGGAAGTGGTGGCGAGGCCGTTGCATCCTCTTCCTTGACGCGGGGGCAGCGACCTGATACGTCCATTTTGCATCACTATTTTATATTATAATTTACTTTTATTCATTGATATATTTCATATTTAGAGATGATACTTATGTTATTTCACCTATTTTTCATGTTTCATGATTATTGGAGAATTACTCACCGGAGTCAGAATTCTGCTGGAAAAAGCACCGTCGGGATACAATATTTCGAAGATCAACAATTGACGGAAAATATCGAAGCTCCTATTTTTCCAATGACGGATCCAGCCAAAGGGAGGCCGAGGAGGGCCGCCATGGGCCCTCCCCATGGGCTGGGCGCGACCATCAAGGCCGGCGCGCCGCGGATGGGGAAGGGGCCCACGACCCCTCCATCGCCCTTCGCGTACTTCATCTCCCGAAAACCTAAGGTGCGGAGGCATCGAGAGATAGTCACCGCCGCCTCCTCGGGCGGGAAAATGAGAGAAAAAGAGCTCTCAGTAATCTGCCAGGGAAATTCCCTCCCGGAGGGGGAAATCGTCGCCATCGTCACCGCCATCGAGCTGGACTTTATTGGGATCATCATCATCATCATCTCCACCACCGACATCGTCATCTCCACCGCTGCACCTCGTCTCCGCTGTAACATCTTGGGTTGAATCTTGAGTATTTCATAGGGGAAACTTTCCCGGTGTCGATTACTCCTTGTTATTGATGCTATTGAGTGAAACCATTGAATTAAGGTTTATGTTCAGATTGTTATCCATCATCATATCACCTCTGATCATGTTCCATATGATGCCTTGCGAGTAGTTCGTTTAGTTCTTGAGGACATGGGTGAAGTCTAAATGTTAGTAGTGAACTATGTTGAGTAATATTTAATGGTTTGATATTTAAGTTGTGGTGTTATTCTTCTAGTGGTGTCATGTGAACGTCGACTACATGATACTTCACCTTTATGGGCCTAGGCCGGGTAATGCATCTTGTATTCGTTTGCTAATTGTGGGGTTACCGGAGTGACAGCAACCTGAACCCCCGTTGGTATATCGATGCATGAGGGATAGCAGGATCTCAGAGTTTAAGGCTGTGGTTAGATTTATCTTAATTACTTTCTTGTATTTGCCGATGCTTGCAAGGGGTTTAATCACAAGTATGTTAGTCCTAGGAAGGGCGGTGCATTAGCATAGGTTCACCCACACAACACTTATCAAAACAATGAAGATTAATCAACTATATGAAGCGAAAGCACTAGACTAAATTCCGTGTGTCCTCAAAAACGTTTGGTCATTATAAGTAAACAAACCGGCTTGTCCTTTGTGCTAAAAAGGATTGGGCCACTCAGCAATTATTACTCTCACATTTTACTTACTTATATTTTATTTATCTGCTATATCAAAACCTCCTGAAAACTTGTCTGAGCATTTACATTGAATCCTTCATCGAAACTGTTTGTCAACACCTTCTGCTCCTCGTTGGGTTCGACACTCTTATTTATCGAAAGTACTACGATACACCCCCTATACTTGTGGGTCATCACGGCGGGCCGGAGCAGAGGATGCGCACCTCGCCTCGTCGCGGATGACGACGCCTCTTGAAGGAGGCGCGGGCGCGGCTGAGCGCGTGCATGCGACGGCAGACGACGATCCGGTGCGTGAGCTTCCGGACGCAGCGGTCCTTTCCGGCGCCCTCTGTAGAGTCGGCGCCGCCGATGCCATGCAGGCCGCCTGCGGGAAGTATAGCGGGCCCCGTTGCCTGTCTCCACAGACACGCTGGCGAAGGGTTGTGTCGACGTCGCGGCCGTACCACCAGGCATGACGGCCGACGGTGTTGAAGCGGCCGCTCGAGCCCATTTTTTGCTGACGGCCCCAAACGAATAATATGACGCTGCATGCATGCAACCCAGATTAGAGAAACTACTATTTGTTACTACACTCAATTTGTAGTCATGCAAAACAGTTTCCTGAGTGTAATCTAGTATTTTCCTGAAGCCAACGAAAGATAAAATTCTCTTACCTTAGATATTGCATGTGATTAGAGAAGGCAGAATAACATATTATACAATAGACTATCTCTTAGCGTTATCATCTATACAATTATGGTTTGCATGGTCCTTCAATTATGACGCGATTAAAAATGACCTTAAAAAGTCTAAGATAAGACATCTTGTACAATGGAGTGGAATAGCTTTATCTTCTTTGCTAATAGATAATATATCTTTTTACAATCAATATCATATATATTTATAGTAACAAATAGTACATCTAAAAGATACTAGCAAATCTTCGAGGTTTTCAAACTCTTTTTTTTTCATTAAATAATCTAGTATTTTCCTGAAGGCAACAAAAGATAAATAACAAACCATAGACTTGTAAATACCAACGAAGATTTAAAAGAAAAAAAAATCTCTTTTTTGTTTCTATGTCCTCCAACTTCACAATTATACTATGTGTGCCTTCTCGGACCAGGACTTTAGGCCTAGGACGATGAAGGATGCAAGCTTGCCCCCGGGGATGAGAGCGGAGCGTTGTTGGTGCGGCGATCTTGCGAAGGTGGAGGATTCGGAAGATTTCTCTGATAAGTTTGGCATGAAGTTTTTCATGTGTACTAACTATGATCATGATGTACCGGCAAGCTTAGCGTACCCGAGGCCTCCGTATGTTGTAAGCATGAGAAATAGACATATTATTCGTTTCATTTTTATCCTGCATGTGGTACCATCGGATTGACACAGAGCAGCCTGAATGGGCGGCCAAAGAGATTGAGAAAAGGCGCGAGATGACTCAAGAACCATCACGAGGAGCAACGGCGTTGGCTTGGTGACTGAGATAGAGACTCACCAAGGATGATGCAAACTTGAAGGAGGGTGAACGGGTGCGCAAGGAGCTCCCTGATGCAGAGAGGCTGAGGAAGAGGAGAAGGGTTGCACAGGCGAAAGTGAAGGCAGCGGAAGAACGTGCTGATAAGACTTAAAAATAACCACTTTGAACTCACAACCACTAGATTTCTGTGGACGTGTAGCGTTGCATCTTAATTTAAGTAGTAGTGTAAGATTTGTATCTTAATTTCTCTTGTAGTGTACAGATGTATCTTTATTTTAGTTATAGTGTAGCGTTGTATTCATGCTAAAATATTGTGTGCCATAGTATTCGCACTATAATTGTCCCGCCTTGATTTTCGCGCAGTTATTTTCCTTCCAATTATTTTGAGGTGGGAGTAGAGGCCGGAGAGTGATAGTAACATACCAGGCCCAACGACCTCGGAGATGTAGGAGGGCACACGTCAAGCCCCACACTGGCGGACGAGGAATCCTGAGGGTTATTGGAACATATTGCATGATAGGCAAGCCAGGGGACTCCACGGTGTCGTAGCGGCGGTCAAGAGGCACGGCCGACCCCATCTTGGCTGGCGCACTCTTGGAGAGAGTGATTGGCGCCGTCCCGGACAAAGTTGACTGTCCCGCAAGGGGCATCGGGACGAAGGGCGCAGCAGGGCCACCCCATGTGGCCTGTAACGGGGCGCCACCATCCCCGTCACCGGCTGAGTCGCCGCATGAGGACATGTCATCCTCATCAGCATCGTTGTTGTGGCGTTGCTGGTCCGGGTTGGGAGGGGGAGTCGTGGACCGATACTGTTTGTCGTCGCCCACCTCGACCACCAAGGTTCGGCCGCCTTTTCCGAAGAAGTGTAGAAGGGTACACGCCAACTTCGACGGATCACGGCTCGGGATCAGCATGCGAACCGGGCCCAACTTTCAAAGGGAATGGGAGTCCATAGTGACAAGCTTGCCAATGGCATGGGAAATCAGCTCCAGGAAGGGTTCCTTCCTCGCCTCCTCGGGAATGTTGTGCACCAGAACCCAAACCGTTGAAGCTGCTTGCTACCGCAAACGGATCAAAGCCTCAATCGTGTCCATAGGCCGCCGCATCCAAACTGAAATGCGGTCTTCGCCCACTTTTTTTTGGTTCACCCACTTTAGTTTGTATATTTAGTCTATTTTTAGTACTAACCTCCGTCTATAAAAGGATGTCTCAACTTAGGACAAATTTGAATGTATCTAGATACTAAAATGGGTCTAGATACATTCAAATTTTGACAAAGTTGAGACATCTATTTATAGACGGAGGGAGTATATAGGTTCACTCACTTTACTTTAAATCCAGTCTACCTTATAAATACCTAAACCATCTTACATTTTCAAATGGAGGGAGTAGATTCCGACTGAGGGCCACGCGGTAGACAGGTCACCATCTAGCGTCGTCCGAAAAATCTGGCATTTCCGTAATTTGAAAACAGCGTAGCACTGGGACTGCTCTAATGAAATACACGTTTCGTCGTCTCTACGCCGTCTGCGCCTGACCGGAAAGTACTCGTAAGCGTATCCGTATCCGTATAATCTCCGCCTCCCTCGAAATCCTGGTGACCCGCGAAACGATTGGAACACGTTCGGTAGCGTAGTCTCCACGCCGCCTGACCGGCCGTGAAGTACTCGTACACGTATTATTTCCGGTCCGTGTACATACCCACGTACCCCTCTCCTTTCCCCCCACCCACGAAATCCTAGGGTTTCTCGCGATCTGCCGACACGATCCGCGAAACTCAGCAATGGCGCTCGCCGCAGACTCCGCCGTCCTGGACCGCGACGAGAAGGGCAACCCTCGGGCGCTCCGCATGTTCGCCTGGCTCGTGGAGGCCGAGTCTCTCTACTGCGCCGCCTCCGCCTCCCGGTCCGCCGAGAACGACCTCGTCAAGAGTTTCCGCGGCGGCGCGACCCCGGATGTCCGGATCGTCGACTTCCTGGAGCTCATCCAGCGCTACCTCCACTGCGAGGGAAGCATCTACGTCCTCGCGGCGGCGCACCTGACCCGCTTCATGCGGAGCCGCGCCGCCCGCGAGGCAGGGATCCTGATCGAGCCGTCCACGGCGCACCGCCTCGTGTCCGTGGCGCTCCTCGTCGCCGGCAAGTTCGCGAGCGCTCCGTACCTGCCCAATAG
This sequence comes from Lolium multiflorum, assembly GCA_030979885.1. Taxonomy (NCBI): domain Eukaryota; kingdom Viridiplantae; phylum Streptophyta; class Magnoliopsida; order Poales; family Poaceae; genus Lolium; species Lolium multiflorum. The sequence goes on from CM061751.1 coordinate 102,464,784, forward strand.
CCAGAAGGTGCTCCCGGTGTGCTCGCGGCAGTCGATCCGGCCGGCCGAGTTCGCCGCGCTCGAGCGGTCCTTCCTTCGCGCTATCGACTACCGCCTATTCGTCAGTGACGAGGAGTTCCTCAAGTTCTGCGGCCGCCTCGAGGACGCGCCGCGGCGCACCAAGAAGAGGAAGGCGGCGCCGGTGGACGAGCACCGCCGCGTCCGCGCTTCGCCCGGCGTAACGGCGTCTTGATCGACCAGGTGGTTTCGTTACTCTTTCGATTATTCGCGTTCGATTTCTTGTCCTACTCGAATCTCTAGTTCGTTCTTTATTTCTTTCTTTTGGAATATTCTGCTTCTGTCTTCGGTTTACTGCTTATTTACAGGTCGAAGATGGAGGGAGGCACTACTACACTCTATAGTAGTTGATGGAGTCTAGTCGATCGATGATCCAGTTACCTGAGGACTGAGGAGATGAAGTCCATGTGCTGGTTGAGTCACCTACTTGTGTGAGTCAGTCGAGTCAATGTTGAGTCACCTAGTTGTGTCTGAGTTAGTCGAGTCAGTGTTGAGTCGCTGAGTCATCTTGTTGTGTCTAAGTCAGTCGAGTCAATGTTGAGTCGCTGAGTCGGCTTGTTGTGTCTGAGTCACTCGAGTCAATGTTGAGTCGTTGAGTCACCTACTTGTGTCTGAGTCAGTCGAGTCCAAACACTTGTTTTGTCCCAATTATTTGGAAAATAATAGTCCAAAACTTTCTGTGTACTCCTTGCGAAGGATTAAGAGTTGGATAAATAACCTATACCTTCATGAGGTGTGTGTAATGCTTGTGCAAGATTTGAAGTTAAATAAAGACTCTAATTTTCCCTATGTGTATGACCACTCTTGTCACCTCGTTGTTTGTTTTGGTGTTGCACTGTTGGGTTGACCAAATAAATAAAAAATAGAAAGCCATCATGCATGGCTAGTTTGATTAATCATCAAATAATAGTTACATAGTGTGTAAAATAAAGCTAGGGGTTTCACCGATCCAATTACAAGGAAATTTTGAGCCAGAACAGTTGCTTTCTATAACACGTGCGAAATTCGTTGCGAGCTAAACAGCCCAATGCCGCAATGGTTCAAATAAAAACGATGCCACCAAGAAGCTAAATTTGCAACTCATGTGTGGCATTGTCTTAATAAAACGATGCTCCAAAACACCCAACTACCTATACGTATATAGGCCCAGAATGACTATAGGCGGGTAAATGGAATTGACCAGATATCCTCTGATAACAGCCAAGTCAACAAAGAACAGACAATTCAAGAACCAAATGTGTGGAAATTAGGCTCACATCAACCGTAGGAAGGGGTGTACAGTCTCGATTTCATTATTCCACCTGATCATTTAAGTGATACACTGCAGTAAAACCTGAGCAAGTTTCCATAACTAGGAACGTAGGTTTCAGAACTGGAAGGTGGATCCTATGATGACACCATAGGGAAAATAGCTCGTTTAGCAAAACTATAGGATTATACATATAGCCACCAAGCAACGTTTTGACCTAGTCAAAAATCTGGCAAACCATGAGCTAGGCTAGTAGCCTAGTCGTCCAACTCAATGATCTTCACGACCGAGGAATCTCCCACCTTCTGACAGACGACAACACGGTCGTGCGATTTGATCACACCGGACACCTTGCCGTGGTCAAGAGCAACCTTCAAAACTGACTCATTTGTAGTGCTAGTAGATTCAGCCTGTGGGACAAAGAGAAACAAGATCAATGCAAGTTATCAGCCAAGCAGTAGTTGGGTCAAAAGCAAATCAAGTGATCCTAGTTACCCGATACAAAAATCAAATTCATTCAAGTGAATATAGTGCATCAAGCCTCACTGCTGCACTGTTGTACAAAAACACAGAATCCAGAAACCAACCTAACCAAAAAGTTGAATAACTTTTGATTTATAAATTCTATGATGCAAACTGTTCTAATCTGAACTGCATTATTACATGTGGATCTGCAGTCAGCCTAGTACTATCTGCAAAGCATTCTGTGTTATCACAGTTAAACCTGGGAATATGCACTTATGAGTTATGAATTTTCACCTATATCATCTTTATGATCAGAACAAGGATGTTGAAATCAGCAAGGTAAGTAGGTCGGTTTTTCATACTACCTCTGTCCATAAAATGATGTCGAAGGTTTGTCTAAATTTGAATGTATCTCGACACTTTTTAGTGTATAGATACATCTGAATTTGGACAAACCTCCGACATCTATTTATAGACGGAGGGCTATATTTTATATGCCCATCAACTTAAATTGGCAGGTATCTGAAGCGACAAACAACTAAGAAGCAATTCCTCCAACATTGGGAGGGTCATCTGGTTTACCACCAAAACATGTTCCACATGCATATGTTTAAATTACTGTGCCAACAAAGGTAAGGCTAGTTAACTTACTGGGTGACGTGGATCAGCAAGCATGGGAAAGAGGCCTCGAACTATAAGTGATTGTCTTGCCTGCAAGAAAATAATGCAACAAATATGAGTGACAGCTGTATGAAACGCCAGGAGTAAGCTGTACCGTTTCCCATAGGAAAAAACAATCTTATCAGTACATGTTGATTAGCAAGGCAAGCTATTGCACTTGGAAAAATAAAGAACCACTACATATCAGCAACAAAAGTATCAAAGAGATGGGAAGGATGTCATATCAAGGTCAACCATCAAGTTAAAAGCTAAGTGCCATACATTTTATATCAAGGTCAACCATCAAGTTAAAAGCTAAGTGCCATACATTTTATATCAAGGTCAACCATCAAGTTAAAAGCTAAGTGCCATACATTTTCTAGTATATTGTATCACATAAACTTATATATAGTCCGTCTGTATGCAGTACCATGCTAGTTTGAAGCATTACCCAGATAGCGCATACAGAGAAGTACTAAAGCAGGCTGCAAAAAAAAGGGCTGTTACGTACTTCAAATGCGCCCGTGAAGCTCCACTTCAGTTGGTTTGTTTTAAGACGAGGAATGACAACAGACAGAACAGGCATCGTGGGCCTGTACTTGGCAATTAGCCTGCAGATAGAACAAACAACATATGAGATTAATTTCCATTAAACTACAATCCTATTACAAGCAATATATAATATATTCTTCTATTTCTACCTTGCAGCCCTTCCAGATGAGGTAAAGCAAATGATGACAGAAGCCTTCACTTTGATAGCAGCCCGCACCTAGCAAATAGATAGGAACTATTTTCAGACTTATAAACCCAAGTTTCATATCTCTGGAATTGAAGACAGAAAATGTCCCCGTGTAAACAGTGACAAAAGGTCGGAAACTGAGAAGAAACAAAATACGCACTGCAGAGGAAGCAATAGATTCCAAGTGAGTCATGGGCTCTCCCACGTATTTCACGGTCCGCTTGAAGTATAAATCTTGGTTGAAGACCTTCTCAGCCTGTAAACAAAGCACAAACACATTTCAACAAATCTGATGGTACCATACTAGCTGAAGAGGAAAAAGGCTGGAAGCAGTGAGCTTCCGTTTGAGTACTAAAAATATAACTGTTGAGGACATTGAGGCGCTATTTGGAAGAATGGCATTTCTTGGGGATGTTTTTGTATGCAACTCATGAACTACCAAAACTTTACCAACCAATACTACTCCTCCAAACAGGCCACAAATTCTGCCTACTGTTGAAATAGTCTCAACTGGGTACAATCCACGGAGTGTCTATGAAGAAAACATAGACGTCGGAAGAAATCTCACCTCAGCACAAATTCTGCCTACTGTTGAAATAGTCTCAACTGGGTACAACCCACGGAGAGTCTCAGCACCAAGGAGAATGGCATCACTACCTGAACAAAACAATTGGGATTCCTGTTAACCTTTTTTCATATAATAGCTAAAGTATATGAGAATCTGCAAGACGCAAGAAACATCATCATCAACTCACCATCCAGTACTGCGTTTGCCACATCAGTTGCCTCCGCACGAGTAGGCCTGAGGTTGTCAGTCATACTGTCCACAACACGAGTAACGACAGCAGGCTTTCCAGCCATGTTGCACTTGTGGAGAGCAGATTTTTGGAATAAAAACACCTGCAGAATGGGTAAGGATTAAATTACAATTAAAAGCAGTTCGCATTGAAGAACCCTTAATCGAAAAGGGAAACTAATTAAATAACATAACAATGTCACTAAGCTTCATGTGCAGCTGTAAAGTACGTTTCAATCAAGCAATGCCTTCAGAACTGCTAAAGAAGGTTGAGATAACAAACCTTTTCAGGTGGGAGATCAATTCCGAGGTTACCCCTTGACAGAATTATACCATCAGCTTCTTCCAGGATTTCGTCAAAATGGTTTAAGCCCTGCAAAGGAATAAGGAGTGAATAGGTGGTAAAAAAATCAAATTAGCTCAGAATTGTTGAAGGAGTGTCTTTGAGAGGCACTGAGCTTCTTGAAGCTACCTCCACATTCTCTATTTTGGCAAAAATCAAAGTTTGGCTAAGATCACCCAACTTTGAGAGGTACTCGCGTGCCTGTAGAAAAATACTAGCGCCGTTAGGAACATTCTGAAGTACAAAATGCAAACAAACTATAGCAATACAATTAACTTAAATGAAGATGGTAACTATCAAGAAGGGCAGTTTGAAGTACACTAAGAGTATACATGTAATATCCAGAGTTACTTACTTGGCGCACATCTTCCGCATGCCGCGTATAAGAAAGCGAGAGGAAGTCAATCTTGTTTGGGGCACCCCATTTTTTCATAACCTGAAAGTGATGCATGCTCATAAGAGGTACGATGAGTTATAGCAGGGAGCTCCACTTTGATGAATATTTATTGTTTTTTCATTAGAATTCTTGTAAGTTCTGAGGCAGGTTAAAAGACAAGGAGCAGGCAATACGCCAGGAGGTATAAATCACAATTCTGAGAGTTCCTTACATCCTTGTCCTCATCAGAAAGTGTGGGTAAGTCGATATGGATCTGGGAGCAGTGTAGTGTGAAGAGTGACCCAGCCAAGGTGGCTGAGTTCTTGATCACACAAACCACGTCATCCCCTTGGACTTCAGAAACCTACATCAGGAAGATGAGAGTTTTGGTATGAGAAAAGATGAATAACAAACAAAATCCTGTAACAGGCATTTATAATATATCAGATATGTCAAACGCTAAATTGCAGCATGCCAGAGTTTTTACCTCTAGCCAAACTGAAGTAGTCTCACTGCCTGTGAACAAGTATTGGCCAACAAATATCGTGTCCCCTGGCTTCAGAGCCTGCAAAGTACCAGATGATAGAGTGAGTGCGTAAATATGAGTACGAAACTACGAATTGGGATCTGCATGCAGCTACCGCCACACAAGTAGATGCAGACAGTGCAAGATTGACGGGAGATGATAATATAAGAGGTTTTACCTTGGCAAGTCCAGAGAAGTTGATGGGCAGCAATTTGGAGGAGGCCTCCTGGCCCTGGTGAGGGGTGAGCACAACAGACTCGTTCTCTTCAAGCGAGATAGTGACCTCGCTCTTGTTCACCACTTGCAGCTCAGGGCCGACTGTGTCGAGCATAACCTGCCCACAAAGAAAGGACACAAATGTCAGGCCAACTGGATACAAATTTCGCCTAGCTAGCATCAGATCCATTCTAATACTAGTTAACTGCCAGCAAACTCCACAGCGCATGTTCAGTTGTGTGCTTGCCCACGTGTAAACAAAATTTGTGCAAATGTCAGGTCAGCCTCGATGCAAACTTCGCTTAGCTATCATCAGATCCATTCTAATAGTTAATTGCCAGCAAACTCTACACAGCATGTTCAGCTGTGTGCTTGCCCACATGCAAACAAATTTTATGTACTTATGTCCACGGATCATTTTTCGGTAGTGATGATGGCACTTACTGCGCACAGCTTCTTGGTGGCCTTGATGGCGAGCTTGAGGTTCTCGAGCGTCTCCTGGTGGTACGCGGCGTCGCCCCAGGAGAAATCGAAACGGGCCACTGCGAAATCGCCACAATCGTTGCATCAGATTATCAGTACAAAATCCGCCGTTGACGGGAGCGAATTGGGCGGTGAGACGAACCAGACATGCCGGCCTTGAGGCAGGCGGAGATGGCCTCGACGGAGCGGGACTTGGGCCCCAGCGTCCCCACGATCTTCGTCATGGCCGGGAAGAAATTCTGCTCTCCGTTTGAGCGGGGGTTTGGACAGGCGACCAGTTAGGGCTCGGCGATCCGCACACGCACACACAGATCAGCAAATCTGGAGGAAATGGGGGAAGAACTTACGGGCTTGGACGGCTCGAGGATGGAGACCATCCGGATGGGCTCCTCGAGGAGCAGGTTGGTGGAATGCATCTTGGCTCGCTCGGATCGGATCGGCGGCGAGGCGGCGACGGCGGCGGGGCTGCCCTCCTCCTCCTTCTTCTTCCCCAAGCAAGGCAAGGGAAAATGTTGGAGACCTAGTGCGATGCGATTGCCTCTTTTATTTATTAAGGCAAGGGAAAAAAGGCATATGCCTTCCGGTGGGCCGAAGCGGCGGTATGGCGACACGCGGGTTTTGACGGCCGCTGCCTGGTTTTTTGTGCGGCGGTGGGCCGGCCCGGCCCGAACCCGTGAACCGGGCGGACGAATGGAAGGGAGTTTTTGACTTTTTGTGCAAGCTTTGACTCGTTTTTTCTTTTTTCTTGACGTAGACTCGTTTCTCGTTCTCTTCTGATGTGCTGTCCCTCGACATGGACCGTTGCTGTCTCTAATTTTTTTTCACTTCCTGTCTTGTTTGACAAGTTGTTTTTCTCTTCTAGAGCATTGTTTATGACCTGGAAAAGCGACGTTTATTGCGATATTAAATGGTTGCTATAGTGGTGGTAGCGGATTTGTGGTCGTCATTGGATTGTTTCCGATTTTCCTTCCCGAAGTTAATACAGTACAATCTATGTCTGCCACACGCCAGCGTCAACTTGAGATACCAAGTCGTCTCTATGTATCTTTTTCATGTGACGTACTGATGTATATACCATCTAGAGGACACAATAACAATTTGTTGTGCGATGGATTGCGTTGATCTTGACATATTTTCTAGCATTATTGCTATGATTATCAATATTAAGTTCTCATAAGAAAATATTAATATTAAAAAATATGTGATCAAACAGAATTGTTGTACATGGAGAAAAACACATCTTACATTGAAAAAGATTATGATCCCTTTACAAAGAGAAACACATCTTACACGTCCACGCATGGTACTATGATGACGAGGTGACATGGTCGGCATCCTCCGGGCATGGCATTATGACGAGGGTGGCGACATGACTAACATCGTACATGCACGCCTAGCGTTGACGATGGCGTCCAGATGCCTGCCATCCCCGCATGTCTAACTCTGACGAAGGAGTCCAGATGCCCGTCATTCTTCACACACGCTTGGATATGAAAGGACAACGTATCGATTAGAATCGGGAATGGGAGTGGAGGTGAAAGAACAAGATGCAACATAGTGAGTAGAACAAATGAAGACCATACCTTAGAATCGGGAGCGAAGGTGGATGATTCGATGCGGAGGTTGCCCTAGATCGAGGGACAGTACCCGAAATGGACGACCTGCAGGTCTTCAACTTTCGCATCTCCTTGCCACGATGATAGTTGGAAGGGTAGGAGAGAAGGGAGTTTGTGAGATCTAATTTTCATTGACACGATGGTTCGATCTATGATTGTCTTGGCTAGTAGGAGTGACTAAGAGTGAGTGAGCTTGCCTGCCGAATGGGGAGTCGGTAGATGGCACTAAAGGTTCCATGTACTATTATATAGTAAACGATGTAAGAAAGTGGGAGATACCTTTGTCAGCAACTTGTGTTTCCTGGGACCCAATGTCTTGTTATTTGTTCCAAGATTGAGCACTCTACCTATACATGGAGAGTGGGACCCTGATGTCTACGTGTGCTTCTATTCTTGTAGACAGTGTTGGGCCCCCAAGAGCAGAGGTTTGTAGAACAGCAGCAAGTTTCCCTTAAGTGAATCACCCAAGGTTTATCGAACTCGGGGAGGTAGAGGTCAAAGATAGTCCTCTCAAGCAACCCTGCAATTAAGATACAAGAAGTCTCTTGTGTCCCCAACACACCTAATACACTTGTCAGATGTATATGTGCACTAGTTCGGCGAGGAGATAATAAAACACAGGTGGTATAGATAGTGGTAATATTGCAGGAAGTAAAGATGCAGTAAAATAGTTGTTATCACCAGAATTTGACCGAGTCAGAGGTGGGCCGCGATCAAGATGGACGTGAAGATTGTACATGGAAGAAATGCGTGAATCGGCCTTTTATACCAAGTTGGGCTAAACCGCCCCATGTATCTGTAACATATTAGATCGCATCTTAGTTTAGAAGTTAGAGTTTTACCCGTGCACGGTTTGGTGCACGCCCACATTAGAAAGTCCCTGGACTATAAATATGTATCTAGGGTTTATGGAATAAACAACAACCAACGTTCACCACAAACCAATCTCGGCGCATCGCCAACCCCTTCGTCTCAAGGGTTTCTTCGGTAAGCACCATGCTGCCTAGATCGCATCTTGCGATCTAGGCAGCACGAGCCTGCCCACGTTGTTCATGCGTTGCTCGTACTGAAGCCTTTTTGATGGCGAGCAATGTAGTTATCATAGATGTGTTAGGGTTAGCATTGTTCCTAGTATCATATGCTGTCGTAGTGCAACCCTTGCGCATCTAGCCGTCCCTGTACCTCATCATGGGTGCGGGGGCGGCACCCTTGATCATTATTTAGTAGATCTGATCCGTTACGATTGCTCCTTGATTCATCAAGGATTAGTTTGATATCTGCAATAGTTAGGCCTTACAAAGGGTTGGAGGATCCAGCGGCATGTAGGGTGTAGTTTGCTGCCCCTAGACGGAGGACGTTCGAGGATCAACCTAGTGTTGGTTTTAGGCCTTGTCTAGGGCTGGCTTACGATCACCGTGCGTGAGCGCGAGCCCAATCGTGAGTAGGATGATCCGTTATGCGGTGAAAACCCCAAATCGTCGTGGATCTCATACGCTTTATCTTGATCAAGCAGGACCACCATATATTCGGCCACCTTGGACGAATCATGGGTGGATCGGCTCCATGAGCCGATTCACAGGATAACGAGAGCGATCGAGGCTCGTATTTAACGTGTACGTGTGTGCCCTGAAACTAAGCGAGGCATCATCCACACCTTCCGACCGGGTATAGGTCGGGTGGCACGCCTTGCAATTTGCATCGGCGCGCGACCAGGAGGCTTTGCGGGCCGTCGCTCGAGGGACGGGGCCAGCCGCCCTAGTTGTTCCCGGCTCTACGGTGTTGACCGATCCTTGCCCGCCGGTGGGTTTCGACGTCAACTGGCACGCCCGGTGGGACCATCTTCAACATCAACCACATCGCCATCTACATCAGAGATGGCAGAAGAAACTCCGGTCACCTACGAGGAGCTCTCTGGCGAGCTCAAGAAGAAGTATGACGAGGTCAAAGCCTTCCTCGAAGCCGACCAAATCGGCTCTTTCCACGGGACCCGTTCCCATGGCATCGAGATGGAAGTGGTTCTCACGAAGGCGCTTGATGGAGTGGACCTGTCCACCCCGTCGAGAAGAACGCAGTCGCTGCGTCAGGAGATAAACTTCATGGTGGCTCATTCGCTGCACCGCCATTCGAGAGCCTGGTGAATACGTTGGAGCGCGTCGCTCTGCGTGATCCAGGAATCATGAGCCATCGGTACTCTCCGTCAGGACCAGCCCTAGGGACTCACCAAGGAATTGCTACTCCAGTCCCGTCCACCGCTGCCGTTCGCGTTGGCGGCGCCCGAAGCGCCGAGCTCGTCGGCCTACGTCGTCTACAAGATTGGTGGTGACCCCGGACTACCAATTCCTACATGACGCGCCCAAGGAGATCCCGCACGGATACGCATGCGCATACGTGCCAGACTGCGCACCTGGCACCTCGAACCAGGTTGCTACAGCAGGGACAGGAACAGGAGGAACGTCGGAGGCAGACCCGAGAAGCAAACGTGGCTAGCTAAATACGCCACCCCGACAAAACTCCAGAGCCCACTCTGCAGTTGGCTCAGGCGGAAAAACAAGCATGGCTGGTTAAGTACGCCACTCGACGAATCTTCGAGGTTCGACACCTTGACCATCACCGCGGATCAGACATGTACGATTCTGAAAGATCAGTTCGGCATGATGCCGAAAAGGAAGACGGTCGGCTATACCAAGCCGTACCCCAACGAGTACGAATTGATCCCGCTACCACCCAAGTATCGGCTCCCGGACTTCACAAAGTTGATGGATCAGATGGTTCCAGCTCCATCGAACATGTGAGCCGATATTTGGCACAGTGGGCATGATCTCAGCGTCGGATGAGCTGCGTGTGAGTACTTCTCACGGTCCCTCACGGATCGGCTTTCGGTTGGTACACATCGCTGCCGCCGAACTCGGTCCAGACTTGGAAGCATTGGAAGAACGGTTCCATGAGCAATATCACTCGAGGCTTCCGAGGCTGGTATTGCCGATTTGGCGCAAGTACGACGAGAAGGCGGGGAAACAGTGGCGGAATACATCCGGCTTCCGGGACCGTTAGGAACCGATGCTATTCGGTTCACGTGAGCGAAAAAGAAGCAGTCGAGTTGGCGGTGGTGGGTCTATCATCATCGATCAAGGACGTGGCCTCCCAAGCGGACTACCCTTCATTAGCACACATGGTGCAGAAGCTGTCAGCGTATGAACAGCGTCACCCAGATGTCTACCAGGACAAATTCAAGCGCGTGGTGACCATGGTTGACGCAGGCGAAGATGAAGGTGCTACGGGAGAACAAGAGGTCGCAGTGGCCGAGTGGACTCGAGCAGCAGGCCCAGTAACCTGCAAATGGGTGAAGCCACCAGGGCCTCCAAGAGGGTTCGACTTCGACGTGACGAAAACCGAGCAGATTTTCGATCTCTTACTCGCGGAGAAGCACATAAAGATACCCGAAGGCCACAAGGTCCCTACGGTGCAAGAGCTGAACGGAAAGCCATACTGCAAGTGGCATAACACGTTCACCCACACCACTAACGTTGCAGGGTGTGGCGTCAGCAGATCCAAATGGCGATAGAAAATGGGCGACTAATTTTTAACCAATACGCCATGAAGGTCGACACACACCCCTTCCCCGCCGTCAACATGGTGGAGCTTACTCACCTTGGAGGGTGCCAGCCAGATTTCTCGGCCAACATCAGCATGGTAGAGCTTGGACACCACTCTGAGAAGGACGGGGATGAGGACAGCTGCTCTCAGAGCAAGGACACAGAGGGGGCCGCTCACTACAAGAAAAGTTGCCATGGCCGACGAAGTTGAAGTCGCGCTGGTTCTATACCATGGCCGACGATTTTGGTCCCTCCGTGGTGCATGTCAAAACTTTTTTTCTCGTTTTTGAGGCCACCTAGCCCGACGCGGCCAAAACGTGGCGTATGGTGGCCCGGGACGTGGTGCATCTCGAATCTCGGGTTCGCGGCCGAGTCAACGCAAATCCGCCGGGAATGTAGGGCCCAGATGGCAGCCCTCTGCATTGTTTTTTTCTACATCGCGCCATCTCGTTCAACGTTCTCCGATCGAGCCGTTTACGATGCAGGATCATGGGTCCCGCATGTCATCCTCTATGAACCAAAATTCTTTCTATTCTTGGATTTTTTGACCCCCTGGCTACTTGCCTTTTTCTTTTGATCCCTTGCCGCCTTGGAAACGTTGAGACCGCTGCCGCTAAATGGGACCCGCATGTCATCCTCTATGTGCAATCAACTTTCTTTTCTTGGAGTTTTTTTGGCACCTCAAATTTGGTCACTTGCCTTTTTCTTTTGATCCCTTGCCGCCTTGGAAACGTTGAGACCTGCTGCTAAATGGGACCCGCATGTCATCCTCTATGTACTACTTTTCTTGGAGTTTTTTTGGCACCTCAAATTTGGTCACTTGCCTTTTCTTTCGATCCCCTGCCTCTCAAACGGTGATACCGCTACCGGGACCCGCATGTCATCCTCAATGTACTATAAAACTTTCTTTTCCTGGATTATTTTTGGCACCTCAAATTTGGTCACTTGCCTTTTTCTTTCGATCCTGCCGCCTCTCAAACGGTGATACCTGCTACTTGGGACCCGCATGTCATCCTCTATGTACTATAAAACTTTCTTTTCTTGAATTATTTTTGGCTCATATTTTTCACTTGCCTTTTTCTTTCGATCACTGCTGCCTCTCAAACAGTCATCTGCTGCTAAATGGGACCCGCATGTCATCCTCTATGTACTATAAAACTTTCTTTTCTTGGATTTTTTTGGCACCTCATATTTGGTCACTTGACTTTTTCTTTCGATCCCCTTTGCCTCTCAAACGGTGATACAGCTCTTGCTAAATGGGACCCGCATGTCATCCTCTATGTACTATAAAACTTTCTTTTCTTGAATTATTTTTGGCTCGATATTTTTTCACTTGCCTTTTTCTTTCGATCTCATGCCACGTTTGAAACGTTGAGGAACTTGCTGGCTCATGGGACCCGCATGTCATCCTCTATGTACTATAAAAGTTCTTTTTCTTGTTTTTTTCACCATCTGATTTTTGGCAATTTCTTTTTTCTTTTGATCCCCTGCCACCTCTCAAGCGTGATCGCTGCTGCTAAATGGGACCCGCATGTCATCCTATATGTACTATAAAACTTTCTTTTCTTAAATTATTTTTGGCTCCTCATATTTGGTCACTTGCCTTTTTCTTTCGATCTCATGCCAAGTTTGAAACGTTGAGGAACCTGCTGGCTCATGGGACCCGCATGTCATCCTCTATGAGCAATCAACTTTCTTTTCTTGGAGTTTTTTTGGCACCTCATATTTGGGCACTTGCCTTTTTCTTTCGATCTCATGCCACGTTTGAAACGTTGAGGAACCTGCTGGCTCATGGGACCCGCATGTCATCCTCTATGTGCTATAAAAGTTTCCTTTGTTGGATTTTTTTCACCCTCTGATTTTTGGCTTGCCTTTTTCTTTTGATCCCCTGCCCCCTTTGAAACGTTGAGTAAGCTGTTGGCTCAAGGGACCCGCATGTCATCCTCTATGTCCATCAACTTTCCTTTCTTGGATTTTTTTTCACCCCCTAATTACTAGCTACTTTCTTTTTCTTTTGATCTCAAGCCGCATTACAAACATTGAGACCGCTGCTGCAAAATGGGACCCACATGTCATCCTCTATGTACAATAAAGTTTCTTTTCTTGGATTATCTTTTGCTCCTGATATTTTGTCACTTGCCTTTTTCTTTCGATCTCATGCCGCCTTTGAAACGTTGAGTAAGCTGCTGGCTCATGGGTCCCGCATGTCATCCTCTACGAACAATAAAAGTTTCCTTTCTTGGAGTTATTTTTGACCCCTAATTTCTGGCTATTTGCCTTTTTCTTTGGATCTCCTGCCCCTTTGAAACGATGAGGACGCTGTTGGCAGGTCGGTCCCACAAGTCATCCTCTATGAACAATAAAAGTTTCCTTTGATGGATTTTTTTGAACCCCTAATTAATTTCTGGATATTTCCTTTTTTTTTTTTTTTTCCCTGCCGCCTTGGAATCGTTGAGGATGCTGCTGCCTCATGGGTCCCGCATGTCATCCTCTCGAACGGTAAATGTTTCTTTTCTTGGATATTGTTTACAAATGATTTTTGGCTTATTTTTTCTTTCGATATCCTGCCGCCTTTAAAACGTTGAGGACGCTGCTGGCTCACGGGTCCCACATGTCACCTCTATGAACAATAAGCGCTGAGACGCTGCTGCCTCATGGGTCCCGCATGTCATCCTCTCGGAACGAAAATGTTTCTTTTCTTGGATTTTTTACCAACAGATTTTTGGTTTATTTTTTCTTTCCATCCCTGCCTTTAAAACTGGCTGGCTCATGGGTCCACGATGTCAGCCTCCCGTACAAGAAACATGTGATATCTTGATTATTTTGCAGACAATAAACAGTGTATTGCGCTCTGAGCTATTTCAACGGATAAATTAAATCTTTATTTTTACATAAACAAATTTATATGCTGAATCTCCTTGTTTTTTGTTTTTGCGAAGCATAGGACTTTCCTGTTTTTTTAGAAAAATCCGAACTATCCTGTTTTGGAGTGGGCTGAAATTATACGAGTCAAAAGGCCCAGATGTCCACATGCGGCCCAATTGAAATCGTTCTTTTTTGGATTTTTTTCACCCCACGATTTCTGGCTACTTCATTTTCTTTTGGTCTGTGCACGCCTTGGAAACGTTGAGACCGCTGCTGCAAAATGGGACGCATGTCATCCTCAATACAGTAAAATTTCTTTTCTTAGATTATTTTTGGCTCTGATATTTGGTCACTTGGCTTTTTCTTTTGATCCCGTGCAGCCTCTCAAGCGGTGATACCGCTGCTGCTAAATGGGACCCGCATGCCATCCTCTATGTACAATCAAGTTTCTTTTCTTGAATTATTTTGGCTCTGATATTTGGTCACTTGCCTTTTTCTTTCGATCTCATGCCACGTTTGAAACGTTGAAAACCTGCTGGCTCATGGGACCCGTGTCATCCTCTATGTACAATAAAACTTTCTTTTCTTCGATTTTTTTGGCACCTCATATTTGGTCACTTGCCTTTTTCGATCCCCTGCCTCTCAAACGGTGATACCTGCTTGCTAAATGGGACCCGCATGTCATACTCTATGTACAATCAAGTTTCTTTTCTTGAATTATTTTTGGATCCTGATATTTGGTCATTTGCCTTTTTCTTTCGATCTCATGCCACGTTTGAAACGTTGAAAAACCTGCTGGCTCATGGTATGTACTATAAAAGTTCATTTTCTTGGTTTTTTTTTCACCCTCTGATTTTCGGCTATTTCCTTTTTCTTTTGATCCCCTGCCGCCTTTGAAACGTTGAGGACTCTGCTGGCTCATCGATAAAACTTTCCTTTATTGGAGATTTTTTACCCCCTAACGGCTACTTTCTTTTTCTTTTGATCTCAAGCGCATTTGAAACGTTGAGACCGCTCTGCTAAATGGGACCCGCATGTCATCCTCTATGTACAATAAAGTTTTCTTTTCTTGGATTATCTTTGTCTCCTGATATTTTGTCACTTGCCTTTTCTTTCGATCTCATGCCGCCTTTGAAACGTTGAGTAAGCTGCTGGCTCATGGGTCCCCCATGTCATCCTCTACGAACAATAAAAGTTTCCTTTCTTGGAGTTATTTTTGAACCCTAATTTCGGCTACTTCCTTTTTCTTTGATCCCGTGCCGCCTTGGAAACGTTGAGACCGCTGCTACTAAATGGGTCCCGCATGTCATCATCTATGTACAATAAAATTTCTTTCTTCGATTATTTTCGGCTCCTGATATTTGGTCACTTGCCTTTTTCTTTCGATCTCATGCCGCCTTTGAAACGTTGAGGAAGCTGCTGGAGCATGGGTCCCGCATGTCATCCTCTATGAACAATAAAAGTTTCCTTTCTTGGAGTTATTTTTTACCCCTAATTTCGGCTACTTCCTTTTTCTTTTGATCCCCTGCCGCCTTTGAAACGTTGAAGACTTTGTTGGCTCATGGGTCCCACATATCGGCCTCTATGAACAATAAACACTTCCTTTCTTGGAGTTATTCTGTACACTAATTTACGGCTATTTGCCTTTTTTCTTTCGATTCAGTCGCCTTCTAACGTAGAGGACGCGGTGGCTCGCGGTCCCAGATGTCAGCCTCCATGGACAATAAACCTCTCCTTTGTTGGATTTATTTTTCACCCTCGATTTTGGCTATTTCCTTTTTCTTTTGATCCATTGCCGCCTTGGAAACATTGAGTAAGCTGCTGACACATGGGGCCCGCATGTCATCCTCTATGTACAATCAACTTGCAAGATCTTCGAGCGAAAGAGCTTGTATTAGTGGGACCCATATGTCAACCTCTATGTACAATAAAAGTTTCCTTTCTTGGATTATTTTTAGCTCCTGATATTCGGTCACTTTCCTTTTTCTTTCGATCTCAAGCCGCCTCTGAAACGTTGAGTAAGGTGCTTTGCTCATGGGACCCACATGTCATCCTCTATGTACAATAAAGTTTCTTTTTGGATTTTTTTTACCCCTGATTTTTGGTCACTTGCCTTGACGCTGCTGGCTCATGGGTCCCACATGTCAGCATCTATGAACAATAAACCTTTCCTTTGTTGGATTTATTGTTTACCCCTAATTTCTGGCTATTTGCCTTTTTCTTTTCATCCCCACCGGCCTTTGAAAACGTTGAGGAACCTGCTGGCTCATGGGACCCGCATGTCATCCTCTATGTACTATAAAATTTCTTTTCTTGGTTTTTTTCACCTCTGATTTTTGGCTATTTCCTTTTTCTTTTGATCCCCTGCCTTTGGAACGTTGAGTAAGCTGCTGACTCATGGGACCCGCATGTCATCCTCTATGTACAATCAACTTTCTTTTTTGGAGTTTTTTTTACCATAATTTCTGGCTACTTTCTTTTTCTTTTGATCTCAAACCGCATTTGAAACGCTGAGACCGCTGCTGCCAAAATGGGACCCGCATGTCATCCTCTATGTACAATAAGTTTCATTTCTTGGATTATTTTTGGCACCTGATATTTGGTCACTTGCATTTTTCTTCCGATCTCATGCCGCCTTTGAAACGTTGAGTAAGCTGCTGGCTCATGGGTCCCGCATGTCATCCTCTACGAACAATAAAAGTTTCATTTCTTGGAGTTATTTTTGACCCCTAATTTCTGGCTACTTCCTTTTTTCTTTTGATCCACTGCCGCCTTTGAAACGGTGCGGATTCTGCAGACTAATACAAGCTTTTTCTCTCCAAGATCTTGCAAGTTGATAGATTAAATCATGGAATTATTAGGATATGTTTTAAATTTCAAATCCACTTTATGAATTATTAAAAATACCGTTATCCATGTGGGTATGGAGCGAACAAGGATTTTCATATTGGGCATGAGCAGTTTCAAAAATTGGAACCCAATAATTCAAAATAACTAAAAACAACTTTTATGTAGAATCTCCGCGTTTTTTTCTTTTGCCATTCATAGGATCTGTGTTTCATTAGAAAAGGGCCGAAATTGCATGAGCAGAAAGGCCCATTTGTAGTTATTGGGCTTCGACGGCCGGAGCAAGTAGGCCGAGAGCAATTACCATGTAGATGGCCGTTGGCAACCCAAAGTGAAATATTGGGCCCAACAGGGGAATGCTGAACAGTACTATTTTCTAATTGGAAGGTGGTACATGGCGTAATCCTGCCAAAAAAAAAGATGGACACGGGTTGCTGAAATTTGCCCATCTGCGCCTAATATCGCCGCCGCGGCTCCGCTTCCGCCGCCGCCGCCATGCCTCGTCTCGCGTCGAGCTCGCGGTACTGCCGCGTCTCGGGCACGGGGTACCGCGGCGTCCGCGCGCGCCCCAAAGGTACGTATTACGCGGAGATACGTGACGGCGGCGAGCGCATCGGCCTCGGCACCTACGAGACCGCGCACGAGGCCGCGCGCGCGTACGACGCCGTGGCGTGGCGGCTCGGGCGCCCGCGATCGTCGATGAATTTCCATGACGTGTGGACGCGCCAGCAGGCCGAGGATCTCGCGCCGCCGCCGTACATCGTTAGACAGGAGGAACAGCACCGCCGCCGCGAGACGGAGCGCCGTTTGCGCATCGCCGAGCGGGACGAGCGCGCGGCGCGCGAGTGGGCGGCCCGCTTCCCCGAGGACGTTGCCGCCGAGAACGAGCACTTCCGCAGACGGAGGGCGGAGAAGGCGACGAGGCGGGCAGCGAAGAAGGAGGACCGCGCACGACGGAGGGCGGAGAAGGCGACGAAGCGGGCCTTCATCGAAGCGCAGCTCGCCGGGCCGACCACCATTGGCGAGGACGACCCCCGTTGGATTGACCTCTTCTCGTCGGATCCGGTGTCGGGCACGACACCGGACTCGTCAGATGTCGAGTTTTAGTTTAGTTTTATCGCACTACTTTGTACAAATATGAACTACGGAGTATCTATCAAGCTAATTTTATCCTATTTTATGTCTATTTCTAGTCTTTGTTTGATCTTCTGTTTTACTGCACTCTATTTTTCATTATATTCTGTTTTTGGCGCTGCATTTATAGCGCCTCTGAAAATACGCTGTTTCAGCCCTGCATTTGGCCGCCACAGTTTGCAGCTTCCGGTGAAGCTATTGCCGGCTCCATGCGCAGCATCAGCCATTCAGCCCACAGCGCCTAAATATAGAGCCACTGCTGGAGTTGCTGTAATATGTTTGTCAGCAGGAGCTTACCTAATTAGTTAAAAAAAAGATGTTCAGCGTGGGATTCGAAAAAAAGATCTTCATGTTTTTTTCCTAGCTATCCTAGTTCGGACTTTTCATTGTGTTGGCTAGTGCATGAAGCTTGACACCTGTATTATGTGATCCTGATATGAGGATAAGAACACCTTCAGGTTGCATTGCTAATGGTGTCTACTGCAGCAGTGGCGTACCTTCAATGGAGACTGATGCAAGAGAGTTGGTACTGGTGAACCTGCACCTGACATCATCGTGCCACCTGAAGTAGGTTGTGTATTGGGATTAGACTGATAAGCATAGCACCTTGCAAAGAACAAGATGCTGCTAGTGTTGGTTAACGTGATTTTACGACAAAAGTCATGTATGCTCAACAGGTGCCGTACCTAGTTTGGATATTGTGTTGTTACCCTTTTGTGGTTTGGTGTTTGTCCAACAGAGAAAGCTACTCTTTTCCCGTGTAAGTGTTATTATGTGAACAAAAGTTGTATGTACATATATATCGGTCAGAGAACCAAGATTGCATATTCTTGCCTGGTTATAACACATAAGTCATAATAACAATTAAAGAGAAAAGGAACATTTGCCTTTGCAATGTGATTGTGCCAAGTAGATTAGACAACCAACCACAAACATTACAGGTCAACAGCCAAACGCATGCGAAAGTCCTAAGGTAAGCTCCATAATACATGTTGAAACCAAAAGCCTAGAAACCATAAGAAAGGTAGCTCCACATCACAGTTCCACGACAGCAGCATACTGATCATAAAACATATATCAAGTCAGGACAGCTGCACCACTGGGTAAGCATCCATGGGGTCTGGCTCAAGAGCGAAGACTGTGTGAATGCTGCAAAATGTGGCTCTTGCCTCACCCCACCCATACATCTTATCATGGAACCTTACCAAATCAGCATGAATCATCTTGACATAAACATAGCTCCTCTCTCCATGCTGATGGGATTGAACAATGCGCCAGTTGCAGTGCTTCAGCTTGTCAAACAGTATGCAGGAGATAACGAAGCATGCTGGCTGGTCTTTTGTAGTGACAATGGCTTGGAGTAGCTGGTCCTGTGAACCACCCAACTGGATCTTTAGAGCTTGAAGGACAGTCCGTGCCATATAAGCTACCGTTGCTGACTTCAGCTCGGGTTCAGGTGAATGACAGCTGACATCTTGTCCTCGAGATGCAGATCCTTCTTGATCAGATTCAGCGGAATCATCACCACTACTTACAGGTGCATCAGGTTCTACAGAAGGCACATCAGGTACATGCTCAAGTTCATAGGAGTTGGGTGGGACAGCACTGTTTGCTGAAATCTCTACAATACCAGCTCCAGGTAGACCACCAGTATCTACAGAGGGTAAACCACCAATATCCACTTCAGAGGATTCTCGTGGCACGACACCTTTCGCTAGAGGCTCTACCATACCAGCTCCAGGTCCACCACCAGTCAGTACTGTGGGCATAGTCATGACGGGTTCTACCAATACAAAACCTCCTTCGGGTGGCGTGGCAACTTCGGGTGCAGGATCATCAGTAGCAACTCCAGCATCAGCACCAGTTACATCGGTCTTGACAATAGGTAAACCGTCTTGCTCTAGTTCAGAGAATTCCCGTGGCACGACACCGTTCACTAGAGGCTCTACACTAGCAGCTCCAGCTGCACCACCAGTTTCTTCAGCAGGGGGTAAACCCAATCCACAACCTTCTTCATGTGGCACGATGATGCCACGTATAGGCTCATCAGTACCAGGTCCAGCTGCATCAGTCTCCATAGACAGTAAACAAGGTGGCGTCGGAGGTTTAAAAGACTGGCATGCCATTTCACCTTTGTCATCAGACAATATAGAGTTTTCTTCAACTCTATGTTTCTGCAATAATAAGCACATGAACAGAAATTAGACCAGAGCATCTAGCCATCTAACGGGGGCAGCAGCAAAACAAGCGTCGGTCCATATGTTTACCTTGTCATCTGGGATATCAGAACACACAGATTTAGAAGTCATTTCACATAGCATCCGCTTTTTCGTTCCTTCCCCTACGTCCATCTGGAATAAGTAATACTATTGATCACATAAAACTAATTAATCAAATATATGCATATGTTGAGAAGTTTGCACGGCAAATTGTGGATTCTGCTTTTATCACCTACGAATCGTCGTTCTATATATTTACCTTGTTATCTGGGATATCAGAAGTCAAAGAATGAGAAGTCATCTCACTAAGTATCGGTTTTTTCGCTCTTTCCCCTCCATCCATCTGCAATAAGAAGTACTATTGATCACATAAAGCCAATTCATTGAATATATGCATATGTTGAGAAGTTTGCACAACAAATTGTGGATTCTACTTCCAATCACCAAGTAATCTCGTGAGAAATGCATGATCAAGATATGTTTCTCCCTCTTGATCGACATCTGCATCTCCATTAAGACTAATCATCGTGCGATGGTGCTAGCGCATACACTTCCAATCACCAGACAAGCAAAAAATTGTTGATTCTAGTAATGCTTAATCAGCAGTGGCCATGGAACGACCACAGATCGACCAAGCAAAAAAATAAATCATCAGCCTACTGACCACCAGGCAAAACAAACTAGGCCCATACATGGCCTCACAAATCATCATCAAACGTCGATCAAACTAGCAAGTTTGAACATGGATTACTAATTTATTTTCTGATAAAGTGAGTATATTAATATCGAAAGATATTGATTACACTGAGCCTCTGCAACAACGCAATACCTTACTGGTAGTACGGATGCACATGGATTCCTAATACTCCCTCTGTTCGGTTTTAATTAGTCGACGAGAGGGAGAGAAGAAAATGAACTGTCGATGCTTTCAACTAGAGTCAATTAAATACGAACGGAAGAAGTACGTAGTAGTATTGACAAATATCCGGATCTAGTCTAAAAACAAATTGGCATGTAAATCCTAGTAGTCTACTAAACTAGGATCAATACCCTAGATTAGGGTTGCAAGCGGCGTCCGCGAATCGTCCCGCAAAGCAGAAAATTAGAGCAAATAGTGGTTGAGATTAGAGCAGATTTAAAGCACTCGCACTGAAACTAGCTAGCCCGCTACCCACCCCGCTTGACACCCTGCCCTAGATGTGAATCTACACCAAATATTCAAACAAGGATGAGTGATGGCGTGTAACTCACACGTTCGTTGGGAACCCCAAGAGGAAGGTATGATGCGCACAGTAGCAAGTTTTCCTCGAAAGAAACCAAGGTTTATCGAACAGTAGGAGCCAAGAAGCACGTTGAAGGTTGATGGTCGCGAAATGTGATGCGGCGCAACACCAGGGATTCCGCGCCAACTAGGAACCTGCACAACACAACCAAAGTACTTTGCCCCAACGAAACAGTGAGGTTGTCAATCTCACCGGCTTTGTTGTAACAAAGGATTAAACGTATCGAGTGGAAGATGTTTGCAAAGAAAACAGTAAAACAAGTAGATTGTATGCTATGTAAAGAATAGGACCGGGGTCCACAGTTCACTAGAGGTGTCTCTCCCATAAGATAAAAGCATGTTGGGTGAACAAATTACAGTCGGGCAATTGACAAATAGAGAAAGGCATAACAATGCATATACATGACATGGTAAATATAGTGAGATTTAATTGGGCATTACGACAAAGAACATAGACCGCCATCCAACTGCATCTATGCCTAAAAAGTCCACCTTCAGGTTATCGTCCGAACCCCCTCCAGTATTAAGTTGCAAAGCAACAGACAATTGCATTAAGTATTGTGCGTAATGTAATCAATAACTACATCCTTAGACATAGCATCAATGTTTTATCCCTAGTGGCAACACACATCACAACCTTAGAACTTTCTGTCACTGTCCCAGGTATCAATGAAGGCATGAACCCACTATCGAGCATAATTACTCCCTCTTGGAGTTAAGAGTAAAAACTTGGCCAGAGCCTCTACTAATAACGGAGAGCATGCAAGATCATAAACAACACATGAACAATAGATTGATAATCACCATAATCATAGTACTCTCTATCCATCGGATCCCGACAAACACAACATATAGAATTACATATAGATGATCTTGATCATGTTAGGCAGCTCACAAGATCCAACAATGAAGCACAACAAGGAAGACGACCATCTAGCTACTGCTATGGACCCATGGTCCAGGGGTGAACTACTCACTCATCCTCCGGAGGCGATCATGGCGATGAAGAATCCTCCGGAGATGAATCCCCTCTCGGCAGGGTGCCGGAGGCGATCTCCGAATCCCCCGAGATGGGATTCGCGGGCGGCGTCTCTGTAAGGTTTTCGTATCGTGGCTCTCGATGCGGGGTTTCGCGACGGGAGCTTTAAGTAGGCGGAAGGTCAACGCGGGGGCCACACGAGGGCCCGGGGGGTGGGTCGGCGCGGGGCACGGGCCGCGCCGGCCACCCCCTGGCTGCCTCGTGGCCCCACTTCGTTAGGTCTTCGGTCTTCGGAAGCTTCGTGCAAAAATAGGACCCTGGCGAAAGTTTGTCAATTCGAGAATATTTCTTTACTAGGATTTCTGAAACCAAAACAGCAGAAAACAGCAATGGCTCTTCGGCATCTTGTTAATAGGTTAGTTCCGAAAATGCATAAATATGACATATAATGTGCATAAAACATGTAGGTATCATCAATAAAGTAGCATGGAACATAAGAAATTATCGATACGTTGGAGACGTATCAGCATCCCCAAGCTTAGTTCTGCTCGTCCCGAGCAGTAAAACGATAACAAAGATAATTTCTGAAGTGACATGCCATCATAATCTTGATCATACTATTTGTAAACATATGTAATGAATGCAGCGATCAAAGCAAAGGTAATGACATGAGTAAACAACTGAATCATATAGCAAAGACTTTTCATGAATAGTACTTCAAGACAAGCATCAATAAGTCTTGCATAAGAGTTAACTCGTAAAGCAATAAATCAAAGTAAAGGTGTTGAAGCAACACATAAGAAGATTAAGTTTCAGCGGTTGCTTTCAACTTGTAACATGTATATCTCATGGATATTGTCAACATAAAGTAATATAACAAGTGCAATATGCAAGTATGTAGGAATCAATGCACAGTTCACACAAGTGTTTGCTTCTTAAGGTGGAAGGAGATAGGTAAACTGACTCAACAATAAAAGTAAAAGAATGGTCCTTCGCAGAGGAAAGCATCGATTGTTGTATTTGTGCTAGAGCTTTTATTTTGAAAACATGAAACAATTTTGTCAACGGTAGTAATAAAGCATATGAGTTATGTAAATTATATCTTACAAGTTGCAAGCCTCACGCATAGTATACTAATAGTGCCCGCACCTCGTCCTACTTAACTTGGACTACCGGATCTTTGCATGCCATGTTTCAACCAAGTGTCACAAAGGGGTACCTCCATGCCGCCTGTACAAAGGTCCAAGGAGAATGCTCGCATTTCGGATTTCTCGCTTTTGATTATTCTCAACTTAGACATCCATACCGGGACAACATGGACAACAGATAATGGACTCCTCTTTAATGCATAAGCATGTAGCAAAGTTATTATTCTCATATGAGATTGAGGATATATGTCCAAAACTGAAACTTCCACCATGATTCATGGCTTTAGTTAGCGGCCCAATGTTCTTCTCTAACAATTTTGCATGCTCCAACCACTAAAATGATAGACCTTCAGACAAGACGGACATGCATAGCAACTCACATGATATTCAACAATAGTTGATGGCGTTCCCCAGAAACATGGTTATCGCACAACAAGCAACTTAATAAAATATAAAGTGCATAAGTACATATTCAATACTACGATAGTTTTTAAGGCTATTTTGTCCCATGAGCTATATATTGTAAAGGTGAATGATGGAATTTTAAAGGTAGCACTCAAGCAATTTACTTTGGAATGGCGGGTAAATACCATGTAGTAGGTAGGTATGGTGGACACAAATGGCATAGTGGTTGGCTCAAGGATTTTGGATGCATGAGAAGTATTCCCTCTCGATACAAGGTTTAGGCTAGCAAGGTTATTTGAAGCAAACTCAAGGATGAACAAGTGCAGCAAGACTCACATAAAAGACATATTGTAAACATTATAAGACTCTACACTGTCTTCCTTGTTGTTCAAAACTCAATACTAGATATTATCTAGACCTTAGAGAAACCAAATATGCAAATCAAATTTTAGCAAGCTCTATGTATTTCTTCATTAATGGGTGCAAAGCATATGATGCAAGAGCTTAAACATGAGCACAACAATTGCCAAGTATCACATTATCCAAGACATTTTTAGAATTACTACATGTAGCATTTTCCAATTCCAACCATATAACAAATTAACGAAGAAGAAACTTCGCCTTGAACATTATGAGTAAAGCCTAAGGACACATGTGTCCATATGCAACAGCGGAGCGTGTCTCTCTCCCACAAAGTGAATGCTAGGATCCATCTTATTCAAACAAAAACAAAAACGAAAACAAACCGACGCTCCAAGTAAAGAACACAAGATGTGACTGAATAAAAATATAGTTTCAGGGGAGGAACCTGATGATGTTGTCGATGAAGAAGGGGATGCCTTGGGCATCCCCAAGCTTAGACGCTTGAGTCTTCTTAAAATATGCAGGGATGAACCACGGGGGCATCCCCAAGCTTAGAGCTTTCACTCCTCTTGATCTTAGTATATCATTCTCCTCTCTTGACCCTTGAAAACTTCCTTCACACCAAACTTCAAGCAAACTCATTAGAGGGTTAGTGCATCATTAATAATTCACACATTCAGAGGTGACACAATCATTCTTTTCACTTCTGGACATTGCATAATGCTACTGGACATTAATGGATCAAAGAAATAAATCCAACATAGCAAAAGAGGCAATGCGAAATAAAAGGCAGAATCTGTCAAAAACAGAACAGTCCGTAAAGACGAATTTATAAATGGCACCAGACTTGCTCAAATGGAAAAACTCAAAACTAATGAAAGTTGCGTATATATCTGAGGATCACGCTCGTAAATTGGCAGATTTTTTCGAATTTTCTACAGGGAATTATGCCCAGATTCGTGACAGACAGCAATGCTGTTTCTGTGCAGCGATCCCAAATATAACATCAACTTTGACATAGAAACTTTACTTGGCACAAAAACATGATAAGGAGAGGTTGCTACAGTAGTAAACAACTTCCAAGACTCAATAAAACAAAAAATTGCTGTAGGTAAAAACATGGGTTGTCTCCCATAAGCGCTTTTCTTTAACGCCTTTCAGCTAGGCGCAGAAAGTGCAAATCAAGTAACATCGAGAGTAGAAGCATCAACATCATAGCTTGTTCTAATAATAGAATCAAAAGGCAACTTCATTCTCTTTCTAGGGAAGTGTTCCATACCTTTCTTGAGAGGAAATTGATATTTAATATTACCTTCCCTCATATCAATAACAGCACCAACAGTTCGAAGAAAAGGTCTTCCCAACACAATTGGACAAGATGCATTGCATTCAATATCCAAGACAACAAAATCAACGGGGACAAGGTTATTGTTAACCGTAATATGCACATTATCAATCCTCCCCAAAGGTTTCTTTTTAACATTATCGGCAAGATTAACATCCAAATAACAATTCTTCAATGGTGGCAAGTCAAGCATATCATAAATCTTTTTAGGCATAACAGAAATACTTGCACCAAGATCACATAAAGCATTACATTCAAAGTCATTGAATTTCATTTTAATGATGGGCTCCCAACCATCCTCTAACTTTCTAGGAATAGAAGTTTCAAGTTTTAGTTTCTCTTCTCTAGCTTTTATGAGAGCATTTGTAATATGTTTTGTAAAGGCTAAATTTATAGCACTAGCATTAGGACTTTTAGCAAGTTTTTGCAAGAACTTTATAACTTCAGAGATGTGGCAATCATCAAAATCTAAATCATTATGAGCTACAGCAATGGGATCATTGTTCCCAAGGTTGGAAAAAATTTCAGCAGTTTTATCACAAGCAGTTTCAGCAGTTTTAGCAATTTCAGGCAGTTTTGTACGCTTTGCACTAGGAGTAGAAACATTGCCAACACCAATTATTTTACCATTGATAGTAGGAGGTGTAGCAACATGTGAGGAATTAGCATTACTAGTGGTGGTAATAGTCCAAACTTTAGCTACATTATTCTCTTTAGCTAGTTTTTCATTTTCTTCTCTATCCCACCTAGCACGCAATTCAGCCATTAATCTTATATTCTCATTAATTCTAACTTGGATGGCATTTGCTGTAGTAGTAATCTTATTATCAATATCATTATTAGGCATAACTTTCAACTTTAAAAGATTTACATCAGAGGCAAGTCTATCAACTCTAGAAGCGATAGTATCAATTTTATCAAGCTTTTCCTCAACAGATTTGTTAAAAGCAGTTTGTGTACTAATAAATTCTTTAAGCATGGCTTCAAGACCAGAGGGTACACTTCTATTATTGTTGTAAGAATTCCCATAAGAATTACCATAACCATTACCATTAGTAGAAGGATATGGCCTATAGTTATTACCAGAGTTGTTCCTATAAGCATTGTTGTTGAAATTATTATTTTTAATGAAATTCACATCAACATTTTCTTCTTGAGCAACCAATGAAGCTAAAGGAACATTATTTGGATCAACATTAGATCTACCATTCACAAGCATAGACATAATCACATCAATCTTATCACTCAAGGAAGAGGTTTCTTCAACAGAATTTACCTTCTTACCTTGTGGAGCTCTTTCCGTGTGCCATTCAGAGTAATTCACCATCATATCATCAAGAAGTTTTGTAGCCGCCCCCAATGTGATGGACATAAAGGTACCTCCAGCAGCTGAATCCAATAAATTCCGCGAAGAAAAATTTAGTCCTGCATAGAAGGTTTGGATGATCATCCAAGTAGTCAGTCCATGGGTTGGGCAATTCTTTACCAAAGTTTTCATTCTCTCCCAAGCTTGAGCAACATGTTCAGTATCTAATTGTTTAAAATTCATTATGCTACTTCTCAAAGATATAATTTTAGCGGGAGGATAATATCTACCAATAAAAGCATCCTTGCATTTAGTCCATGAATCAATACTATTCTTAGGCAAAGATAGCAACCAATCTTTAGCTCTTCCTCTTAATGAGAAAGGAAACACTTTCAGTTTAATAATATCACCATCTACATCTTTATACTTTTGCATTTCACAAAGTTCAACAAAATTATTGAGATGGGCAGCAGCATCATCAGAACTAGCACCAGAAAATTGTTCTCTCATGACTAGATTTAGTAAAGCAGGTTTAATTTCAAAGAATTCTGCTGTAGTAGCAGGTGGAGCAATAGGTGTGCATAGGAAATCATTATTATTTGCATTTGTGAAGTCACACAACTTAGTATTTTCAGGGGTATTCATTTTAGCAACGGTAAATAAAACAAACTAGATAAAATAAATGCAAGTAACTAATTTTTTTGTGTTTTTGATATGGAGAGCAAGACAGTAAATAAAGTAAAACTAGCAACTAATTTTTTTTTGTGTTTTGATTTAGTGCAGCAAACAAAGTAGTAAATAAAATAAAGCAAGACAAAAACAAAGTAAAGAGATTGAGAAGTGGAGACTCCCCTTGCAGCGTGTCTTGATCTCCCCGGCAACGGCGCCAGAAAAAGAGCTTGATGGCGTGTAACTCACACGTTCGTTGGGAACCCCAAGAGGAAGGTATGATGCGCACAGTAGCAAGTTTTCCCTCAGAAAGAAACCAAGGTTTAATCGAACCAGTAGGAGCCAAGAAGCACGTTGAAGGTTGATGGTCGCGAAATGTGATGCGGCGCAACACCAGGGATTCCGGCGCCAACTAGGAACCTGCACAACACAACCAAAGTACTTTGCCCCAACGAAACAGTGAGGTTGTCAATCTCACCGGCTTGCTGTAACAAAGGATTAAACGTATCGAGTGGAAGATGTTTGCAAAGAAAACAGTAAAACAAGTAGATTGTATGCTATGTAAAGAATAGGACCGGGGTCCACAGTTCACTAGAGGTGTCTCTCCCATAAGATAAAAGCATGTTGGGTGAACAAATTACAGTCGGGCAATTGACAAATAGAGAAAGGCATAACAATGCATATACATGACATGGTAAATATAGTGAGATTTAATTGGGCATTACGACAAAGAACATAGACCGCCATCCAACTGCATCTATGCCTAAAAAGTCCACCTTCAGGTTATCGTCCGAACCCCCTCCAGTATTAAGTTGCAAAGCAACAGACAATTGCATTAAGTATTGTGCGTAATGTAATCAATAACTACATCCTTAGACATAGCATCAATGTTTTATCCCTAGTGGCAACAGCACATCACAACCTTAGAACTTTCTGTCATGTCCCAGGTATCAATGAAGGCATGAACCCACTATCGAGCATAATTACTCCCTCTTGGAGTTAAGAGTAAAAACTTGGCCAGAGCCTCTACTAATAACGGAGAGCATGCAAGATCATAAACAACACATGAACAATAGATTGATAATCACCATAATCATAGTACTCTCTATCCATCGGATCCCGACAAACACAACATATAGAATTACATATAGATGATCTTGATCATGTTAGGCAGCTCACAAGATCCAACAATGAAGCACAACAAGGAGAAGACGACCATCTAGCTACTGCTATGGACCCATGGTCCAGGGGTGAACTACTCACTCATCACTCCGGAGGCGATCATGGCGATGAAGAATCCTCCGGAGATGAATCCCCTCTCCCGCAGTGCGGGAGGCGATCTCAATCCCCCGAGATGGGATTCGCGGCGGCGGCGTCTCGTAAGGTTTTCCGTATCGTGGCTCTCGGTGGGGGTTTCGCGACGGAGCTTTAAGTAGGCGGAAGGTCAACGCGAGGGGCCACACGAGGGGCCCGGGGCTAGGTCGGCGCGCCGGGGCTGGGCGCGCCGGCCACCCCCCGGCTGCCTCGTGGCCCCACTTCGTTAGGTCTTCGGTCTTCGGAAGCTTCGTGCAAAAATAGGACCCTGGGCGAAAGTTTCGTCCAATTCCGAGAATATTTCTTTACTAGGATTTCTGAAACCAAAAACAGCAGAAAACACAATTGGCTCTTCGGCATCTTGTTAATAGGTTAGTTCCGAAAATGCATAAATATGACATATAATGTGCATAAAACATGTAGGTATCATCAATAAAGTAGCATGGAACATAAGAAATTATCGATACGTTGGAGACGTATCAATGAGCAACCGCCAATAAAATTTTATCCGCACATCATCATCTCTACCATACAAAAGGGTATGGTGATTTCACATACAGCCATTGTTGCCGCGGGACGAGGATGAGTGATGCGCCGCGGAGAAGGTGCCTCACGCCTCTGTCGCCGCCGCCGTCGAAGAGGAAGTCGAAGCCGCGCGATTGTGGTCCGTCGCCGATATGGAGGTGGAGCTACTAGGGAAGAGATGGAGGTGGAGGTGGAGAGGGAGTGATGGTTTGTACTAGTGGCGGCCGGTGAGATAGTTATAAATACAGCCTCTCTCTCTTTTTTGGCAAGGAATGCAGCTTCTCTTGGAAGGCAACGAGGCAACGCACTCCAGATTATTATAATAATATGGACGGAGAAATTTGGTCGCATCTGTGTTGTCTTGTCAAATGAATCACCAGGATTTGCTTTTAGTACTCCAGATTTGGGCGACCCAAGGAAGTAGAGATAGTAATGTACGCCATCTAGCTGCACGCTATCAAATCAAATAAATGGTCATGCCATTTACTTTTAAGATGGTGCAGCAGTTATTCTGACCAAAGAAACATGCACGTCTGCTGATTATTTCTGATGGGTATACATTTACCGTCCGCTAGCAAAGATTGTTTGGCACATTGTTCTTATGGCTTTCAACATCACACCCCTTAATAATATTATTAATCAATGTTTGGGCAATCAATTGAGTGTGTTAATAAAAAATTAAAACCCACAAATCCAACTGTACTATTTTTAGGACCATATGAAAGACAAGGAATGATTTTAAATGCCATATGGAGTACCTCCAACCATGTGAAATATGGTTCTGTCATGCAGGTGATACCCATGGCTTCGCATTGGATCTGTATGTTGTCCTACATACAGTCAACTATGAAGTACCACGATTTGGTTTTTGGGTGCAACCGGCTAGAGAATGATGCACGGGTTTGTACAGCCAGTACAATTCACATTAAGATTTTCTGATAGGATGTTGATGTGTATATGTAAGAATCATACACTAGAATGTCTTCTATGTTTAGATGGTTGATCTACGTTTATACTTTCTGTGAACCATGAGGTTAAGACCTTTGTACTGTAATAAAGATTGCTAAATAACAGTATATATGTATGCCTCTAGGGACACTGAAACAGCCAAACAACCATGCATGTGTATAGACCGTATTTGATCAAATTAAAAGAAGCGCCTGGGTTCATGCAAATAGCATAAATTTATCACCTAAGTACATTAGCTATAAATAGTTAAATAGGAGTCAAGACCAACTGAGCTAGCTAGTAGTATGATCCTACTATTACATAAATATCCCTAACTCTGATTGTCTTTGTTCCAGTCCAGCGCGTTGGTGTAGCTTGGGATGAACCAAAACCCCGTATGCCAGTTGGCCCCTGGACCGCTGCTTGAGAAAGATATGCTTTGGTGGTCTTCGCCATTTAGACTGAAGCGGAAAATTTCTTGATGTGATGTGTCAAACTGAGAGCCAATGGTCTGAGGCGTGGTGTAGATGCAGTTTCTTCTTGTCAAATATCCTGGGGGAAATGTTGCACCACCCACTGGCATGAAAATCGGATAGTTCAACCCAAGGAACATAGAATAGTCTCCAAGATTAGTAACCCTTTCCCACGGGTTGGCTGGAAGTAACCGACTAGTGTCATTCGAGAATACAATGCAGGTATACCCCGAATAGCTGTGAACAGCGCGACCGCAATGGACAGAAGGGGTACTATCATAATAATACATTGGAGCACCGTCAGCGTCAAAATCCATTACGCCACGTGCATAGACCAGGAGAAGTCTAGAACGATCTTGAGATCTTGCCAGCCACCACGTACGACTATTAGAGTCAAAATCATCATCGCCATCAAATCCAGCCGTCCGCGGAATGAATGGAGCAGGGAGCACTATAGGACCTTGATAAAGGAAAGAGCACGTCACATGAAAATATATTTCATGATTTATCTACTAGTGATATTGATTTGATATTGGGATGCCAATACTAGTACTTTATAAAATCATGGTCGAACATAAGATGGTTTGAAATATATTTCGAACATCTTGGTAAAACTTCATGTGGATTTAAAACATGTTCCCGAAAATATTGGTCCAAATTTTAGATGGTTTGAATATAGTACTCCTTATTCTCTAGAACCGGGGGAATATAAACAAATGAAAGTCTTTATCAATATTGCATGGCACCTTTATTGATTCTATTTCTACTCTACCTTAAATTTTCTAGGGAGTAATAATAAAGAAACTTAATTACTAGGGGGCCTTTTTCCTAAGGAACAACATGCACATTAGACCATACTAAAATTCCTATAGATGTTAAATTCTATATATGTCCATACCACAAGAGGGTTATGGTGTGCGCCTATGGAATTCCTTTAAGCCAAAAGATGCCAAGACAGTTCAACAAATAAGAGGTGAAATACTATATAAGTTACGTATATAAAAAAGATAGGGAGGAAATGTTACCAAATTGATTAGGATCCCATGCATAAACATTTCCAAGCTCAGTAACGGCGAACACAAGTCCGTTATGTATAATTGCATCGCAGTATATGGCGCCGTACTGAAACTGGTTTTCAAGAAATATCCATGTACGAGGATATTCGCCATGGAGGTAGGCAATTGCAAAGTCGAAGATTGCGACAAGGGAGAAATCTTGATACCCCCTAGCAGCTGTAGGAACTTGGCAAATAGCTATCTTCTGCAGTTGAATAGCAGAACGCTGATACTCGAATATAAGTGGATTGCGTGTGGTTTCCAACTTCTTCCTCAAAGATGGAAGCTTAATCTTGCGATGAGTGTAGACATTGAGGAGGTTCCACTTGCCTTCGGGGCCAACCATGGCGATCCAATCTCCATTGGCGCCTGCCCGCTCCTCATCCTTACCGTGTGGCATTAGGCCATCATAGGAGAACCTGTCCAGCGGCAGTAGTTTGCACTTGCTGTGCACCGGCAAATCCTCCTTGAACACCGCCCATGGTTTATCCGCCGGGTCACAACAGAGAACACACGGAAGGCCAAACGGCTGAGAAGCAGGCAGAGTGGCACTGTATTTGGCTGACTGAAGAATACTTTTGGAGGAACCGACTAGGGACGCGGCGGTGATGGCGTCGCACTGGCTGATGAGCACTTCAAGGGGGCCTTCCGTAAACACCTTGTGAAACAGCCCAGATCCACAGACCCTGCTCGATTTCGCCATCGCAATGAGGCAGGTGGTACAATGGGGTTGGTATTTTCTTGGGCGATCTACTGATTCGAACTTTGGGAGAGAGATGGCGATCAATGGCGGCAGGTGGGGGTTTGAGTTGGAGAACAGAGGCTCTCAAACTGGGCACTGCTGGATAGGATGCGAAAGCGCCATGGCGGAGACGCAGGCGCGTGCTATGGAAGATGGGCGGAGTGGGGATAGACGACGGAGGTGAACCGAGACGCTCATATACTGCCTACTGCAGTTTCGAGGAGAGTGTGAATGTGTTCAAAAAAAGAGGAGAGTGTGAATGTGTTCAAAAAAAGAGGAGAGTGTGAATGTGACCCGACACCCGAGTAGGAGCCGAGCAGACGGACTATAGGAGTAGCCCCATCATTACAGAACATTAATCGTGCTTCCTACAATAAATAAGTGAAACATCCCAGGCTTGTGTTGTCTAATCAAATCGATGGCCATGTCAGTATTATGGTGAACAAATAAAACAAATACACACCAACCTTGTTCTTTTTGCAACGTACACCAACCTAGCAAGGCATCAACCTTCTCGCCATCAACTACGACTCCGTGGCTCCGTCCCACCAAAGTTGTCTCAACTTTGTAAAAAAAATACATCTATCCATCTAAATTTTAACAAAGGTGAGACACTTTTGGTGGGACCGAGGGAGTACAAAAAAACTTCACTACTCCATGCTAGTATCGGCCACTAATTCAAATTTCAACTGAAGGCGTGCTATTTTATGGTCCTGAAAATTGCCAAAAAAAATACAACCCAAAAATGCAACAGATCCATGTTAAGGGGGTACACCCTACGCAATATACATTAAGAAACTTTGAAACTTCAGCGACCTTGTAAGAATGCCCATGACAGTGCAGTTTTGCCAAATTAGGAAGAGACGAAATATGAATTCAACCAAAGAAATCTAAACGAATCCTTAGACAATAGCATAGTTAACACGTTCAGAAAAAAATGATGACTCCAAAAGAACAACATTAGCAAGAAATAGTCCATTTTAGTTTGAATTTGCAGTCACATACATAACTAGTAGTACTGCCAAAATACTATAATACTCCGAGCTGCATTCTAGCACTCCAACTAGCTAGTAATAGTTCTGGAGTAGTAGTACTACTACTATACAAGTCCAAAATACATCCGAACGAACCCTACTTCGAACTAAACTACTCCCTCCGATCTTCGAGTAACTACATTGCAGTATGACTAAACGAAGATTATTGTATAACCTTCTTGTTGATGCAAACGCAGATAGGCAACACACGCTGCCCTCCATTCTGCTTCGCGTAACGGGGCGGCACCGCCAGGAAAGAAGTGAGCTGCTGCAACATGATCGAGCTAGGCGTCGGGGAGCTCGTCGGCTCGATTACCGCCATCAAGGTGTCCGTCGAGAGGTCACTGGTCCCAGCCGTCGCCGGCGTCGGCGGACCAATCACCAACAGCTGCGCCTTGTACATCGGAAACAAGCACGCGGCCGACCTGATGCACACACAGGACACAATGGTGGTCGGGCCGAGCGCTCCAACGGTGATGGCGAACACGCTACCGTCTTCTTCCCCACTGCCGATGAACAGGTGTCCCCGCGGTTGTACCGGAACACGAACTATGCACCAGGCGGGTATGCCATACTGGAACGTAAACACTGGGATGGAGTGGGATGCTTGGAGGTGTACCAGGAGCTCCCGCGGCGGGCCGGTGAAGCTGCAGCCGGTATTGATGGCCTCTGTGCAGCCGCACGGACCATGCGGGCACGCGATATAGTGCTTGTAGGACTCCGTGGAGGCGACCAAGCTCTGGCAGCCGACGCACTTGACCATTGCCCCAGATCGATTCGACGGCGGCAATCTTGGCCCAGATCGATTCGACGGCGGCAACCACGCCGGCTGCTCGCACTTCTTGCACGGGTTCGGCGCAAGCTCGCCGACGCAGCGCCGACAGCCCATATGACCGCCCTTGCACTGCACGGAACAACGTACGTGGCATCAGTTGTCATTGACATTTCTCACAGGTGAACCTAAGAATGAAATCGGAAGGGAGCGACCTTGGATATGGGGGGTTTGAAGGGCAGCAGGCAGAGGGGGCACAAGAAGAGGGCCTCCTCCATCTTCAGAGAAGAGTGATCGGGAAAACGAGAACGGGATGGGTTCTTTTTTTTATACATGCCTTGGAGTGGAGTATGGATACTACTACTTATAGGAAGAACTTCCTTGCTAAGAATCGGCGTCGGCCGTACGCAAGCATAGATGCACCAGCGGCTCTGCAGTTTGTCAAAATAAAAGGACAGAGCTGCAGTGACTTGAAGTCTCCAAATCTCATTGTGACTTGGTGCCACCATCTACCAACCATTTGAGATCCAACGTTCCAAACTAATCTCTTATTTCGAACCTAAAAACAAAAATTATGAAAAAAATCCAGTAAAATGTAGATGCCTTGTTCTAAAATCTGTGAATATTTCATCCCACTCGGACGATTAGCTTGTGATTAAAGAGCTTTTTACGTATACGAGCACTAGTTTAAACTAAATACTCCCTCTGATTCATATTAATTGACTTCAATATGGATGTATCTAGAACTAAAATGTGTCTAGTACATCCATATTAGAGTCAATTAATATGAACCGGAGGGAGTATATATTTGCTCACAAACCTTTGATTCAAATCGAATGAAACTTCACCAAAATATAAATCGAAATATGCACGATTAACTGGAAGTTCTTGAAATATTTCTGAGCAATTATAATAATTATTTAGTTTAAATTCTAAGTCGATCGCATACATTGGATCTGAGATGGATGGTGGATGGTGGCACCAAGTCACTGTGAAACTTGGAAGTATCAAGTCAGTGAAGCTCTATCCCAAAATAAAAGCTTCGTGAAGGGGGCAGTTTGGTTCAAAAAAGAAGACAGTGCCAAGCAGTTGTCAAACAATACCCATATAGTCAAATGTACTCCCTCTGATTCAAATGAATTGACTCAACTTTGTCTAGATATATGGATGTATCAAGTCACTGAAGCTAAAATAAAAGCTTCATGAAGGGGGAAGTTTGGTTCGAAAAAAAATACAGTGCCAAGCAGCTGTCAAATAGTACCATAACGTCAAATGTACTCCCTCCGATTCAAACGAAATGACTCAACTTTGTATTTTGCATGTTAAAGGTTTTTCGTAAAACTTGGCCAATCTTAACATAGTTTGCCTTTCTAAAAAAAGATATAAGCCCTAAGGCTCCTTTGATTCATAGGATGGGAAAACCATAGAAATATGGAAAACATAGGATTGAGATTTAATGGCTAGTTGAATCATATAGGAAGATGAGTTGTGTTTGATTGTGCCAAAGGAAATTTTCCATGAGGTATGACCTAATGTTTTATTCTTATAGGATTTGCACTGCAAGATTCCTATAGGATATGTTCCTATGAATCAAACAACTAGTGTGGGGAAAATTCACATGTGATCTAAATCCTACATAATTCCTATACAAATCCTATATATGAATTTTAGTTGTTAGGTCACTTAAAATGACTTCACTTGAAGAGTTACATTTTTGTTTTTTTCTGAATTAGTAGTGATGCCTAACCATATATATACCTAAACCAAGAGAATCAGCATAAACTTATGTATATTAATAGTAAGCGCATATATGAATGTTTTTTATCTACAAACCCAGGGTCATATATATGTACATAGAAACATGCATATATACTAGTTTTTGTACCTTGGTGTGTTCCTCTTTTGGGCTATCTCTTTTTTGTTCACCGATTCACAACCAACGCCCTAGATTAATTTGGCACTTAAAAAATAACATTTTGTTTTTGGCGCACTAACACAAATAGTAGTAGCACGGTCAACACTGTAGAGAAGTACAAAATAAATGTGTGTGGGAAAAAATGACTTAAAGTGACCATTACATTGAGAAAAAGGGTAGAACCAAGCATTGCACAGGGAAAAAGCAGTGTAGTGCCCAGAAGAAAAAAACAAGTTGGGTTATACTCCCTCCATCCTGAAATAATGGGTGTAGAGTTAAAATTTGTCCATAAAAGAGTGTACTTCTCGTTTTGCAATGCACTTCAAAATTTGTCCACAAAAGAGTGGTAGTAAAAAATATTTCTTTCTCATCACGAGGGATATAGTTTCTTCACGACTAGTACGTACTACCTCCATCACAAAGCTTAAGTCTTTTTTTAAGAGTCAAAGCAAGTAAAGGTTGACGAAAATTTAGAACAATCTATCAACTAATATAATATTTTGTAGATACCATACCAAAAAAAATCGTTGT
This sequence comes from Lolium multiflorum, assembly GCA_030979885.1. Classification (NCBI taxonomy): domain Eukaryota; kingdom Viridiplantae; phylum Streptophyta; class Magnoliopsida; order Poales; family Poaceae; genus Lolium; species Lolium multiflorum. The sequence goes on from CM061751.1 coordinate 102,501,774, forward strand.
CTATGTATTGATATTAATTTTGTATTTTGCATGATAATGATTTTTGGTAAAATCTTAGTTTACCTTGACATAGTTTGAGCTTCTAAAAATAATATAAGCCTTACGCTTTGGGATGGAGGTAGTAGTATTTAGCATAATATGGTTTTCTTATTTACTACATGCATTTAGATCATTGGAGGTGGAAAAGTTGAAGAGGAAAGTGATGGTCGATGACAGTTTCCCAATGTAATAATAAAATCCTTAATATGCCTTGAAAACCCACACGTACGCTCTTTCTAGGACAGAGGCAGTATGAGGTAATGCACCCACGCGCTGTCATCTGCCGGTTCGTGCTATGTCTCCCAAATCTTGAAATATCGTCAGTTATCCATTTCACGTCCACACTTCTCCCTCTCTCCACGGACTAGGAAAAAACCCTCTCTTCACTTCCCCTTCCCATTCCACCGATGGAGAGCCCAACCGACGCCGTCAACGCAGCGAAAGCGAAAGCCGCGCGGCTGGCCTTAGCCGCAGAGGAGGCGTGCAGAGCCGCGACCGCAGCACGCATGGCCGCAACGGCGGCGATCATTGCCGCAGCGGATGCCAAAGACGAAGCGGAGGCCATTGCCGAAGGTCGGGCCATCGGTCGCTCATCGGCATCTGATGCTGTTGGTAGATGGGTCCACTCTCTTGGGAAGCATCCCCTAGATGACGAGGACGAGGTTGAACTCATCTTTGAACCGCCGCCGCCGACCTTCGACGAGAATATCGTCGACGAGGGGGAGGAAGTATGTTCCGATTCACCTCTCTCCCTTATTCAACATAGCCCTGTATCGATTTGCGCTATGGTCTCTCCCTCTTTTTTTTGCGCTATAGCGTTTTGAATTAGCGTCAGAATCTTTTTAGATTCATATTCAGTATTAGTTGCAACTGCTACATATTTGCTTCACATCCGATTCACCTCTCTCCCTTATTTAACATAGCCCTGTATCGATTTGCTCTATGGTCTCTCCCTCTTTTTTTTGCGCTATAGGGTTTTGAATTAGCGTCAGAATCTTTTTAGATTCATATTCATTATTAGTTGCAACTGCTACATATTTGCTTCACCTGTTTATTTGGCATGTATCAGGTTGCTACTGATGAGGTTGACAGCGATGTCGAGTCGCGTCATAGGAAGGCCAGGGCCACTCTCAACAAGCTTAAGGCGGGGAAGTTCGACAAGTATTGGAGTGAACCCTGGACTGGTGCCAGGAACAGCTGCCCCTTCTGCACAAAGAGCATAAAGGTTGACTTTCGAAGCGTCCTGCAGCATGCCGAAGCCGGTGGGTCCGGCTGTCTCAAAGTTGGGGAAACTGTTAACCGATCCGGCTTCATAGCCAACCACATGGCATATGGGCTATTCCTAAGGAAGAAATTGAACCAAGCTATCGAGACCGGTCGTGTGCCTCCTCCCAAGCCCAAGCCACCAAAGATTAAAGGTATGGGCAGCAAGAAGCAGAAGAAGCGGGACCAGGAAGAAGATGGTAAATATACTCCGTAACTGTTGTGCATGTTTGTCTCTCCTACTGCTTCAAAAGCAGCATCTTTTGTTGAACTCTGTTTATGTTTGCTGCTCAGCAGCGTTTGTGGTGAACCTATTAGCTTAATTAGGGGTTGTTGAACTATGTCTGTGTTGAACCTTGCTTAATTAGGTTGTGTTGAACTCTGTTTGTGTTGGCGTGGGAAGGGGGGCATGATGCTACCCTGAATTTGCGGGACCCCCAAAAAACTTGCAAATACGAGTGATGCATCCAAAAGGAACAAACTTCTTACATGGTAGACCCCAGTCTGAAAGCAAGAAATGCGATCGGGTCCTTAACAGCCACCGCCCGGATTGATCGGGTATTTTGCCTGCCTACCGCATGTGACTTGTGCTCACTGAAGTTTGGGACCTCACGCATGGGCACCACACGTAAGTGACAGACCTGTTGGTGTAAAAACTCGAGTGATTATTATACTGCATTAGTACAAAGTTTCCTATGGATTCAAGGGTTGGAAAGCCAAGTTAACTCATTTTCATGACTAAGAAGGAGCCAGGCTTACTTTTTCATTTTCATGTTTTAACTTGTTTAAATCTTGGTCAAACAAAGGATCTGACCAGGATTCAAGTGGGCATAAAAATTCAAAAAAGAAATCAAAAAAAAAACCAAAGCACATAAGCTTCTTATGTCATATAGTAAGCATTACAGTTGATCAACGAAGTCTAGACATATTCAAACCAGAAAAATATTGTATATACCCCCTAACCCTAAACTCTGTCTTATGAAGTCAAGCATGAAGAAAAGTGGTTTTGGGTTTCAAACATTGGAAATTGAAAAAACTCCCAAAAGCTTCATTTTGGAGTGACTAAGAAGAATCCAGGCTTTCATTTTCATGTTTTAAATTGGTTTAAATCTTGGTCAAACCTAGGATTTGACCAAGATTCAAATGGACATAACAAATTCAAAAAAATCAAAACCAAACACATAGTCTTTTGATGTCATATAGTAAGCATTCAAGTTGATAAACAAAGTCTAGACATATTTAAACAAGAAAAATCATGTATATACTTGGCCCCTAACCCTAAACTCTGTCTTATGAAGTCAAGCATTAAGAGGAGTGGTTTTGGGTTTCAAACATGGAAATTTAAAAAACCTCCCAAAAGCTTCATTTTGGAGTGACTAAGAAGAATCCAGGCTTACTTTTCATTTTCATGTTTTAAACTGGTTTAAATCTTGGTCAAACCTAGGATTTGACCAAGATTCAAATGGGCATAACAAATTCAAAAAAAAACTAAACACATAGTCTTTTGATGTCACATAATAAGCATTCAAGTTGATAAACAAGGTCTAGACATATTCAAACCAGAAAAATCATGTATCTACCCCCTACCCCTAAACTTTGTCTTATGAAGTAAAGCACGGAGAGATATCATTTTGGGTTTCGAACATGGAAAATTTAAAAAAACCTCCCAAAAGCTTCATTTTGGAGTGAATAAGAAGGATCCACACTTACTTTTCATTTTCATGTTTTAAACTTGTTTAAATATTGGTCAAACCTGCAAGGATTTGACCAAGATTCAAATGGGCATAAAAATTCAAAAAAACCACTTCTCTTCGTCCTTGACTTCATTAGACAGAGTTTAGGGTTGGGGTATATACATGATTTTTAATGTTTAAATATGTATAGACTCTCTTGATCAACATGAATGCTTACTATAACTTAAGAAGCTTAATTATGTGCTTTGGTTTTTCATTTTTTGAATTCTTTATTGAATTTTTATGCCTATTTGAATCTTGGTCAAATCCTAGGTTTGACCAAGAATTAAACAAGTCAGTAACATGAAAATGAAAAAGTAAGCCTGGATCCTTCTTATTCACTCAAAAAATGAAGCTTTTGGGAGGGTTTTTGAATTTTCCATGTTTGAAACCCAAAACCATTCCTCTTATATGCTTGACTTCATATATATCACAGAGTTTAGCCTTAGGGGGTATATACATGATTTTTCTAGTTTGAATATGTCTAAACCTTGTTTATCAACTTGAATGCTTACTATAAACCAAAAATATGAAGAGAAGTGGTTTTTGGTTTCAAGCATGGAAATTTCAAAAACCTCCCCAAACTTCATTTTAGAGTGACTAAGAAGGATACAAGCTTGCCTTTTCATTTTCATGTTTTAAACTTGTTTAAATTATCTTGGTCAAATCTAGGATTTGACAAGATTCAAATGGGCAAACATATGATAAGTGATGCAAATATCATTTCTAAGTGCGGGCAAACCAGAGATATGTGGTTTTTGGTTTCAAACATATTCAAACGAGAGAAATCATGTATCTACCCCCTAACACTAAACTCTGTCTCATGAAGTCAAGCGCATGCATGAAGATATGTGGTTTTTGGTTTCAAACATGGAAATTTCAAAAACCCTCCCAAGAGCTTCATTTCGAAGTGATTAATTAAGAAGCATACATGCATGCTTACTTTTTCATATTCATGTTTTAAACTTATTCAAATCTTGGTGAAACCTAGGATTTGACCAAGATTCAAATGGGTATAAAAATTTAAAAAAAACAAAAAAGGTCTTCTTATGTTATATAGTAGGCATTCAATTAAGTTGATAAACAAGTTCTAGACATATTCAAACAAGAAAAATCATGCATGTATCTACCCCTAACCCTAAACTTTGTTTCATGAAGTCAAGCATGAAGATATGTGGTTTTTGGTTTCGAACATGGAAATTCAAAAACCCTCCCAAGAGCTTCATTTTGAAGTGACTAAGAAGCATACATGCTTACTTTTTCATATTCATGTTTTTAACTTATTCAAATCTTGGTGGAACCAAGGATTTGACAAAGATTCAAATGGGTATAAAAATTCAAAAAAAACAAGGTCTTCTCTTATGTTATATAGTAAGCATTCAATTAATTTGATAAACAAGGTCTACACATATTCAAACCAGGAAAATCATGTATCTACCACCTAACCCTAAACTCTGTCTTATGAAGTCAAGCATGCATGAAGAGAAGTGGTTTTTGGTTTCAAGCATGGAAATTTCCATGTTTGAAACCCAAAACCACTTCTCTTCATATGCTTGACTTCATATGACAGAGTTTAGCGTTAGGGGGTAGATACATGATTTTTTGGTTTGAATATGTCCAAACCTTGTTTATCAACTTGAATGTGTAATATATATATGACATAAGAAGACTGCATGCTTTGGTTTTTCATTTTTTGATTTTTTTGAAATTTTAAGCCCATCTGATTCTTTGTCAAATAATAGGTTTGACCAAGATTTAAACATGTTTAAAACATGAAAATGAAAAAGGTAAGCCTCCATCCTTCTTAGTCACTCCAAAATGAAGCTTTTTGGAGGGTTTTTGAAAATTCCATGTTTGAAACCCAAAACGACTTCTCTTCGTGCTTGACTTGATAAGACAGAGTTTTGGGTTAGGGGTAGATACATGATTTTTCCGGTTTGAAATTTTAAGCCCATTGATTCTTTGTCAAATAATAGGTTTGACCAAGATTTAAACATGTTTAAAACATGAAAATGAAAAAGGTAAGCCTCCATCCTTCTTAGTCACTCCAAAATGAAGCTTTTTGGAGGGTTTTTGAAAATTCCATGTTTGAAACCCAAAACGACTTCTCTTCGTGCTTGACTTGATAAGACAGAGTTTTGGGTTAGGGGTAGATACATGATTTTTCGGTTTGAATATGTCTAGACATTGTTTAGAAATTATTTTGGTTTCAAAGATGGAAATTTCAAAAACCTCCAAAAACTTCATTTTAGAGTGACTGAGAAGTTAGCATTAAAGTTGATAAACAAGGTTTAGACATATTCAAACCAGACAAATCATGTATCTACCCCTAACCCTAAACTCGGTCTTATGAAGTCTAGCATGAAGAGAATCGTTTTGAGTTTCAAACGTTTAAGCCAAAAGCCCCATTTCAAATATTTCAAACTTATTCAAAGTTGGTTCAAATTTGAAAGACATACAAGTTATAGCACACATAGTGCATACATTTTCACACATACTGCACTAGATGCTAACCCTATAGTTTGAGGCCACTTGGATGAGGTCGAAAAAGTTCTTGGATTAGAATCGTGTTGTTCGAACCCCGTAGTTGGATTTTTTTGAACCTTGATCTGTAGTACTGGGCAAAACCCTAGTTTAACCTATTTAATTATAGATTCGTATATCGATTTTTCTACCTTTTTATTATTACTATGCTGCAGATGTGCGTTTGCCCGTCGAGTGAAACTCGGAGGAAGAGGGATCACTCGGAAGGAGAGAAAAAAGGCAGAGCATTATGGTGTCTTCCCTTTTTCGGGTGATGATGATGATGTTGACTGTTGTGCAGGGTTTGTCAGTGCGCAGGAGGTGCGAGCGAGCGAGCGAGCGAGCGAGTCGAGCGAGGCCGAGAATGAGAGAGATTTGTTTTTTTGTGAGAGGGACAACCGAAGGATCCAGAAGGACCCACAGACTTCCAATACGCATCTGATGCGTCTTCTCTTGACAAAGAAGATGGCTGGGAGTTGGCGTACCTATTGCACGTGACTTGTGCTCACTCAAGTGTGGGACCTCACGCGTGGGCACCACACGTAAGTGACAGACCTGTTGGTGTAAAAACTCGGTTGATTATAATAGTGCATTAGAACAAAGTTTCCTATGGATTCAAGGGTAGGAAATCCAAGTTAACTCATTTACATGACATTATTTTTTCCATGAAGCAAAGTTAACACTATCAATTGGTACATTTTGGAGTGACTAAGAAGGATCAATGCTTACTTATTCGTTTAATTTCACGTGTTAAACTTGTCTAAATCTTGTTCAAACCTAGGATTTGACCAAGATTCAAATGGGCAGAAAAATAATTAAAAAACAGAAAAATGAAAAACCAAATCACATAGTCTTCTTATGTCATATAGTAAGCATTCAAGTTGATAAACAAGGTCTAGACATATTCAAACCAGACAAATCATGTATCTATACCCCTAACCCCTAAACTCTGTCTTATGAAGTCAAGCGTGTGAAGAGAAGTGGTTTTGGGTTTCAAACATCGAAATTTCAAAAACCTCCCAAAAGCTTCATTTTAGAGTGACTAAGAAGGATACATGCTTCCCTTTACATTTTCATGTTTTAAACTTGTTTAAATTATCTTGGTCAAACCTAGGATTTGACGAAGATACAAATGGGTGGGCACAAAATTCAAAAAAATCAGAAAAATGAAAAACCAAATCACATAGTCTTCTTATGTCATATCGTAAGCAATCAAGTTGATAAACAAGGTCTAGATATATCCAAACAAGACAAATCATGTATCTACCCCCTGTCGATCTTATGAAGTCTAGCATGAAGGGAAGTCGTTTTGGGTTTCAAACATTGAAATTTAAAGAACATCCCAAAAGCTTCATTTTAGAGTGACTAAGAAGGATACAGACTTCCCTTTTCATTTTCATGTTTTTGTTATCACCAGAATTTGACCGAGTCAGAGGTGGGCCGCGATCAAGATGGACTTGAAGATGTATGCATGGAGAGATATGTAAATCGGCCTTGTTCACCAAGTTTGGGCTAGTTAGCCCGTGTATCTTTATAGTAGGTTACGTAGAGATTAGAGTTTATCTCGTGCACGGTTTAGTGCACGCCCACATTAGAAAGTCCCCTGGACTATAAATATGTACCTAGGGTTTATGGAATAAACAACAACCAACGTTCAACACAAACCAATCTCGGCGCATCGCCAACTCCTTCGTCTCGAGGGTTCCTCCGGTAAGCACCATGCTGCCTAGATCGCATCTCGCGATCTAGGCAGCACGAGCCTGCCTAGTTGTTCATGCGTTGCTCGTACTGAAGCCTTTTTGATGGCGAGCAACGTAGTTATCATAGATGTGTTAGGGTTAGCATTGTTCCTAGTATCATATGCTGTCGTAGTGCAACCCTTGCGCATCTAGCCGTCCTGTACCTCATCATGGGTGCAGGGGCGGCACCCCGCTTGATCGTTATTTAGTAGATCTGATCCGTTACGGTCGCTCCTTGATTCATCAAGGATTAGTTTAATATCTGCAATAGTTAGGCCTTACAAAGGGTTGGAGGATCCAGCGGCATGCAGGGTGTAGTTTGCTGCCCCTAGACAGGACGTTCCGAGGATCAACCTAGTGTTGGTTTTTAGGCCTTGTCTAGGGCTGGCTTACGTTTACCGTGCGTGAGCGCGAGGCCCAATCGTGAGTAGGATGATCCGATTATGCGGTGAAAACCCCAGATCGTCGTGGATCTCATATGCTTTATCATGATCAAGCAGGACCACCATATATTCGGCCACCTCGGACGAATCATGGGTGGATCGGCTCCATGAGCCGATTCACAGGACAACCTGAGAGCCGATCGAGGCTCGTATTTAACGTGTACGTGTGTGCCCTGCAGGAAACTAAGCGAGGCATCATCCACACCTTCCTGACCAGGTATAGGTCAGGTGGCACGCCCTTGCTCGGCGCGCGAGGTTGCGAGGCTCACTGGGCGGCCAGGCGGCCCTCGTGGCCCGGTCAACACATTCTGCCCGGTGGGTTTGACGTCAACACAACGCCAGCGGATGGCCAGATAAATTACGCGTGGTTACCAGGTGTGACGAGCGAAGATGAAGGTCCTACGGGAGACCAGAGGTCGCAGTAGCTGAGTGGACTCGAGCTGCAGTAACCGAGCAAATGGGTAAAGCCACCAGGGCCTCCAAGAGGGTTCGACTTCGACGTGACGAAAACCGAGCAGATTTTCGACCTCTTACTCGCGGAGAAGCACATAAAGATACCCGAAGGCCACAAGTTTCCTACGGTGCAAGAGCTGAACGGAAAGCCATACTGCAAGTGGCATAACACGTTCACCCACACCACCAACGACTGCAGGGTGTGGCGTCAGCAGATCCAAGTGGCGATAGAAAATGGGCGACTAATTTTTAACCAGTATGCCATGAAGGTCGACACACACCCCTTCCCCGCCGTCAACATGGTGGAGTTTACCCACCTTGGAGGGTGCCAGCCTGATTTCTCAGCCAACATCAGCATGGTAGAGCTTGGACACCGCTCTGAGAAGGACGGGGATGAGGACAGCTGCTCTCAGAGCAAGGACACTGAGGGGGCCGCTCCATGCGATCGGCTCCGTCAAGATGGCAAGCGCTACGTCACAGAGGGGGAAGTGAAGAACATAAGATACCAACGACCCCTCTCTGATCACCTCCTCAACAAGTATGTTAGTCGATATGACCAACGCCGGCGATACAACAACAATGATGAAAGAGGTCGTCTGACCAGAAACGACGGAAGACATCGCCGGCATAATCATGATGAGGAGCGGCAGGAGCGCCACGGCAGGGAGCAGGACGATACGGACAGGCATTGGCACTGCCCCTTCTTCAGACACTGCTGGGATTCAGGAATGAGCCGATTACCAACAATCGGCAACTGCCCAGAATGCAACCGGAAAAGAAGGAGACAGCCAACGTGTCTGTGTTCGAGCGCTTAGGGCCTCTCCCACCGCAAAACAGACGTGCTGAGACCCCTCCGTTGGAAGATCTCGAGGATTCAGAAGACGAAGGGGAATACGAAGAAGACAGGTGCCACCGTCCAAGGTGGTGCCCTGACGGTCTCAGCCATTCACAAAAGCGCAGGGTTCAGCGATTGCGCGGTCTGGAGGAAGCCGAAAGGATGTACTTGCATACGCTGAGGAAGGCGCGACCTGATCTGGCTGCGAAAGTCCAGAGGACCCTGGATGAGGAGGGACTGCCGCAAAGAAAAGAGTGGCGCCCCAAGCAAAAGAGAGCCGATGATGAAACATCGGCTGGCACAAACATGGTGTTCATTCGTCCGGCGGAGTGTAGTGCTCCACGATTACACAGTGCACCCGACATGGATAACAGCAAGCGCACCAACGTGCTAAGGTCAGAGATTGGGCTGGTTTTATCCACCGACATGGACGAGTAGCAAGACTACGTCGATAAGCAACATGGCGAGGCCGATCCTTGCGATCGGCCCTCCGAAACTGATGAAGGGATATTACAAAACCTTCACCGAGCAAGCAACGTGGAGGCCGATTCCAGCGATCGGCCAAAATTATCCTCACCATCCATTCTGCCTGGGATCAACGTTTGACCCAACAGGGACTACCTGAAGAGCCGATACCATCAATTCTCTTGACAGAATCGGCTCGGGGGGCACCTAGATGGATAAAACATGAGGATATGAGATAATACTAAGTATGGGGGCCGATACACAAATCGGCCTAAAATTTTTAAACATTTTACAGCCGATGCAAGGGCATCGACTTCAGAATTGAGAAACCGATGCACGGCCATCGACTCAAGAGGATCAATGTTACGATCAGAGGACCAATGAAGCACGAGGGGGGATGTTAATGGAAGAACCCCTCGATGGAGTAATTTAAGGGCTTGGTTCCTCTCTTCAAGAGCAGTCCGGACGCGCAGATCAGGTCGAGGATGGATCGTGCGAAAGGGCCGATTCGACCAGCAGGCGCTAAGAGAGGACCGGAGAAACTCGGGCAGCTCGGCGATGGCGTGTAACTCACACGTTCGTTGGGAACCCCAAGAGGAAGGTATGATGCGCACGGTAGCAAGTTTTCCCTCAGAAAGAAACCAAGGTTTAATCGAACCAGGAGGAGCCAAGAAGCACGTTGAAGGTTGATGGTCGCGAAATGTGATGCGGCGCAACACCGGGATTCCGGCGCCAACTAGGAACCTGCACAACACAACCCAAGTACTTTGTCCCAACGAAGCAGTGAGGTTGTCAATCTCACCGGCTTGCTGTAACAAAGGATTAAACGTATCGAGTGGAAGATGTTTGCAAAGAAAACAGTAAAACAAGTAGATTGTATGCTATGTAAAGAATAGGACCGGGGTCCACAGTTCACTAGAGGTGTCTCTCCCATAAGATAAAAGCATGTTGGGTGAACAAATTACAGTCGGGCAATTGACAAATAGAGAAAGGCATAACAATGCATATACATGACATGGTAAATATAGTGAGATTTAATCCGGGCATTACGACAAAGAACATAGACCGCCATCCAACTGCATCTATGCCTAAAAAGTCCACCTTCAGGTTATCATCCGAACCCCCTCCAGTATTAAGTTGCAAAGCAACAGACAATTGCATTAAGTATGGTGCGTAATGTAATCAACAACTACATCCTTAGACATAGCATCAATGTTTTATCCCTAGTGGCAACAGCACATCCACAACCTTAGAACTTTCTGTCACTGTCCCAGATTCAATGGAGGCATGAACCCACTATCGAGCATAAATACTCCCTCTTGGAGTTAAGAGTAAAAACTTGGCCAGAGCCTCTACTAATAACGGAGAGCATGCAAGATCATAAACAACACATGAACAATAGATTGATAATCACCATAATCATAGTACTCTCTATCCATCGGATCCCGACAAACACAACATATAGTATTACATATAGATGATCTTGATCATGTTAGGCAGCTCACAAGATCCAACAATGAAGCACAACAAGGAGAAGACGACCATCTAGCTACTGCTATGGACCCATGGTCCAGGGGTGAACTACTCACTCATCACTCCGGAGGCGACCATGGCGGTGTAGAGTCCTCCGGGAGATGAATCCCCTCTCCGGCGAGGTGCGGCGATCTCCTGAATCCCCGAGATGGGATTCGCGGCGGCGTCTCTGTAAGGTTTTCCGTATCGTGGCTCTCGGGGGGGTTTCGCGACGGGCTTTAAGTAGGCGGAGGGTCAACGCGAGGGCCACACGAGGGCCCAGGGGCTAGGTCGGCGCGGCCGGGGCAGGCCGCGCCGGCCACCTGGCCTCCTCGTGGCCCCACTTCGTTAGGTCTTCGGTCTTGGAAGCTTCGTGCAAAAATAGGACCCAGGCGAAAGTTTCGTCCAATTGAGAATATTTCTTTACTAGGATTTCTGAAACCAAAAACAGAGAAAACAGCGGCTCTTCGGCATCTTGTTAATAGGTTAGTTCCGAAAATGCATAAATATGACATATAATGTGCATAAAACATGTAGATATCATCAATAAAGTAGCATGGAACATAAGAAATTATCGATACGTTGGAGACGTATCAGCATCCCCAAGCTTAGTTCTGCTCGTCCCGAGCAGGTAAAACGATAACAAAGATAATTTCTGAAGTGACATGCCATCATAATCTTGATCATACTATTTGTAAACATATGTAATGAATGCAGCGATCAAAGCAAAGGTAATGACATGAGTAAACAACTGAATCATAAAGCAAAGACTTTTCATGAATAGTACTTCAAGACAAGCATCAATAAGTCTTGCATAAGAGTTAACTCATAAAGCAATAAATCAAAGTAAAGGTGTTGAAGCAACACATAGGAAGATTAAGTTTCAGCGGTTGCTTTCAACTTGTAACATGTATATCTCATGGATATTGTCAACATAAAGTAATATAATAAGTGCAATATGCAAGTATGTAGGAATCAATGCACAGTTCACACAAGTGTTTGCTTCTTAAGGTGGAAGGAGATAGGTAAACTGACTCAACAATAAAAGTAAAAGAATGGTCCTTCAATGAGGAAAGCATCGATTGCTGTATTTGTGCTAGAGCTTTTATTTTGAAAACATGAAACAATTTTGTCAACGGTAGTAATAAAGCATATGAGTTATGAAAATTATATTTTACAAGTTGCAAGCCTCACGCATAGTATACTAATAGTGCCCGCACCTCGTCCTACTTAACTTGGACTACCGGGTCTTCGCATGCCATGTTTCAACCAAGTGTCACAAAGGGGTACCTCCATGCCGCCTGTACAAAGGTCCAAGGAGAATGCTCGCATTTCGGATTTCTCGCTTTTGATTATTCTCAACTTAGACATCCATACCGGGACAACATGGACAACAGATAATGGACTCCTCTTAAATGCATAAGCATGTAGCAAAGTTATTATTCTCATATGAGATTGAGGATATATGTCCAAAACTGAAACTTCCACCATGGTTCATGGCTTTAGTTAGCGGCCCAATGTTCTTCTCTAACAATTTTGCATGCTCCAACCACTAAAATGATAGACCTTCAGACAAGACGGACATGCATAGCAACTCACATGATATTCAACAATAGTTGATGGCGTTCCCCAGAAGCATGGTTATCGCACAACAGGCAACTTAATAAAATATAAAGTGCATAAGTACATATTCAATACTACGATAGTTTTTAAGGCTATTTTGTCCCATGAGCTATATATTGCAAAGGTGAATGATGGAATTTTAAAGGTAGCACTCAAGCAATTTACTTTGGAATGGCGGAGAAATACCATGTAGTAGGTAGGTATGGTGGACACAAATGGCATAGTAGTTGGCTCAAGGATTTTGGATGCATGAGAAGTATTCCCTCTCGATACAAGGTTTAGGCTAGCAAGGTTATTTGAAGCAAACTCAAGGATGAACAAGTGCAGCAAAACTCACATAAAAGACATATTGTAAACATTATAAGACTCTACACTGTCTTCCTTGTTGTTCAAAACTCAATACTAGATATTATCTAGACCTTAGAGAAACCAAATATGCAAATCAAATTTTAGCAAGCTCTATGTATTTCTTCATTAATGGGTGCAAAGCATATGATGCAAGAGCTTAAACATGAGCACAACAATTGCCAAGTATCACATTATCCAAGACATTTTAGAATTACTACATGTAGCATTTTCCAATTCCAACCATGTAACAATTTAACGAAGAAGAAACTTCGCCTTGAACATTATGAGTAAAGCCTAAGGACACATGTGTCCATATGCAACAGCGGAGCGTGTCTCTCTCCCACAAAGTGAATGCTAGGATCCATCTTATTCAAACAAAAACAAAAACGAAAACAAACCGACGCTCCAAGTAAAGAACACAAGATGTGATTGAATAAAAATATAGTTTCAGGGGAGGAACCTGATGATGTTGTCGATGAAGAAGGGGATGCCTTGGGCATCCCCAAGCTTAGACGCTTGAGTCTTCTTAAAATATGCAGGGGTGAACCACGGGGGCATCCCCAAGCTTAGAGCTTTCACTCCTCTTGATCATAGTATATCATTCTCCTCTCTTGACCCTTGAAAACTTCCTTCACACCAAACTTCAAGCAAACTCATTAGAGGGTTAGTGCATCATTAATAATTCACTCATTCAGAGGTGACACAATCATTATTTTCACTTCTGGACATTGCATAATGCTACTGGACATTAATGGATCAAAGAAATAAATCCAACATAGCAAAAGAGGCAATGCGAAATAAAAGGCAGAATCTGTCAAAAACAGAACAGTCCGTAAAGACGAATTTATAAATGGCACCAGACTTGCTCAAATGGAAAAACTCAAAACTAATGAAAGTTGCGTACATATCTAAGGATCACGCTCGTAAATTGGCAGATTTTTTCGAATTTTCTACAGAGAATTATGCCCAGATTCGTGACAGACAGCAATGCTGTTTCTGCGCAGCGATCCCAAATATAACATCAACTTTGACATAGAAACTTTACTTGGCACAAAAACATGATAAGGAGAGGTTGCTACAGTAGTAAACAACTTCCAAGACTCAACAAAACAAAAATTGCTGTAGGTAAAAACATGGGTTGTCTCCCATAAGCGCTTTTCTTTAACGCCTTTCAGCTAGGCGCAGAAAGTGTAAATCAAGTAACATCGAGAGTAGAAGCATCAACATCATAGCTTGTTCTAATAATAGAATCAAAAGGCAACTTCATTCTCTTTCTAGGGAAGTGTTCCATACCTTTCTTGAGAGGAAATTGATATTTAATATTACCTTCCCTCATATCAATAACAGCACCAACAGTTCGAAGAAAAGGTCTTCCCAACACAATAGGACAAGATGCATTGCATTCAATATCCAAGACAACAAAATCAACGGGGACAAGGTTATTGTTAACCGTAATATGCACATTATCAATCCTCCCCAAAGGTTTCTTTTTAACATTATCGGCAAGATTAACATCCAAATAACAATTCTTCAATGGTGGCAAGTCAAGCATATCATAAATCTTTTTAGGCATAACAGAAATACTTGCACCAAGATCACATAAGGCATTACATTCAAAGTCATTGAATTTCATTTTAATGATGGGCTCCCAACCATCTTCTAACTTTCTAGGAATAGAAGTTTCAAGTTTTAGTTTCTCTTCTCTAGCTTTTATGAGAGCATTTGTAATATGTTTTGTAAAGGCTAAATTTATAGCACTAGCATTAGGACTTTTAGCAAGTTTTTGTAAGAACTTTATAACTTCAGAGATGTGGCAATCATCAAAATCTAAATCATTATGAGCTACAGCAATGGGATCATTGTCCCCAAGGTTGGAAAAAATTTCAGCAGTTTTATCACAAGCAGTTTCAGCAGTTTTAGCAATTTCAGGCAGTTTTGTTCGCTTTGCACTAGGAGTAGAAACATTGCCAACACCAATTATTTTACCATTGATAGTAGGAGGTGCAGCAACATGTGGAGAATTAGCATTACTAGTGGTGGTAATAGTCCAAACTTTAGCTACATTATTCTCTTTAGCTAGTTTTTCATTTTCTTCTCTATCCCACCTAGCACGCAATTCAGCCATTAATCTTATATTCTCATTAATTCTAACTTGGATGGCATTTGCTGTAGTAGTAATCTTATTATCAATATCATTATTAGGCATAACTTTCAACTTTAAAAGATTAACATCAGAGGCAAGTCTATCAACTCTAGAAGCAATAGTATCAATTTTATCAAGCTTTTCCTCAACAGATTTGTTAAAAGCAGTTTGTGTACTAATAAATTCTTTAAGCATGGCTTCAAGACCAGAGGGTACATTCCTATTATTATTGTAAGAATTCCCATAAGAATTACCATAACCATTACCATTAGCAGAAGGATATGGCCTATAGTTATTACCAGAGTTGTTCCTATAAGCATTGTTGTTGAAATTATTATTTTTAATGAAATTCACATCAACATTTTCTTCTTGAGCAACCAATGAAGCTAAAGGAACATTATTTGGATCTACATTAGATCTACCATTCACAAGCATAGACATAATCACATCAATCTTATCACTCAAGGAAGAGGTTTCTTCAACAGAATTTACCTTCTTACCTTGTGGAGCTCTTTCCGTGTGCCATTCAGAGTAATTTATCATCATATCATCAAGAAGTTTTGTAGCCGCCCCCAATGTGATGGACATAAAGGTACCTCCAGCAGCTGAATCCAATAAATTCCGTGAAGAAAAATTTAGTCCTGCATAGAAGGTTTGGATGATCATCCAAGTAGTCAGTCCATGGGTTGGGCAATTCTTTACCAAAGTTTTCATTCTCTCCCAAGCTTGAGCAACATGTTCAGTATCTAATTGTTTAAAATTCATTATGCTACTTCTCAAAGATATAATTTTAGCGGGAGGATAATATCTACCAATAAAAGCATCCTTGCATTTAGTCCATGAATCAATACTATTCTTAGGCAAAGATAGCAACCAATCTTTAGCTCTTCCTCTTAATGAGAAAGGAAACACTTTCAATTTAATAATATCACCATCTACATCTTTATACTTTTGCATTTCACAAAGTTCAACAAAATTATTGAGATGGGCAGCAGCATCATCAGAACTAGCACCAGAAAATTGTTCTCTCATAACCAAATTCAGTAAAGCAGGTTTAATTTCAAAGAATTCTGCTGTAGTAGCAGGTGGAGCAATAGGTGTGCATAGGAAATCATTATTATTTGCATTTGTGAAGTCACACAATTTAGTATTTTCATGGTTGGCCATTTTAGCAACAGTAAATAAAACAAACTAGATAAAGTAAATGCAAGTAACTAATTTTTTTGTGTTTTTGATATAGAGAGCAAGACAATAAATAAAGTAAAACTAGCAACTAATTTTTTTGTGTTTTGATTTAGTGCAGCAAACAAAGTAGTAAATAAAATAAAGCAAGACAAAAACAAAGTAAAGAGATTGAGAAGTGGAGACTCCCCTTGCAGCGTGTCTTGATCTCCCCGGCAACGGCGCCAGAAAAAGAGCTTGATGGCGTGTAACTCACACGTTCGTTGGGAACCCCAAGAGGAAGGTATGATGCGCACAGTAGCAAGTTTTCCCTCAGAAAGAAACCAAGGTTTAATCGAACCAGGAGGAGCCAAGAAGCACGTTGAAGGTTGATGGTCGCGAAATGTGATGCGGCGCAACACCAGGGATTCCGGCGCCAACTAGGAACCTGCACAACACAACCCAAGTACTTTGTCCCAACGAAACAGTGAGGTTGTCAATCTCACCGGCTTGCTGTAACAAAGGATTAAACGTATCGAGTGGAAGATGTTTGCAAAGAAAACAGTAAAACAAGTAGATTGTATGCTATGTAAAGAATAGGACCGGGGTCCACAGTTCACTAGAGGTGTCTCTCCCATAAGATAAAAGCATGTTGGGTGAACAAATTACAGTCGGGCAATTGACAAATAGAGAAAGGCATAACAATGCATATACATGACATGGTAAATATAGTGAGATTTAATCCGGGCATTACGACAAAGAACATAGACCGCCATCCAACTGCATCTATGCCTAAAAAGTCCACCTTCAGGTTATCATCCGAACCCCCTCCAGTATTAAGTTGCAAAGCAACAGACAATTGCATTAAGTATGGTGCGTAATGTAATCAACAACTACATCCTTAGACATAGCATCAATGTTTTATCCCTAGTGGCAACAACACATCCACAACCTTAGAACTTTCTGTCACTGTCCCAGATTCAATGGAGGCATGAACCCACTATCGAGCATAAATACTCCCTCTTGGAGTTAAGAGTAAAAACTTGGCCAGAGCCTCTACTAATAACGGAGAGCATGCAAGATCATAAACAACACATGAACAATAGATTGATAATCACCATAATCATAGTACTCTCTATCCATCGGATCCCGACAAACACAACATATAGTATTACATATAGATGATCTTGATCATGTTAGGCAGCTCACAAGATCCAACAATGAAGCACAACAAGGAGAAGACGACCATCTAGCTACTGCTATGGACCCATGGTCCAGGGGTGAACTACTCACTCATCACTCCGGAGGCGACCATGGCGGTGTAGAGTCCTCCGGAGATGAATCCCCTCTCCGGCAGGGTGCCGGAGGCGATCTCCGAATCCCCGAGATGGGATTCGCGGCGGCGGCGTCTCTGTGGGTTTTCCGTATCGTGGCTCTCGGGGGGGTTTCGCGACGGAAGCTTTAAGTAGGCGGAGGGTCAACGCGAGGGCCACACGGGGGCCCGGGCTAGGTCGGCGCGGCCGGGCCGGCCGCGCCGGCCACCCTGGCCTCCTCGTGGCCCCACTTCGTTAGGTCTTCGGTCTTGGAAGCTTCGTGCAAAAATAGGACCCTGGGCGAAAGTTTCGTCCAATTCCGAGAATATTTCTTTACTAGGATTTCTGAAACCAAAAACAGCAGAAAACGGCTCTTCGGCATCTTGTTAATAGGTTAGTTCCAGAAAATGCATAAATATGACATATAATGTGCATAAAACATGTAGATATCATCAATAAAGTAGCATGGAACATAAGAAATTATCGATACGTTGGAGACGTATCACTCGCCTTGAAGGCTCTCTGCTTTGGGAAGCCGATTTATGTGCAAATCGGCTGGCTCTGCATGATCAAGCCCAAGTTACGCGTCCTTGTTTCTGTTTTTGCCTTAGCCAAGACTCGGGGGCAGCAGGCCTGGTGGAGATTCTGCTTTGCTCGTCTAACGAGCCGATTGAGATATCATCGGCTGATCCTTCATTGCAACCTTCTTCACAAATGATGGGTATTGAAGAAGGGAAGGACGAATTTCAAAGGACCGATGCGGTGCTATCGGCTCATTCCGCATTGGCAAAGGGGGCGAATCGGCAAGGACAGTAGAAGAGGGAATCGGCTCAATTAAGCTCGTAAGAAATCGGCAAAATCAAATTGGGGGAAAGAAAAAGTTCTTCATTGATAGGCGAGATTTCTTACATAAAGAGCTAATTGCTCTCAAAAGGAAATATGAGGGGATACATTGCCCCATCTGCTACTCTGGTCCTATTCTAGAGGTCCTAATCTACGGGCCATCACGCCCTCATCGTCGCCTTCGTCGCTGCCGTCGGCGCTGCTCCCGGCGGGCTCGTCATCGCTCCAATGGCCGCCGACCGGGCCCTCGTCGTCTTCATCTTCTCCGTCAGCGTCGTCCTCGTCGCTGTCGAAGTCGCTAAGGCCAAGGGCAGAACCGCTTGGCCGGCGGCTCGTCGGAGGAGCTCTCATCGTCGTCTTCCTCCTCCTCTCCCTGCTCCCCTTCCTCCCCGGAAGAGGTGAAGTCACAGGAGAAGTTGTCGTCGTCGCTCTCCTCCTCCGATTCACCAACGGCGGGGAAGCGGAGGTCACTCTCCCCGTCGGTCAAGGATTTGTCATCCTCGGACCAGACAAGGAAGTCATGGTCCTCTTTGTCCCACTTCGTTGGGGCGAGGATATCGTACGCCGCCTGCGTGCCCCACGAGGGCGTCGACTCTCGGATGGGAGAGGACACGTAGGAAAGACCCGATGAGGAGGAAGAAGAGGGGATGAAGACATGGTGGCAGAGAGGGTTTTTGGAGGCTAGTGCGAAGGAGACGAGGAAGAAGACTGTTTGCTGCGGTTAAATAAAAGGGAGCATAGTAAAAATTCAATGCCACAGCAGTTTCCGAGGAGGAGGTGCCAGGACTGTCTAATCGTGCAGAGAAGTTGAGAAGGCAAGTTATCATGATGAAGGACTCTGCGACGGTTCTGCTCTGCCACGACATGACCCGACGAAGGAAAGGCGTAATGATTTTGGAAATATCATTTCCAAAACCAGGGGGGCATGTGTTATCACCAGAATTTGACCGAGTCAGAGGTGGGCCGCGATCAAGATGGACTTGAAGATGTATGCATGGAGAGATATGTAAATCGGCCTTGTTCACCAAGTTTGGGCTAGTTAGCCCGTGTATCTTTATAGTAGGTTACGTAGAGATTAGAGTTTATCTCGTGCACGGTTTAGTGCACGCCCACATTAGAAAGTCCCCTGGACTATAAATATGTACCTAGGGTTTATGGAATAAACAACAACCAACGTTCAACACAAACCAATCTCGGCGCATCGCCAACTCCTTCGTCTCGAGGGTTCCTCCGGTAAGCACCATGCTGCCTAGATCGCATCTCGCGATCTAGGCAGCACGAGCCTGCCTAGTTGTTCATGCGTTGCTCGTACTGAAGCCTTTTTGATGGCGAGCAACGTAGTTATCATAGATGTGTTAGGGTTAGCATTGTTCCTAGTATCATATGCTGTCGTAGTGCAACCCTTGCGCATCTAGCCGTCCCTGTACCTCATCATGGGTGCAGGGGCGGCACCCCGCTTGATCGTTATTTAGTAGATCTGATCCGTTACGGTCGCTCCTTGATTCATCAAGGATTAGTTTAATATCTGCAATAGTTAGGCCTTACAAAGGGTTGGAGGATCCAGCGGCATGCAGGGTGTAGTTTGCTGCCCCTAGACAGGACGTTCCGAGGATCAACCTAGTGTTGGTTTTTAGGCCTTGTCTAGGGCTGGCTTACGTTTACCGTGCGTGAGCGCGAGGCCCAATCGTGAGTAGGATGATCCGATTATGCGGTGAAAACCCCAGATCGTCGTGGATCTCATATGCTTTATCATGATCAAGCAGGACCACCATATATTCGGCCACCTCGGACGAATCATGGGTGGATCGGCTCCATGAGCCGATTCACAGGACAACCTGAGAGCCGATCGAGGCTCGTATTTAACGTGTACGTGTGTGCCCTGCAGGAAACTAAGCGAGGCATCATCCACACCTTCCTGACCAGGTATAGGTCAGGTGGCACGCCCAACCCGCATCGGCGCGCGACCAGGAGGCTTTGCGGGCCGTCGCTCTGAGGGACTGGGCCGCAGCCCTAGTCGTTCCGGCTCTAGGTGTTGACGATCCGCCCTTTTTTCATTTTCATGTTTTAAATTTGTTTAAATCTTGGTCAAACCAAGGATTTGACCAAGATTCAAATGGCCCTAAAAATTCAGAAAAAATGAAAAGAATGAAAAACCAAAGCACATAACATTCTTATGTCATATGTATAGTAAGCATTCAAGTTGATATACAAGGTCTAGACATATATATTCAAACCTAGGATTTGACTAAGATTCAAATGGGCATAACAAATTCAAAAAACAAAAACCAAACACATAGTCTTCTGATGTCATATAGCAAGCATTCAAGTTGATAAACAAACTTGTTTAAATCATGGTCAAACCTAGGATTTGACCAAGATTCAAATGGGCATAATTTTAAAAAAATGTAAAATCAAGGCACATAGTCTTCTTATGTCATATAGTAAGCATTCAATTAAGTTGATAAACAAGGTCTAGACATATCAAACCAGAAAATTCAGGTGTCTAGCTACCCCTAACCCTAAACTCTGCACGAAGAGAAGTGGTTTTGGGTTTCAAACATGGATATTTCAAAAACCCTCCCAAAAACCTTCATTTTGGAGTTAATAAGAAGGATCAAGGCTTACTTTTTCATTTTCATGTTTTAATCTTTTTTAAATCTTTGTCAAACCTAGGTTTTGACCAATATTCAAAAGGGCATAATTTTAAAAAAATGAAATATCAAGGCACATAGTCTTCTTATGTCATATAGTAAGCATTCAATTAAGTTGATAAACAAGCTCTAGACATATTCAAACCAGAAAAATCATGATGTATCTACCCCCTATATATCCCTAAACCCTAACTTATGAAGTCAAGCACGAAGAGAAGTGGTTTTTGGTTTAAATCATGGAAATTTCAAAAACCCTCCCAAGAGCTTCATTTTGGAGTGACTAATTAAGAAGCATACATGCTTACCTTTTCATATTCATGTTTTAAACTTGTTCAAATCTAGGTCAACAAACCTAGGATTTGACGAAGAATCAAATGGGTATAAAAAATTTAAAAACAAGCTCTAGATAAGCTCAAGTTGAAAAACAAGTTCTAGACATATTCCAACCAGAAAAATCATGTATGTACCCCCTATATATATATCCCTAAACCCTGACTTATGAAGTCAAGCATGAAGAGAAGTGGTTTTTGGTTTCAATCATGGAAATTTCAAAAACCCTCCCAAGAGCTTCATTTTGGAGTGACTAAGAAGGATATATGCTTAATTTTTCATATTCATGTTTTCAACTTGTTTAAATCATGGTCAAACTTAGGATTTGACCAAGATTCAAATGGGCATAAAATTAAAAAAACAATAAAATGAAAAACCAATGCACATAGTCTTCTTATGTCATATATATAGTAAGCATTCAATTAAGTTGATAACAAGGTCTAGACATATTCAAACGAGAAAAATCATGTATCAAGCTACCCCTAGCTAACCCCAAACTCTGTCTTATGAAGTCAAGCATGAAGAGAAGTACGTGGTTTTTTGGTTTCAAACATGGAAATTTCAAAAACCCTCTCAAGAGCTTCATTTTGGAGTGACTACGAAGGATACATGCTTAATTTTCATATTCATGTTTTAAACTTGTTTAAATCATGGTCAAACCTAGGATTTGACCAAGATTCAAATGGGCATAATTTAAAAAAATGTAAAATCAAGGCACATAGTCTTCTTATGTCATATAGTAAGCATTCAATTAAGTTGATAAACAAGGTCTAGACATATCAAACCAGAAAAATCATGTATCTACCCCTATATATCCCCAAACTCTGTCTTTATGAAGTCAAGCATGAAGAGAAGTGGTTTTTTGGTTTCAAGCATGGAAATTTCAAAAACCTCCCCAAACTTCATTTTAGAGTGACTAAGAAGGATACAAGCTTGCCTTTTCATTTTCATGTTTTAAACTTGTTTAAATTATCTTGGTCAAATCTAGGATTTGACAAGATTCAAATGGGCAAACATATGATAAGTGATGCAAATATCATTTCTAAGTGCGGGCAAACCAGAGATATGTGGTTTTTGGTTTCAAACATATTCAAACGAGAGAAATCATGTATCTACCCCCTAACACTAAACTCTGTCTCATGAAGTCAAGCGCATGCATGAAGATATGTGGTTTTTGGTTTCAAACATGGAAATTTCAAAAACCCTCCCAAGAGCTTCATTTCGAAGTGATTAATTAAGAAGCATACATGCATGCTTACTTTTTCATATTCATGTTTTAAACTTATTCAAATCTTGGTGAAACCTAGGATTTGACCAAGATTCAAATGGGTATAAAAATTTAAAAAATACAAAAAAGGTCTTCTTATGTTATATAGTAGGCATTCAATTAAGTTGATAAACAAGTTCTAGACATATTCAAACAAGAAAAATCATGCATGTATCTACCCATAACCCTAAACTTTGTTTCATGAAGTCAAGCATGAAGATATGTGGTTTTTGGTTTCGAACATGGAAATTCAAAAACCCTCCCAAGAGCTTCATTTTGAAGTGACTAAGAAGCATACATGCTTACTTTTTCATATTCATGTTTTTAACTTATTCAAATCTTGGTGGAACCAAGGATTTGACAAAGATTCGAATGGGTATAAAAATTCAAAAAAAACAAGGTCTTCTCTTATGTTATATAGTAAGCATTCAATTAATTTGATAAACAAGGTCTAAACATATTCAAACCAGGAAAATCATGTATCTACCACCTAACCCTAAACTCTGTCTTATGAAGTCAAGCATGCATGAAGAGAAGTGGTTTTTGGTTTCAAGCATGGAAATTTCCATGTTTGAAACCCAAAACCACTTCTCTTCATATGCTTGACTTCATATGACAGAGTTTAGCGTTAGGGGGTAGATACATGATTTTTTGGTTTGAATATGTCCAGACCTTGTTTATCAACTTAAATGCTAACTATATGACATCAGAATGGGCATAAAAATTTAAAAAAATTTAAAATGTAAAACCAAAATTTAATTGGGAGGAAAGGGTACATGAATTACAATTAAAAAACAAGGTAACTTAAATACTTGGATGCCCCAAGATGTGTGGAAGCCCAAAACAATGGCAAAACATATCATGTGCGCATGCTGCATCCAATTCAAGTAGAACACATAGTAGGCATCGATAGTTTGACCTAAATTTGAAATCAAAGAGAAGGTGGTTAGAAAAAATCAAAATTGGCAAAGCAAAGCATGAAATCAAAAAATTGTGATGCACTCTAGCTATGAAAATTATCAAACAATGCAAACCAAAATGATTTTTTAGAGGAATACTAGTTCAACTTATTTAATTTTTTATTTGTAGGCCAAAATCAAACCCCGTAGTTGGATTTTTTTTTCAACTTGATCTGTAGTACTGGGGAAAACCCTAGTTTATAACCTATTTAATAATAGATTCGTAGTCGATTCTTTTACTTTTTTATTATTACTATGCAGCACATGTGTGTTTGCCCGTCGAGTGAAACTCGGAGGAAGAAGGGATCACTCGGAAGGAGAGAAGAAGGGAGAGAATTATGGTGTCTCCCCTTTTTCGGGTGATGATGTTGACTTTTGTGCAGGGTTTGTCAGTGAGCAGGAGCGAGCGAGCGAGCGAGTCGAGCGAGGCCGAGAATGAGAGAGATTTGTTTTTTTGTGAGAGGGACAACCGAAGGATCCAGAAGGACCCACAGACTTCCAATACGCATCCTGATGCGTCTTCTCTTGACAAAGAAGATGGCTGGGAGTTGGCGTACCTATTGCACGTGACTTGTGCTCACTCAAGTGTGGGACCACACGCGTGGGCACCACACGTAAGTGACAGACCTGTTGGTGTAAAAACTCGGTTGATTATTATAGTGCATTAGAACAAAGTTTCCTATGGATTCAAGGGTAGGAAATCCAAGTTAACTCATTTACATGACATTATTTTTTCCATGAAGCAAAGTTAACACTATCAATTGGTACATTTTGGAGTGACTAAGAAGGATCAATGCTTACTTATTCGTTTAATTTCACGTGTTAAACTTGTCTAAATCTTGTTCAAACCTAGGATTTGACCAAGATTCAAATGGGCAGAAAAATAATTAAAAAACAGAAAAATGAAAAACCAAATCACATAGTAAGCATTCAAGTTGATAAACAAGGTCTAGACATATTCAAACCAGACAAATCATGTATCTATACCCCTAACCCCTAAACTCTGTCTTATGAAGTCAAGCATGTGAAGAGAAGTGGTTTTGGGTTTGGGGGTATATATACATGATTTTTATTGTTTAAATATATATAGACTTTGTTGATCAACATGAATGCTTAATTACTATATGACATAAGAAGTTTATGTGCTTTGGTGTTTCATTTTTTTGATTTCTTTTTTGAATTTTTATGCCCATTTGAATCTTGGTCAAATCCTAGGTTTGACAAAGATTTAAACAAGTTTGAAACATGAAAATGAAAAAGTAAGCTTGGATCCTTCTTAGTCACTCCAAAATGAAGCTTTTGGGTGGGTTTTTGAAATTTCCATGTTTGAAACCCAAAACCACTTCTTCTCTTCATGCTTGACTTCATAAGACAACGTTTAGGGTTAGGGGGTAGATACATGATTTTTCTGGTTTGAATATGTCTAGACTTCGTTGATCAACTTGAATGCTTAGTATATTACATAAGAAGACTATGTGGTTTGGTTTTTGATTTTCTTGATTTTGTTTGATTTTTTATGACCATTTGAATCTTGGTCAAATCCTAGGTTTGACCAAGATTTAAACAAGTTTAAAACATGAAAATGAAAAAGTAAGCATGGATCCTTCTTAGTCATGACAATGAGTTAACTTGGCTTTACTACCCTTGATGAATCCATAGGAAACTTTTTGTACTAATGCAGTATAATATTCTGGTTTGAATATGTCTAGACCTTGTTTATCAACTTAATTTGAAAGACATACAAGTTATAGCACACATAGTGCATACATTTTCACACATACTGCACTAGATGCTAACCCTATAGTTTGAGGCCATTTGGATGAGGTCGAAAAAATTCTTGGATTAGAATCGTGTTGTTCGAACCCCGTAGTTGGATTTTTTTGAACCCTTGATCTTTAGAACTGGGCAAAACCCAAGTTTAACCATGCAAGATTCAAATGGCCCTAAAAATTCAGAAAAAAATCAAAAGAATGAAAAACCAAAGCACATATATAGCATTCTTATGTCATATGTATAGTAAGCATGCATTCAAGTTGATAAACAAGGTCTAGACATATATATTCAAACCAGAAAAATCATGTATATATCTACCCCTAAAACTCTAATTAAACTATGTCTTATGAAGTCAATCATGTAGAGAAGTGGTTTTGGGTTTCAAATATGGAAATTTCAAGAACCTCCCAAAAGCTTCATTTTAGAGTGACTAAGAAGGATACATGCTTCCCTTTTCATTTTCATGTTTTAAACTTGTTTAAATTATCTTGGTCAAACCTAGGATTCGACATGATTCAAATGGGCATCAAAATAAAAAAAAACAGAAAAAGGAAAAACCAAAGCAATAGTTTTCTTATATATGTCATATAGTAAGCATTAAAGTTGATAAACAAGGTCTAGATATATCCAAACCAGACAAATCATGTATCTACCCCCGGCCTGTCGATCTTATGAAGCTAGTCTACTAGCATGTGAAGGGAACTCGTTTTCGGTTTCAAACATAGAAATTACAAGAACATCCCAAAAGCTTCTCCATTTTAGAGTGACTACGAAGGATACTGACTTCCCTTTTCATTTTCATGTTTTAAACTTGTTTAAATCTTGGTCAAACCAAGGATTTGACCAAGATTCAAATGGGCCTAAAAATTTAGAAAAAAATCAAAAGAGAATGAAAAACCAAAGCACATAGCATTCTTATGTCATATGTATAGTAAGCATTCAAGTTGATAAACAAGGTCTAGACATATTCAAACCAAAAAATCATGTATATATCTACCCCTAACCCTAAACTGATCTGTCGATCTTATGGAAGTCAATCATGAAGAGAAGTGGTTTTGGGTTTCAAACATGGAAATTTCAAGAACATCCCAAAAGCTTCATTTTAGAGTGACTAAGAAGGATCCATGCTTACTTACTCGTTTTCACGTGTTAAACTTGTCTAAATCTTGGTGAAACCTAGGATTTGACCAAGATATGATTCAAATGCGCAGAAAATTAAAAAAGTCAGAAAAATTAAAAACCAAAGTACATAGTCTTCTTATGTCATATAGTAAGCATATTCAAGTTGATAAACAAGGTTTGGACATATTCAAACCATACAAATCATGTATCTATACCCCCTAACCCTAAACTTTTTCTTATGAAGTCAAGCATGAAGAGAAGTGGTTTTGGGTTTCAAAGATGGAAATTTCAAAAACCTCCAAAAACTTCATTTTAGAGTGACTGAGAAGTTAGCATTAAAGTTGATAAACAAGGTTTAGACATATTCAAACCAGACAAATCATGTATCTACCCCTAACCCTAAACTCGGTCTTATGAAGTCTAGCATGAAGAGAATCGTTTTGAGTTTCAAACGTTTAAGCCAAAAGCCCCATTTCAAATATTTCAAACTTATTCAAAGTTGGTTCAAATTTGAAAGACATACAAGTTATAGCACACATAGTGCATACATTTTCACACATACTGCACTAGATGCTAACCCTATAGTTTGAGGCCACTTGGATGAGGTCGAAAAAGTTCTTGGATTAGAATCGTGTTGTTCGAACCCCGTAGTTGGATTTTTTTGAACCTTGATCTGTAGTACTGGGCAAAACCCTAGTTTAACCTATTTAATTATAGATTCGTATATCGATTTTTCTACCTTTTTATTATTACTATGCTGCAGATGTGCGTTTGCCCGTCGAGTGAAACTCGGAGGAAGAGGGATCACTCGGAAGGAGAGAAAAAAGGCAGAGCATTATGGTGTCTTCCCTTTTTCGGGTGATGATGATGATGTTGACTGTTGTGCAGGGTTTGTCAGTGCGCAGGAGGTGCGAGCGAGCGAGCGAGCGAGTCGAGCGAGGCCGAGAATGAGAGAGATTTGTTTTTTTGTGAGAGGGACAACCGAAGGATCCAGAAGGACCCACAGACTTCCAATACGCATCCTGATGCGTCTTCTCTTGACAAAGAAGATGGCTGGGAGTTGGCGTACCTATTGCACGTGACTTGTGCTCACTCAAGTGTGGGACCTCACGCGTGGGCACCACACGTAAGTGACAGACCTGTTGGTGTAAAAACTCGGTTGATTATAATAGTGCATTAGAACAAAGTTTCCTATGGATTCAAGGGTAGGAAATCCAAGTTAACTCATTTACATGACATTATTTTTTCCATGAAGCAAAGTTAACACTATCAATTGGTACATTTTGGAGTGACTAAGAAGGATCAATGCTTACTTATTCGTTTAATTTCACGTGTTAAACTTGTCTAAATCTTGTTCAAACCTAGGATTTGACCAAGATTCAAATGGGCAGAAAAATAATTAAAAAACAGAAAAATGAAAAACCAAATCACATAGTCTTCTTATGTCATATAGTAAGCATTCAAGTTGATAAACAAGGTCTAGACATATTCAAACCAGACAAATCATGTATCTATACCCCTAACCCCTAAACTCTGTCTTATGAAGTCAAGCGTGTGAAGAGAAGTGGTTTTGGGTTTCAAACATCGAAATTTCAAAAACCTCCCAAAAGCTTCATTTTAGAGTGACTAAGAAGGATACATGCTTCCCTTTACATTTTCATGTTTTAAACTTGTTTAAATTATCTTGGTCAAACCTAGGATTTGACGAAGATACAAATGGGTGGGCACAAAATTCAAAAAAATCAGAAAAATGAAAAACCAAATCACATAGTCTTCTTATGTCATATCGTAAGCAATCAAGTTGATAAACAAGGTCTAGATATATCCAAACCAGACAAATCATGTATCTACCCCCTGTCGATCTTATGAAGTCTAGCATGAAGGGAAGTCGTTTTGGGTTTCAAACATTGAAATTTAAAGAACATCCCAAAAGCTTCATTTTAGAGTGACTAAGAAGGATACAGACTTCCCTTTTCATTTTCATGTTTTAAATTTGTTTAAATCTTGGTCAAACCAAGGATTTGACCAAGATTCAAATGGCCCTAAAAATTCAGAAAAAAATGAAAAGAATGAAAAACCAAAGCACATAACATTCTTATGTCATATGTATAGTAAGCATTCAAGTTGATATACAAGGTCTAGACATATATATTCAAACCTAGGATTTGACTAAGATTCAAATGGGCATAACAAATTCAAAAAACAAAAACCAAACACATAGTCTTCTGATGTCATATAGCAAGCATTCAAGTTGATAAACAAACTTGTTTAAATCATGGTCAAACCTAGGATTTGACCAAGATTCAAATGGGCATAATTTTAAAAAAATGTAAAATCAAGGCACATAGTCTTCTTATGTCATATAGTAAGCATTCAATTAAGTTGATAAACAAGGTCTAGACATATCAAACCAGAAAATTCAGGTGTCTAGCTACCCCTAACCCTAAACTCTGCACGAAGAGAAGTGGTTTTGGGTTTCAAACATGGATATTTCAAAAACCCTCCCAAAAACCTTCATTTTGGAGTTAATAAGAAGGATCAAGGCTTACTTTTTCATTTTCATGTTTTAATCTTTTTTAAATCTTTGTCAAACCTAGGTTTTGACCAATATTCAAAAGGGCATAATTTTAAAAAAATGAAATATCAAGGCACATAGTCTTCTTATGTCATATAGTAAGCATTCAATTAAGTTGATAAACAAGCTCTAGACATATTCAAACCAGAAAAATCATGATGTATCTACCCCCTATATATCCCTAAACCCTAACTTATGAAGTCAAGCACGAAGAGAAGTGGTTTTTGGTTTAAATCATGGAAATTTCAAAAACCCTCCCAAGAGCTTCATTTTGGAGTGACTAATTAAGAAGCATACATGCTTACCTTTTCATATTCATGTTTTAAACTTGTTCAAATCTAGGTCAACAAACCTAGGATTTGACGAAGAATCAAATGGGTATAAAAAATTTAAAAACAAGCTCTAGATAAGCTCAAGTTGAAAAACAAGTTCTAGACATATTCCAACCAGAAAAATCATGTATGTACCCCCTATATATATATCCCTAAACCCTGACTTATGAAGTCAAGCATGAAGAGAAGTGGTTTTTGGTTTCAATCATGGAAATTTCAAAAACCCTCCCAAGAGCTTCATTTTGGAGTGGCTAAGAAGGATAGATACTTAATTTTTCATATTTATGTTTTAAACTAGTTTAAATCATGGTCAAACCTAGGATTTGACCAAGATTCAAATGGGCATAAAAATTCAAAATAAATGAAAATAAATGAAAAACCAAGGCACGTAGTCTTCTTATGTCATATAGTAAGCATTCAATTAAGTTGATAAACAAGGTCTAGACATATTCAAACCAGAAACATCATGTATCTAGCTACCCTAGCCCTAAACTCTGTCTTATGAAGTCAAGCATGCATGAAGAGAAGTCGTGGTTTTTGGTTTCAAACATGGAAATTTTAAAAACCCTACCAAGATCTACATTTTGGAGTGACTAAGAAGGATATATGCTTAATTTTTCCTATTCATGTTTTATTAAACTTGTTTAAATCATGGTCAAACCTAGGATTTGACCAAGATTCAAATGGGCATAAAAATTCAAAAAAAACAAAAAAATGGAAAATCAAGGCACATAGTCTTCTTATGTCACATTAGTAAGCATTCAATTAAGTTGATAAACAAGGTCTAGATATATTCAAACCAGAGAAATCATGTATCTACCCCTAACCCTAAACTCTATCTCATGAAGTCAAGCATGAAGATATGTGGTTTTTGGTTTAAAACATGGAAATTTCAAAAACCCTCCCAAGAGCTTCATTTTGGAGTGACTAAGAAGGATATATGCTTAATTTTTCATATTCATGTTTTCAACTTGTTTAAATCATGGTCAAACTTAGGATTTGACCAAGATTCAAATGGGCATAAAATTAAAAAAACAATAAAATGAAAAACCAATGCACATAGTCTTCTTATGTCATATATATAGTAAGCATTCAATTAAGTTGATAACAAGGTCTAGACATATTCAAACGAGAAAAATCATGTATCAAGCTACCCCTAGCTAACCCCAAACTCTGTCTTATGAAGTCAAGCATGAAGAGAAGTACGTGGTTTTTTGGTTTCAAACATGGAAATTTCAAAAACCCTCTCAAGAGCTTCATTTTGGAGTGACTACGAAGGATACATGCTTAATTTTCATATTCATGTTTTAAACTTGTTTAAATCATGGTCAAACCTAGGATTTGACCAAGATTCAAATGGGCATAATTTAAAAAAATGTAAAATCAAGGCACATAGTCTTCTTATGTCATATAGTAAGCATTCAATTAAGTTGATAAACAAGGTCTAGACATATCAAACCAGAAAAATCATGTATCTACCCCTATATATCCCCAAACTCTGTCTTTATGAAGTCAAGCATGAAGAGAAGTGGTTTTTTGGTTTCAAGCATGGAAATTTCAAAAACCTCCCCAAACTTCATTTTAGAGTGACTAAGAAGGATACAAGCTTGCCTTTTCATTTTCATGTTTTAAACTTGTTTAAATTATCTTGGTCAAATCTAGGATTTGACAAGATTCAAATGGGCAAACATATGATAAGTGATGCAAATATCATTTCTAAGTGCGGGCAAACCAGAGATATGTGGTTTTTGGTTTCAAACATATTCAAACGAGAGAAATCATGTATCTACCCCCTAACACTAAACTCTGTCTCATGAAGTCAAGCGCATGCATGAAGATATGTGGTTTTTGGTTTCAAACATGGAAATTTCAAAAACCCTCCCAAGAGCTTCATTTCGAAGTGATTAATTAAGAAGCATACATGCATGCTTACTTTTTCATATTCATGTTTTAAACTTATTCAAATCTTGGTGAAACCTAGGATTTGACCAAGATTCAAATGGGTATAAAAATTTAAAAAATACAAAAAAGGTCTTCTTATGTTATATAGTAGGCATTCAATTAAGTTGATAAACAAGTTCTAGACATATTCAAACAAGAAAAATCATGCATGTATCTACCCATAACCCTAAACTTTGTTTCATGAAGTCAAGCATGAAGATATGTGGTTTTTGGTTTCGAACATGGAAATTCAAAAACCCTCCCAAGAGCTTCATTTTGAAGTGACTAAGAAGCATACATGCTTACTTTTTCATATTCATGTTTTTAACTTATTCAAATCTTGGTGGAACCAAGGATTTGACAAAGATTCGAATGGGTATAAAAATTCAAAAAAAACAAGGTCTTCTCTTATGTTATATAGTAAGCATTCAATTAATTTGATAAACAAGGTCTAAACATATTCAAACCAGGAAAATCATGTATCTACCACCTAACCCTAAACTCTGTCTTATGAAGTCAAGCATGCATGAAGAGAAGTGGTTTTTGGTTTCAAGCATGGAAATTTCCATGTTTGAAACCCAAAACCACTTCTCTTCATATGCTTGACTTCATATGACAGAGTTTAGCGTTAGGGGGTAGATACATGATTTTTTGGTTTGAATATGTCCAGACCTTGTTTATCAACTTAAATGCTAACTATATGACATCAGAATGGGCATAAAAATTTAAAAAAATTAAAAATGTAAAACCAAAATTTAATTGGGAGGAAAGGGTACATGAATTACAATTAAAAAACAAGGTAACTTAAATACTTGGATGCCCCAAGATGTGTGGAAGCCCAAAACAATGGCAAAACATATCATGTGCGCATGCTGCATCCAATTCAAGTAGAACACATAGTAGGCATCGATAGTTTGACCTAAATTTGAAATCAAAGAGAAGGTGGTTAGAAAAAATCAAAATTGGCAAAGCAAAGCATGAAATCAAAAAATTGTGATGCACTCTAGCTATGAAAATTATCAAACAATGCAAACCAAAATGATTTTTTAGAGGAATACTAGTTCAACTTATTTAATTTTTTATTTGTAGGCCAAAATCAAACCCCGTAGTTGGATTTTTTTTTCAACTTGATCTGTAGTACTGGGGAAAACCCTAGTTTATAACCTATTTAATAATAGATTCGTAGTCGATTCTTTTACTTTTTTATTATTACTATGCAGCACATGTGTGTTTGCCCGTCGAGTGAAACTCGGAGGAAGAGGGATCACTCGGAAGGAGAGAAGAAGGGAGAGAATTATGGTGTCTCCCCTTTTTCGGGTGATGATGTTGACTTTTGTGCAGGGTTTGTCAGTGAGCAGGAGCGAGCGAGCGAGCGAGTCGAGCGAGGCCGAGAATGAGAGAGATTTGTTTTTTTGTGAGAGGGACAACCGAAGGATCCAGAAGGACCCACAGACTTCCAATACGCATCCTGATGCGTCTTCTCTTGACAAAGAAGATGGCTGGGAGTTGGCGTACCTATTGCACGTGACTTGTGCTCACTCAAGTGTGGGACCACACGCGTGGGCACCACACGTAAGTGACAGACCTGTTGGTGTAAAAACTCGGTTGATTATTATAGTGCATTAGAACAAAGTTTCCTATGGATTCAAGGGTAGGAAATCCAAGTTAACTCATTTACATGACATTATTTTTTCCATGAAGCAAAGTTAACACTATCAATTGGTACATTTTGGAGTGACTAAGAAGGATCAATGCTTACTTATTCGTTTAATTTCACGTGTTAAACTTGTCTAAATCTTGTTCAAACCTAGGATTTGACCAAGATTCAAATGGGCAGAAAAATAATTAAAAAACAGAAAAATGAAAAACCAAATCACATAGTAAGCATTCAAGTTGATAAACAAGGTCTAGACATATTCAAACCAGACAAATCATGTATCTATACCCCTAACCCCTAAACTCTGTCTTATGAAGTCAAGCATGTGAAGAGAAGTGGTTTTGGGTTTGGGGGTATATATACATGATTTTTATTGTTTAAATATATATAGACTTTGTTGATCAACATGAATGCTTAATTACTATATGACATAAGAAGTTTATGTGCTTTGGTGTTTCATTTTTTTGATTTCTTTTTTGAATTTTTATGCCCATTTGAATCTTGGTCAAATCCTAGGTTTGACAAAGATTTAAACAAGTTTGAAACATGAAAATGAAAAAGTAAGCTTGGATCCTTCTTAGTCACTCCAAAATGAAGCTTTTGGGTGGGTTTTTGAAATTTCCATGTTTGAAACCCAAAACCACTTCTTCTCTTCATGCTTGACTTCATAAGACAACGTTTAGGGTTAGGGGGTAGATACATGATTTTTCTGGTTTGAATATGTCTAGACTTCGTTGATCAACTTGAATGCTTAGTATATTACATAAGAAGACTATGTGGTTTGGTTTTTGATTTTCTTGATTTTGTTTGATTTTTTATGACCATTTGAATCTTGGTCAAATCCTAGGTTTGACCAAGATTTAAACAAGTTTAAAACATGAAAATGAAAAAGTAAGCATGGATCCTTCTTAGTCATGACAATGAGTTAACTTGGCTTTACTACCCTTGATGAATCCATAGGAAACTTTTTGTACTAATGCAGTATAATATTCTGGTTTGAATATGTCTAGACCTTGTTTATCAACTTAATTTGAAAGACATACAAGTTATAGCACACATAGTGCATACATTTTCACACATACTGCACTAGATGCTAACCCTATAGTTTGAGGCCATTTGGATGAGGTCGAAAAAATTCTTGGATTAGAATCGTGTTGTTCGAACCCCGTAGTTGGATTTTTTTGAACCCTTGATCTTTAGAACTGGGCAAAACCCAAGTTTAACCATGCAAGATTCAAATGGCCCTAAAAATTCAGAAAAAAATCAAAAGAATGAAAAACCAAAGCACATATATAGCATTCTTATGTCATATGTATAGTAAGCATGCATTCAAGTTGATAAACAAGGTCTAGACATATATATTCAAACCAGAAAAATCATGTATATATCTACCCCTAAAACTCTAATTAAACTATGTCTTATGAAGTCAATCATGTAGAGAAGTGGTTTTGGGTTTCAAATATGGAAATTTCAAGAACCTCCCAAAAGCTTCATTTTAGAGTGACTAAGAAGGATCCAGGCTTATCTTTTCATTTCATGTTTTAAACTTGTTTAAATCCTGGTCAAACCTAGGATTTGACCAAGATTTATGGGCATAAAATTCAAAAAAATCAGAAAAATAAAAAACCAAAGCACATAAGCATATTCAAGTTGATAAACAAGGTTTGGACATATTCAACCCATACACAAATCATGTATCTACCCCTAACCCTAAACTCTGTCTTATGAAGTCAAGCATGAAGAGAAGTGGTTTCGGGTTTCAAACATGGAAATATCAAAAACCTCCCAAAAACTTCATTTTAGAGTGACTGAGAAGGTTACATGCTTCCCTTTTCATTTTCATGTTTTAAACTTGTTTAAATCTTGGTCAAACCTAGAATTTGACAAGATTCAAATGGGCATCAAAATTCAAAAAAATCAGAAAAAGAAAAACCAAAGCAATAGTTTTCTTATGTCATATAGTAAGCATTAAAGTTGATAAACAAGGTCTAGACATATTCAACCAGACAAATCATGTATCTATACCCCTAACCCCTAAACTCTGTCTTATGAAGTCAAGCATGTGAAGAGAAGTGGTTTTGGGTTTCAAACATGAAATTTCAAAAACCTCCCAAAAGCTTCATTTTAGAGTGACTAAGAAGGATACATGCTTCCCTTTTCATTTTCATGTTTTAAACTTGTTTAAATTATCTTGGTCAAACCTAGGATTCGACATGATTCAAATGGGCATCAAAATAAAAAAAAACAGAAAAAGGAAAAACCAAAGCAATAGTTTTCTTATATATGTCATATAGTAAGCATTAAAGTTGATAAACAAGGTCTAGATATATCCAAACCAGACAAATCATGTATCTACCCCCGGCCTGTCGATCTTATGAAGCTAGTCTACTAGCATGTGAAGGGAACTCGTTTTCGGTTTCAAACATAGAAATTACAAGAACATCCCAAAAGCTTCTCCATTTTAGAGTGACTACGAAGGATACTGACTTCCCTTTTCATTTTCATGTTTTAAACTTGTTTAAATCTTGGTCAAACCAAGGATTTGACCAAGATTCAAATGGGCCTAAAAATTTAGAAAAAAATCAAAAAGAGAATGAAAAACCAAAGCACATAGCATTCTTATGTCATATGTATAGTAAGCATTCAAGTTGATAAACAAGGTCTAGACATATTCAAACCAAAAAATCATGTATATATCTACCCCTAACCCTAAACTGATCTGTCGATCTTATGGAAGTCAATCATGAAGAGAAGTGGTTTTGGGTTTCAAACATGGAAATTTCAAGAACATCCCAAAAGCTTCATTTTAGAGTGACTAAGAAGGATCCATGCTTACTTACTCGTTTTCACGTGTTAAACTTGTCTAAATCTTGGTGAAACCTAGGATTTGACCAAGATATGATTCAAATGCGCAGAAAATTAAAAAAGTCAGAAAAATTAAAAACCAAAGTACATAGTCTTCTTATGTCATATAGTAAGCATATTCAAGTTGATAAACAAGGTTTGGACATATTCAAACCATACAAATCATGTATCTATACCCCCTAACCCTAAACTTTTTCTTATGAAGTCAAGCATGAAGAGAAGTGGTTTTGGGTTTCAAAGATGGAAATTTCAAAAACCTCCAAAAACTTCATTTTAGAGTGACTGAGAAGTTAGCATTAAAGTTGATAAACAAGGTTTAGACATATTCAAACCAGACAAATCATGTATCTACCCCTAACCCTAAACTCGGTCTTATGAAGTCTAGCATGAAGAGAATCGTTTTGAGTTTCAAACGTTTAAGCCAAAAGCCCCATTTCAAATATTTCAAACTTATTCAAAGTTGGTTCAAATTTGAAAGACATACAAGTTATAGCACACATAGTGCATACATTTTCACACATACTGCACTAGATGCTAACCCTATAGTTTGAGGCCACTTGGATGAGGTCGAAAAAGTTCTTGGATTAGAATCGTGTTGTTCGAACCCCGTAGTTGGATTTTTTTGAACCTTGATCTGTAGTACAGGGCAAAACCCTAGTTTAACCTATTTAATTATAGATTCGTATATCGATTTTTCTACCTTTTTATTATTACTATGCTGCAGATGTGCGTTTGCCCGTCGAGTGAAACTCGGAGGAAGAGGGATCACTCGGAAGGAGAGAAAAAAGGCAGAGCATTATGGTGTCTTCCCTTTTTCGGGTGATGATGATGATGTTGACTGTTGTGCAGGGTTTGTCAGTGCGCAGGAGGTGCGAGCGAGCGAGCGAGTCGAGCGAGGCCGAGAATGAGAGAGATTTGTTTTTTTTGTGAGAGGGACAACCGAAGGATCCAGAAGGACCCACAGACTTCCAATACGCATCCTGATGCGTCTTCTCTTGACAAAGAAGATGGCTGGGAGTTGGCGTACCTATTGCACGTGACTTGTGCTCACTCAAGTGTGGGACCTCACGCGTGGGCACCACACGTAAGTGACAGACCTGTTGGTGTAAAAACTCGGTTGATTATAATAGTGCATTAGAACAAAGTTTCCTATGGATTCAAGGGTAGGAAATCCAAGTTAACTCATTTACATGACATTATTTTTTCCATGAAGCAAAGTTAACACTATCAATTGGTACATTTTGGAGTGACTAAGAAGGATCAATGCTTACTTATTCGTTTAATTTCACGTGTTAAACTTGTCTAAATCTTGTTCAAACCTAGGATTTGACCAAGATTCAAATGGGCAGAAAAATAATTAAAAAACAGAAAAATGAAAAACCAAATCACATAGTCTTCTTATGTCATATAGTAAGCATTCAAGTTGATAAACAAGGTCTAGACATATTCAAACCAGACAAATCATGTATCTATACCCCTAACCCCTAAACTCTGTCTTATGAAGTCAAGCGTGTGAAGAGAAGTGGTTTTGGGTTTCAAACATCGAAATTTCAAAAACCTCCCAAAAGCTTCATTTTAGAGTGACTAAGAAGGATACATGCTTCCCTTTACATTTTCATGTTTTAAACTTGTTTAAATTATCTTGGTCAAACCTAGGATTTGACGAAGATACAAATGGGTGGGCACAAAATTCAAAAAAATCAGAAAAATGAAAAACCAAATCACATAGTCTTCTTATGTCATATCGTAAGCAATCAAGTTGATAAACAAGGTCTAGATATATCCAAACCAGACAAATCATGTATCTACCCCCTGTCGATCTTATGAAGTCTAGCATGAAGGGAAGTCGTTTTGGGTTTCAAACATTGAAATTTAAAGAACATCCCAAAAGCTTCATTTTAGAGTGACTAAGAAGGATACAGACTTCCCTTTTCATTTTCATGTTTTAAATTTGTTTAAATCTTGGTCAAACCAAGGATTTGACCAAGATTCAAATGGCCCTAAAAATTCAGAAAAAAATGAAAAGAATGAAAAACCAAAGCACATAACATTCTTATGTCATATGTATAGTAAGCATTCAAGTTGATATACAAGGTCTAGACATATATATTCAAACCTAGGATTTGACTAAGATTCAAATGGGCATAACAAATTCAAAAAACAAAAACCAAACACATAGTCTTCTGATGTCATATAGCAAGCATTCAAGTTGATAAACAAACTTGTTTAAATCATGGTCAAACCTAGGATTTGACCAAGATTCAAATGGGCATAATTTTAAAAAAATGTAAAATCAAGGCACATAGTCTTCTTATGTCATATAGTAAGCATTCAATTAAGTTGATAAACAAGGTCTAGACATATCAAACCAGAAAATTCAGGTGTCTAGCTACCCCTAACCCTAAACTCTGCACGAAGAGAAGTGGTTTTGGGTTTCAAACATGGATATTTCAAAAACCCTCCCAAAAACCTTCATTTTGGAGTTAATAAGAAGGATCAAGGCTTACTTTTTCATTTTCATGTTTTAATCTTTTTTAAATCTTTGTCAAACCTAGGTTTTGACCAATATTCAAAAGGGCATAATTTTAAAAAAATGAAATATCAAGGCACATAGTCTTCTTATGTCATATAGTAAGCATTCAATTAAGTTGATAAACAAGCTCTAGACATATTCAAACCAGAAAAATCATGATGTATCTACCCCCTATATATCCCTAAACCCTAACTTATGAAGTCAAGCACGAAGAGAAGTGGTTTTTGGTTTAAATCATGGAAATTTCAAAAACCCTCCCAAGAGCTTCATTTTGGAGTGACTAATTAAGAAGCATACATGCTTACCTTTTCATATTCATGTTTTAAACTTGTTCAAATCTAGGTCAACAAACCTAGGATTTGACGAAGAATCAAATGGGTATAAAAAATTTAAAAACAAGCTCTAGATAAGCTCAAGTTGAAAAACAAGTTCTAGACATATTCCAACCAGAAAAATCATGTATGTACCCCCTATATATATATCCCTAAACCCTGACTTATGAAGTCAAGCATGAAGAGAAGTGGTTTTTGGTTTCAATCATGGAAATTTCAAAAACCCTCCCAAGAGCTTCATTTTGGAGTGGCTAAGAAGGATAGATACTTAATTTTTCATATTTATGTTTTAAACTAGTTTAAATCATGGTCAAACCTAGGATTTGACCAAGATTCAAATGGGCATAAAAATTCAAAATAAATGAAAATAAATGAAAAACCAAGGCACGTAGTCTTCTTATGTCATATAGTAAGCATTCAATTAAGTTGATAAACAAGGTCTAGACATATTCAAACCAGAAACATCATGTATCTAGCTACCCTAGCCCTAAACTCTGTCTTATGAAGTCAAGCATGCATGAAGAGAAGTCGTGGTTTTTGGTTTCAAACATGGAAATTTTAAAAACCCTACCAAGATCTACATTTTGGAGTGACTAAGAAGGATATATGCTTAATTTTTCCTATTCATGTTTTATTAAACTTGTTTAAATCATGGTCAAACCTAGGATTTGACCAAGATTCAAATGGGCATAAAAATTCAAAAAAAACAAAAAATGGAAAATCAAGGCACATAGTCTTCTTATGTCACATTAGTAAGCATTCAATTAAGTTGATAAACAAGGTCTAGATATATTCAAACCAGAGAAATCATGTATCTACCCCTAACCCTAAACTCTATCTCATGAAGTCAAGCATGAAGATATGTGGTTTTTGGTTTAAAACATGGAAATTTCAAAAACCCTCCCAAGAGCTTCATTTTGGAGTGACTAAGAAGGATATATGCTTAATTTTTCATATTCATGTTTTCAACTTGTTTAAATCATGGTCAAACTTAGGATTTGACCAAGATTCAAATGGGCATAAAATTAAAAAAACAATAAAATGAAAAACCAATGCACATAGTCTTCTTATGTCATATATATAGTAAGCATTCAATTAAGTTGATAACAAGGTCTAGACATATTCAAACGAGAAAAATCATGTATCAAGCTACCCCTAACCCCAAACTCTGTCTTATGAAGTCAAGCATGAAGAGAAGTACGTGGTTTTTTGGTTTCAAACATGGAAATTTCAAAAACCCTCTCAAGAGCTTCATTTTGGAGTGACTACGAAGGATACATGCTTAATTTTCATATTCATGTTTTAAACTTGTTTAAATCATGGTCAAACCTAGGATTTGACCAAGATTCAAATGGGCATATATGAATCTTTAGCAGGTGCGTTTTTTTACTAATCCATATGGAATATTTTGATAAAACCCTTTTAGAAGGCTTTGTTAAGGCCTCAAGGACAATGAGTTGGGAGGAGGCCAGGTAGACTGTAGCTAGGCATTGATTCGGAATTTATGATGCTTGCGACTTGCTTGCGTGGCTTGTTGATTTCCCAGGTGACGCAGCTTTTTTTGACTGCCCAGCCATGGATAGGTCATAGGAGTGCAGAGCTGTAGGCGGTGCGGATAAGTACGCGGGGCATTGATGATGTAGGTGTGTTCGGTTGCC
Organism: Lolium multiflorum; assembly: GCA_030979885.1. NCBI lineage: Eukaryota > Viridiplantae > Streptophyta > Magnoliopsida > Poales > Poaceae > Lolium > Lolium multiflorum. The sequence continues at coordinate 102,542,205 of CM061751.1, forward strand.
CACGCGAGTGCAGAGCTGTAGGGTTATGCGAGTAGGCCTTTAAACTGGGAGGTGGCACAAGAAGATTTTAGTAAGGAATGGTTCCTTTCCAGAGGAATGGAATGGTTCCATCCCCGCGTTCGGTTTGGACAAAAAGGAGGTACAGAATGGTACTGTTTTTTGTTCGGTTGGAGGAATTGGAGAGCAGAACGGAATGTGGTTAAACTAAACTTTTGTCTAAGAATCGTAATTAACAATGGCAAATAGCCTTTTAAATCTTAAAATCGTAATTAACAACGCCTAATGGCCTTTTTAATCTTAAAATCGTAATTAATGTTATTTTTTGTATGGTCGGGGAATTTGGAGAGTAGAACGGAATGAAGTTAAAGTTTAATCTTTTGTCTAAATATCGTAATTAATAGTGGCCTTTTTAATCTCAAAATCATAATTAACAACAACTAATAATTTTTTTGGTTGGATTAGTGAAGTGCTTTGTAATTAATAGCGGCTAAGTAACAGCCGTTCCACCACATTCCACCGATTCGGTGGAATGGGTGCATTCTGCATATGGGGAGAATATTCCCTTTCGAGGAACCACTCGGTTCCGTTCCATTCCACAACCGAACACAAGAATGGGCTCTAGGTGCGGAACGGTTCCATTCCATTCCACTTGGTTCTGGAACCGAACACACCCTAAATGCGTTGCAATGGAAAATCACAAAACCCACCGTTGAGATGTAGAAATCCAGGCGGCGGGAGGCCGCATCAGGTGCTCTGCGTCGGTTGCGGCTATCACACACAGCGATGTGAGCTGTGTGAGATCGGCGGCTGCTCGCGCGGGGAGAAAGAAGAGGGTGAAGATCGTTTTGGTTTAGAAAGGAGAGAAGAGGAAGTGAATCCGTGGCAGAGAGATCTGGATCCGTGTGAGGGGCAGAAGTTGGAGGCGTGCGGAGTGGGGCGAGCCTTTGAGCGCAGGGCGGAGCCGGAGGTTGGTGCTGGACGTTGACCAGCGCGAGCCGGTCGATGTGGCCAGGTGCGGTACGCCAGGTTGGCCAGGGCGCGCAGACGAGGCGCCATCCGAGTGGAAGTGAGGAGAAAATGGAGATGTGAGGCTGTGAGGATATGTGGTGATGGAGTTGATGAGGCTGCGGTTGAGTCGTGATGGAGTTGATGAGGCTGCGGTTTAGTGGTGATGGTGATGGTTGTGGATATGTCCAGGGGAAAGGCATGCGTGCCTGAGGTGAGACTGGTTGAGGCCTGACCGGGGGATAGGCATGGGTGCTTGAGGAGTGGATGGTTGAGGCAGGAGTTGGCTGGGGGTTTGTGGGAGAGACGGAAGAGGTGGCCGGGCAGAGTGGAGAAGAGAGGCTGAGGACATTGAGGCGAGTGTGGATGGTTCTGCGGAACTTGTGTGGTGAGGCAGCCGGGGTTGTTGAGGACGTGTATGGTTAGGAGTTGTGCGTATCCCAGATGGTTGAAGCTGGATATCTTCGCTGCTGATGAAGAGATGAATCGAGATGACAAGATGATGGAAAGTGCAATGCTGTCATGTATCCTAGGAGTTATGCTGAATGTTCATTACTGGTAGTTGTCATATGTGTCATGTTGTTGTTGCAAGATGGCCATGGTTGTTTACCCATGATCATCTTGAGGGGGTGTGTTGGACCATGAGTGAGTTTAGTAGTAGCGCTGTAGTAATATTGTATCCAGTGTGAGGCCCATAGAGGCCCATGTCCAGTAGTATTGTAACCCTAACTCAGATGATATAAATACAGTGTGGTGGTCTGAGTAACCTAACCCACCCATTCGCTGAAACTCTACAAAATATGAGCCACCAATCATGAGCCGTTGAATGCTCTACATGTCCACGATTGACAACAACAACAACAACAAAGCCTTTATTCCCAAACAAGTTGGGGTAGGCTATACAAGTCCACAATTGACACGATTACAATTTCTCACTATTTGGCCGTAGGCTACTGCTCTAGTTACATCATGTTTGATATCTTTCTGCGATCCTGTATTACATGTTTATGCACGTCATAATGCTTCTACTACTATTTGGTGTCAATTTAATTATAGCAAAGCCGTGACTCGTAACTGTTTGTTATTATTACACGTGCAGCAGGCACATCTTACACTCATAAACGTAGAGTAAAGCTCGCCTATAATCATGTAAGTACCTGCTGTTTTTTGTATATTGCTTAATGCAAACTTCTATATCTTGGACCTGTTTCTGTTTACAATTGGCCTCTCCTTCATGCAGAGGAGAAACAGTGAGGCACCAGGTTCTTCTGTCCAAGTACCCGATGAGGTCCGTGTGACTCAAAAAAAAGCTCACGTAAGTTCCCTGTTTTTTTTGGAATGTTAATTTACCTCCTGTGCATAGTTCAATTGCATCATTTTCTGTATGTTGCACTACCTAAGTTGCCTAATGGAATCTAATAAAATATAAACAATGACCATATGGAACATTGCACACTGCCTTTGACCCATCTGGCATCCGGCATGCCTGGGTATAAGTTACATGATTTGGCTATGTTAATACAAGTCCTGAAATTCTATTATGTTAATTTTTTGCCTGTTGCTTCATTGAGTTTGCCTGTTGTTCCATGGCTAGTGCATGAAGTTTGATAGAAATGATCCTAGCTGAAATGATGCACTTTGTGTTTTTTTATTGCTTTATTCCTAACCTAGCTTCCTATTCTACTTGAAACATGATTGCTTTATTCCTAACCTAGCTTCCTATTCTACTTGAAACATGGTGAAAAAATAGTTATATTACTTGTTTAAATGTCTAGCTTTGTTTTTCTGAGTCCCATTGACATGATGTGGTATATCCATATTCAAATGATCTGGCTGTTTATATAATACGCTCCATGTTCAATTGCTTCATTCAGTTTCTAGTAATCTATTATACATGATGCACATGGTGCTACTTGTTATATGCCCTTTTTTGTTTGAGTTTGATCATGAATTCAAGATTAAGCATTGCCTAAACGTTGACCAACGTAGGAAGATTCCCTCCCTTGTCTATACGTTGTGAGATAGATGATGAGACCTCTCTAGCAGCGAATTTATACGCGCTAGATAACACCCCGTTTAATTCGGTCCTGTTGGGACTCGAACCCGGGTGGGCTGGCTGCGCACTCGCAAGCCTTGCCACTGAGCTAGCACTCAGTTCTCAGATTAAGCAATGCCTCGTTATGCTTAATTTAAATGTTATGGCACTTCATACAAGCCATACAATTAATTGTTGCATTGACCTTCTGCGATGTCGAAGGCACTATCTGAGTCATGCTTAAATCAATCATACATTATTTTCCTAATAGTATCAAATCCAACATGCACATCTTTTGACTGTATTTGGCTATTTGCTAGATTTCTTCTGTGCAGTGACCTGGCTTCGTTATTGGGCACATGATGTCTAGTTGCTTGGTTCATTGTATACATCATCGCCATGATCTAGTTTGGTTTGTTCTAAGAGGCATGTGGCTTAACTGGTTTCTTTGTTGTATCTGCCCATGGTTCTTTCAAAATTATGTCAACAATGCTGTTTGTTTGCCTTGTATTGTATTGCATTTTAACTTGTTTTGTCTTAGTTTCAGCCTGCAAACAAAGCTGTAATGTCAGTAGGGACAACCCATTTATCAAGTGTTGCGGTCATTTCACAGAGCAACAGTGACAGTGGCACGTGCTCTCATTGGTCCACTGAGTCCGGTACACCAACCATTCCAGAAGAAATAGATGTACGAGGCTCTATTTTTGATTGCTTGTTGTGTTATATCAGCTCAATGATGTTCTTGAAATTGGAGGTCTTTTATTGCATCATATGATGTTGTAACTTGTTTTATCTAAATTTCAGGCTTCAAATAAAGCTACAATGCCAGAAGCAAGGGCCAATGCCTCAAGTATTGATGTTTCACAAAGCAGCAGTGAGAGTGCATATTGCTCGCATAGGCCCATGGTATCTATTGGTCAACTTAATCCGGCACAAAGAGATTTCGGGGATGCACTCCAAGAGGCAGTTGATATATTTGGGCGGGAAAACAAAGATGCTGATGAATTAATTGCCAAGACACGCCAAGAGATACATGAATTGAAAAATAGGCAAACTTTGACAGAAAATGTTCTAAAGAATCTCCTATGCACTTGTCATGGTAAGCCAGTTGTGATGTGTCTGGGAATTGAAGGTGTCTAAATAAACTTTGATTCTGTTGTTCAGTCAAGTGGACTGCTGATGCCAATGCTGTAACTAATTACTGCTCAAAATTTCGTTCAAAATTTCGTGGTCTGTAATAATTGCAAATTTTGTTGTTGTACTAAAATTAGATATGTTCCATGTGGCTGCTGTATTTTGTGTGAAATAATATCCTGATGTGTACTTCAATTAAACCATAAATCGACTGCATGCTGAAAATTTGAATCTGAGCGCACGTGTGAACTGTTTTCTGCTCGTAATGCAATAACGGCTGTTTCTTGGAAGGACTACGTACATGGGTGAAAAGTTAGAGAAGCTACAGTACTCTAACTTGAAGGTGAAAAGTTAGAGAAGCTACAGTACTCTAACTTTCCTTCCCCCAAACCATATGTCTAAAATCCAAATAATTTAAATTAATTTGCACAATACAAACTTGTGTCTTGCATTTGAAGTAATTACATGCAGAGAAAATTATGGTGTAATAAAATTTAGTTTAGTTTTTAAACATCTACAGTAATCACCTTTATTAGTTAAAGACAGTGCATAACCTTGTACTTATGCTACAGAAGCCTGACTTTGCTTCTTTATTTTTCCTGACTTAGCTCCTTCACGTTAGAGGATACGGTTCCCGTACATGGTAGCCCATTAATAATTATGCCTGCTAGCAAGATAGATGGTCCTTATTATAGTCAGGCATGTCAACTTGTATGATTAAAAGTAGTTCGTACACATTAAATCTACCATCTGCATTTTTCTCTGTAATAACTTTTCTTTTTACACAACTCAAAACTTGTCTGGCTAATATGAAATTTGAGATGGCAAAACCCGGGAAAGATAAAGATATCACCAAAAACTCTTTCCTGCGAAATGCTGGGTTTTGAAGCCCAAGTCCAAGTCTTTCTCTGCTCAAGTTTTGGAGGAACAACTCCAAGTAGAACGAGTTGCAACAGCTATGCTAAGAACAAAAGTTGACATGTTGAGATCGAGATTAGAAGCATGTGATGCCCTACTGCACGAGGCCAATCAAGTTCGTTATAATCTCCCAAAGACTAAGAAAATGCCATAGATAATTGGAGATGAACACTAACATAGTGAGTACATTGGTCTTGTGAAATGTTTCCTTAGATTAAGGCACCGTTCAGACTTTTGTTGGTGGATGCATTTATCTGCGGTTGGGATCAACTTGGTAGTTGTTCCTGTGGATGTTATATAAATTAATTGCCTAGCCTTTTTTGAATCAGTTCGAACTTAAATGGTATCATAGCCAAGGTCTCAAGTTTGAATTGTCGAACGTGTGGTTTAATTTAATCTCTGTCGGGCGGCAAAATCTCCCACCAATCCTGAAATATTTCAAACGCATTTTTGAATGGGATTAAGAAGATAGATCATGATCATGGTAGTGACCTATATTCAACGTGATGATGATTTGATTTTGCACTCGGCCATGAACAGAGGTACTAGTACGGTGTCACAATTTTTTATCATTATACTTGTACCTTAGCGAAATTCAAAATCTCATAGCGGCAAAACTTCCCGCCCACAAAATACAAAAATTTCACACGCTTCCAAATTCCCATTCTACCCCTGTGGAGATGACAGCAAAGTCGGTTGGTGAGGGGTTTGCCCGTCATTTTTTCGATCACCACCTCCCTAGCCCGGAAACCCTCCCAAAAAAAATACATTTCCTTCAGTCTCTCATCTGAGACCACCCACCGGAACTTCTCAAGTCCCTCTCTCTACCACCTCCACGACCACCGCACCGGAACATCCCCGCCGGACTTCCCTGGCCTACCCGAGCCCTCGCGATCCTCGTCATCCGGCTGCCTGCCGGAGCCGCTTCATCGACGCCGTCATCAACCGGACCGGATCATCCCCGCCGAACCTCGAAACCATATGCTCATCCAGCAGTCTACCGCAGTCGCTTCAGCTGCGGTATCGTCCACCCCGCCGGAGCCGCTTCGCCGGATCCGTCGTCCACCGCATCGGATCTTGCTCACCGACACCGCTGTGCATGAACCGGATCTGCTTCACCGGCGCAGTGCATGATCTAAACTCTTCTACTGTCGCTTTTCTATTGCTTGCCTGCAAGTTCTTGTTTAATCTTGGGGGAACCTGTTTGTGCTAACGACGCGCCGTTACGTTTTTGCAGATGAGATGAGTAACCATGAAGTGTAATGGCCGTCTCTCCAACCCCAAGTAGCACATGTAGCGTACTTCATCACCGGATCTATCAACCCCAGGAAGATCTGCTGTGACTCCCACAGAGTGCTTCTCCTAATGTAAGTCCCTTGTTTTAGCGCCATGTTCTGGGTTCAGATGCTTGTTTGTCTGAAGCTCTTTTAGTTCATTCCTAGCTATGACCGTAACACGTTGCTATTTTCTACTTCATTGCTAACTTTAAGCGATTGAACATTTTGGTTTGCATTCCCTGCTCTGTAGATGTAGCCATCATAACTTCTATCTTGCTCAGTCGTTGTTACAAAAATTATACTGTAGGTATTATAGTAACATCCTGCTATTATTTAGTTCATGGCCAATTTTAAGTAATTGCACATGTTGGTTCGCATTCCCTGCTCTATAGCTTTTGGCATCGTAACTTCTATATTTGGTTTACATTCCCTGCTCTGTAGATCTAGCCATCATAACTTTATCTTGCTCAGTCGTTGTTACAAAAATTATGGCCTGCTACTATGTTGTTTGTGCCAATTTTTTACTCCATGAACATGTTGGCTTGCATTCCCTGTACTACAGGTGATGCCATTGTTTTGTATCTAGTTCATTGTAAGCTAACAAAGTAAGGACTTAGTTTGGCATGCTATCACTCTGCTATCTAGCCTGTAGTACAAATAAACTTGTCATACTACTAGATAATAATTTTGCGTGCCATCATGTTCTTCAAAAGCTGCATTATTGACTTGTTTCTCTGACTTGGCATGACGCTCACATATGGAAAGCTGAACATATTGGTTTGCATTCCCTCTTATACAAGTTCACAGGTGATCCCACTATATTCTGTATCTGGTCCATCCTAAGCTCCAGCATTAACTATCCTCCATGTGTTGCTCATTACAAGTTTATATCCCGAAACATCTTGATTTGCATCCCCTTCACTATAAGTTCAGGAGTATTATTTAGTTCACGGCCAAAGTGAAGTAATTGCACTTGGCACATGTTGGTTCACATTCCCTCCTCTTTAGCTTTTGCCATCGTAACTTCTATTTTTGGTTTACATTCCCTGCTCTGTAGATGTAGCCATCATAACTTCATCTTGCTCAGTCGTTGTTACAAAATTTATAGCCTGCTACTATGTTGTTCATGCCAATTTTGTACTCCCTGAACATGTTGGTTTGCATGGGACTCGACAGTAGTAAGTCTGCTGTTTCATTCTAACATGCTCTGTTATATTGGCTGTTGGTATGCGGCATGCACTCTTTGTTTGCTTATTGTGCGCATTACAATGATCTTGTTATAACGACGAAATGATGAGTTCCAAATTCTTTGCCAAACAATATTGTAGTGTCTTTGCCTTTCCATTGTTGCTGTCTTAACTTGTAATGTCTTTGTTTCAGATATAGGTGTTGCATGGACAACTTAAAAGATTGCCGGATCGCTTCATTGTATTGCTAGGTTTAATTACCATTCAATTTCTCTGGGTTCTGTAATATTTTTTCAATGCCTTGCAGCTGATGTAATATTTAGTTAGTTTTTATAGTTCTTTCGCGCATTTTTTCTTTGGTGCTTGTGGTAAGTGAGGCTATCCGACAGAAATCAATGCTGCGTAAATATTCTCAGTATCAAAATCACGAATTCCCATCCCTTAAACGGCCCAATTAAGCGAAATCACATATGTGCCTGCCCGCAAAATCCTAAAGCGCATATTATGCCGGCATATAAACAACTAAACGGGCTGGCCCACTTACTTCTTGGGCCAGCCCATTTGATTCTGGTGGACCCCACACACTAATTGGGCTGGCCCACTTGCTTTAGGTGGACCCACCAACTACCGGACGCTAATTAGTTGGGCCAGCCCATTTGCTTTTTGGTGGACCCCATAATAAATGGGCGGCCTTTAAGAGGAAAGTGGGACCCACTGTGTTTTTGGCGCCCGCTATCTTGTTGGGCCGGCCCACTTGCTGTATGGTGGACCCCACATACTAGTTGGGCGGCCCTTTAACAGGAAAGTGGGGCCCACATGTGTTTTGGCCCGACCACTCTTGTTGGGCGGCCACTTGCTATATGGTGGTCCCACATGGTAAATGGGCGGCCCTTTAAGAGGAAAGTGGGACCCACCTATGTTTTGGCCCGGCCCACTATCTTGTTGGGTGGCCCACTGCTATATGGTGGACCCCACATACTAATTGGGCGGCCCTTTAACGGGGAAAGTGGGACCCACTGTGTTTTTTGGCCCGACCCACTATCTTCTTGGACGACCCTTGCTATATGGTGGGCCCCACATGCGAATGGCGGCCCTTTAACAGAAAGTGGGACCCACTTGTTTTTGACCCACTATTTTGTTGGGCCGCCCACTTGTGTATGGTGGACCCCACAAACGAAATGGGCCGACCCTTTAACGGAAAGTGGGACCCACTGTGTTTTGGCCGGCCCACTAGCTTGGGCCGGCCCATTTGCTATATGTGGACCCCACACACTAAATGGGCCGGCCTTTTAACGGGAAAGTGGGACCCACCTGTGTTTTTGGCCCGGTCCACTTGCTTCTTGGGCCCCAGTTGCTGTAAGGTGGACCCCACATGTTAAATGGGCCGGCCCATTTAAGTTTTGACCATCAACCTTAGAGGTTAGGCCCGGCCCACGTAACTAATGGACCAGCCCAGCTATATAGTTGACCGGTCAAACTATGTCATCTGGCCCGGCCCGCTTAAGACGGCCTCGTGTGGGCCTACCATCTACCACGGGGTTTCAGCCGGTTAACGCCGTTAACTGGCAGTTAACGGCGTCTGCCACGTGTCAGTTTGCATGACGTCAGCAGTCAACGGGCTCCCGAAAACACTGCGGTCCGATTTTCCGTGGCGGAAGGGCGCCCAAGCGCGACGGACCGAAAAAATCGTCGTTGGACTTTGCCTGACGCAGTTTCCACAACAGAACCCATATCGTCGGGTTAGGCCCATAGGCGACGAAAAATACCCCTTAGCGGACGATTTTGAGACGTTGTCTATCAGAACTTTTCTTGTAGTGGCTCCATGCGATCGGCTCCGTCAAAATGGCAAGCGCTACGTCACAGAGGGGGAAGTGAAGAACATAAGATATCAACGACCCCTCTCTGATCACCTCCTCAATAAGTATGTGAGTCGGTATGATCAACGCCGGCGATACGGCGACGATGATGAAAGAGGTCGTCTGGCCAGAAACGACAGAAGACATCGTCGGCATAACCACGATGAGGAGCGGCAGGAGCGCCACGCCAGGGAGCAGGACGATACGGACAGGCATTGGGACTGCCCTTTCTTCAGACACTGCTGGGATTCAGGAATGAGCCGATTACCAACAATCGGCAACTGCCCAGAATGCAACCAGAAAAAGAAGGAGGCAGCCAACGTGTCCGTGTTCGAGCGCCTAGGGCCTCTCCCACCACAAAACAGACGTGCTGAGACCCCTCTGTTGGAAGATCTCGAGGATTCGGAAGACGAGGGGGAAGGAAGAAGACAGGTGTCACCGTCCAAGATGGTGCCCTGATGGTCTCAGCCATTCACAAAAGCGCAGGGTTCAGCGATTGCGCGGTCTGGAGGAAGCCGAAAGGTTATACTTGCATACGCTGAGGAAGGCACGACCTGATTTGGCTGCGAAAGTCCAGAGGACCCTGGATGAAGAGGGGCTGCCGCAAAGAAAAGAATGGCGCCCCAAGCAAAGGAAAGCCGATGATGAAACATCGGCTGGCACAACATGGTGCTCGTTCGTCCGGCGGAGTGTAGACCTCCACGATCACACGTTGCACCCAAGGTGGACATCAGCAAGCGCTCCAACGTGATAAAATCGGAGATTGGGCTGGTTTTATCCACCGACATGGACGAGTAGCAAGACTACGTCAATAAGCAAACATGGCGAGGCTGATCCTTGCGATCGGCCCTCCAAAAATTTATGAAGGGACATTACAAGACCTTCACCGAGCAAGCAATGTGGAGCCGATTCCAGCAATCGGCCAAATTATCCTCACCATCTATTCTACCTGGGATCAGCGTTTGACCCAACAGGGACTACCTGAAGAGCCGATACCATCAATTCTCTTGACAGAATCGGCTCGGGGGGCACCCAGATGGATAAAACACGAGGATACACTATCAAGTATGGGGGCCGATACACAAATCGGCCTAAAAAATTTAAAAAAAAATGTTTCCAGCCGGTCTGAGTGATCAGGTCAAGGATGGATCGCATTAGATCCGCCAAAGGAAAGGAGCCGGTCTGACCAGCAGGGCGCTAAGAGCGGACTGAAGAAACTCGGGGGCAGCTCACCTTGAAGGCTCTGCTCTGGGAAGCCGATTTATGTGCAAATCGGCTGGCTCTGCATGATCAAGCCTAGGCTTATTCTGCTAAATTATGCGTCCTCGTTTCGTTTTCGCCTTGGCTAAAGACTCGGGGGGGAACAGGCCGGTAGAAGGCCTGGTAGACGTTCTATGGAGGAGCCGATTTGGGCATCATCGGCTGATCTTTCGTCACAACCTTCTTCGCAATATGATGAGCGCTCGGAAAGGACCGCTCAAAACGGTAGCGGGAATTTTAAGGGCTCTCCTGGAGATCCCACATTATCTACCGGAAAGAGAATCATCAGTTGAAGAAGGGAAGGGCGAATTTTGAAGGACCGATGCGGTGCTATCGGCTCATCACGCATTGGCAAAGGAAACAAATCGGCAAGATCAGTAGAAGAGGGAATCGGCTCAATTGAACTCAGAAGGAATCGGCAAATCAAATTGGGGAAAAAGTTCTTCATTAATAAGAGAGATTTCTTACATAGTAGAGCTGATTGCCCTCAAAAAGTACTAAGGGGGTACATTGCCCCGTCTACTTCTACGGATCCTATGCTAAGGGCCCTATCTACGGGCCATTGCTGCCCTCGTCGTCGCCGTCATCGCTGCTGTCGGCGCTGCTCCCGGCCGGCTCGTCGTCGCTGTTCCAGCGGCCGCCGGCAGGACCTTCATTGTCCTCATCTTCCTCGTCGTCGTCGTCGTCGTCTGTCGAAGTCACTCAGATTCCCCGGCCAGGGGCAATGGCGCTTGGCCGGCGGCTCGTCGGGGGAGCTGTCGTCGTCGTCGTCCTCCTCTTCCTCCTCCTTCACCTCCTCGGAGGTGGCCCCATCCCAGGGGAAGCGATCATCCTCGCTTTCTTCCACCGCTTCCTTGTCGGCGAGGAAGCGGAGATCGCTCTCCCCGTCGGTTAGGGACTTGTCGTCCTCCGACCAGATGGAGAAGTCATGGCTGGGCTCATTCCCGGCCTCGATGGCGCGGCGAGTGTTGGCCGCATGGACCTCCGCTGGGTTCCACTCCGGCGTCGGCTCGCGGGAAGAGGAGGACTCGATGGGAAAGCCCGATGAGGCGGAGGAAGAAGAGGACATGGTGGCGCAGGAGGGCTTTTGAGGTGCTAATGCGAAGGGGATGCGGGAATAAACTGTGCGGAGTGGTTAAATAAAAGGGGATATAGTGGAAGTTTAATGCCCAAGCAGTTTCCGAGGACGTGGTGCCAGAACCGTCAAATCGTGCGGAGAAGCGAGGAGGCAGGGCATCATGGTGAAGGATACTGCAACGGTTCTGCTCACGACATGACCCGACGAAGGAAAGCGTAATGATTTTGGAAATGTCATTTCCAAAACCAGGGGGGCATGTGTTATCACCAGAATTTGACCGAGTCAGAGGTGGGCCGCGATCAAGATGGACGTGAAGATTGTACATGGAAGAAATACGTGAATCGGCCTTTTATACCAAGTTGGGCTAAACTGCCCATGTATCTGTAACATATTAGATCGCATCTTAGTTTAGAAGTTAGAGTTTTACCCGTGCACGGTTTGGTGCACGCCCACATTAGAAAGTCCCCTGGACTATAAATATGTATCTAGGGTTTATGGAATAAACAACAACCAACGTTCACCACAAACCAATCTCGGCGCATCGCCAACCCCTTCGTCTCAAGGGTTTCTCCGGTAAGCACCATGCTGCCTAGATCGCATCTTGCGATCTAGGCAGCACGAGCCTGCCCACGTTGTTCATGCGTTGCTCGTACTGAAGCCTTTTTGATGGCGAGCAACGTAGTTATCATAGATGTGTTAGGGTTAGCATTGTTCCTAGTATCATATGCTGTCGTAGTGCAACCCTTGCGCATCTAGCCGTCCTTGTACCTCATCATGGGTGCAGGGGCGGCACCCCGCTTGATCATTATTTAGTAGATCTGATCCGTTACGATTGCTCCTTGATTCATCAAGGATTAGTTTAATATCTGCAATAGTTAGGCCTTACAAAGGGTTGGAGGATCCAGCGGCATGTAGGGTGTAGTTTGCTGCCCCTAGACAGGACGTTCCGAGGATCAACCTAGTGTTGGTTTTTAGGCCTTGTCTAGGGCTGGCTTACGATCACCGTGCGTGAGCGCGAGGCCCAATCGTGAGTAGGATGATCCGATTATGCGGTGAAAACCCCAAATCGTCGTGGATCTCATACGCTTTATCTTGATCAAGCAGGACCACCATATATTCGGCCACCTTGGACGAATCATGGGTGGATCGGCTCCATGAGCCGATTCACAGGATAACCTGAGAGCCGATCGAGGCTCGTATTTAACGTGTACGTGTGTGCCCTGCAGGAAACTAAGCGAGGCATCATCCACACCTTCCTGACCAGGTATAGGTCAGGTGGCACGCCCTTGCAATTTGCATCGGCGCGCGACCAGGAGGCTTTGCGGGCCGTCGCTGAGGGACTGGGGCCAGCCGCAGCCCTAGTTGTTCCCGGCTCTACGGTGTTGACTCACTGCTTGCGGTGGGTTTGATGCGTAACAATAGTAAACAAGCGATGTTTGCGTATTTGGAAACAAGGCCTAGGGATCATACTTTCACTAGTGGACACTCTCAACATTGATCACATAACAAATAAATAACTTCTCCTCACTTGTGCTACATACACTCTCTTGTTGGATAACAAACACCATTCATTGTGTAGGGCTACAAGAGCTCCCTCAAGCCGGAGTAAACAAGCTCCACAACATTCGGCATTCATATTTAAGTAACCTTTAGAGCATAATAGATCTTTGCAATTTAGACCGAGTACTAACATAGCATACACACTGTCACCATTACACTATGAAAGGGGGAATAGATCACATCAATACTATCGTAGTAATAGTTAACTCCATAATCTACAAGAGATTACAATCATAACCTATGCCAAGTACTACATGATGCACACACTGTCACCATTACATCATGAAGGAGGAATAGACTACTTTAATAACATCACTAGAGTAGCACATAGATTAGTAGTGATACAAAGCTCATCATATGGATCTCAATCATGTAAGGCAGCTCATGAGATCATTGTATTGAGGTACATGAGAGAGAGATTAACCACATAGCTACCGGTAGAGCCCTTAGCCTCGAGGGAGAACTACTCCCTCCTCATCATGGGAGACAGCAACGGCGATGAAGATGGCGGTGGTGTTGATGGAGATGTCTTCCGGGGGCAATTCCCCGTCCCGCGGCGTGCCGGAACAGAGACTTCTGTCCCCCGAACTTGACTTCGCGATGGCGGAGGCTGCGTAACTTTTCTCGTCCCGTGGCTTATGTTTTTAGAGTTTTCGAGGCGGAGAGAATATATAGGCGGAAGGGCAGCCTCGGAGGGGACCTGGTGGTCCCACACCATAGGGGGGCGCGCCCAAGGGCCAGGCCGCGCCGCCCTGTGGGATGGGGCCCCAGGCTCCCTCCTGTCCCTCTCGGCTCTCGGAAGCTTCCGCGAAATATAAGACCCTGGGCATTGATTTCGTCCAATTAAGAATATTTCCTTTGTAGGATTTCGAAACCAAAAATAGAAGAAAAGCAAGGCGCTTCGGCATCTTGTTAATAGGTTAGTGCCGAAAAATGCATAATAATGATGTAAAGTATGTATAAAACATGTGAGTATTGTCATAAAAGTAGCATGGAACATAAGAAATTATAGATACGTTGGAGACGTATCAAGCATCCCCAAGCTTAGTTCCTACTCGCCCTCGAGTAGGTAAACGATAACAACAATAATTTCTGAAGTGACATGCTACCAACATAATCTTGATCAACAATATTGTAAAACATATGAGATGAATGAAGTGATTCAAAGCAATAGATTGCTAACAAAAGATAATGACTAAATAACTGAATCATATAGCAAAAAAAAATCATGAATAGTACTTTCAAGACAAGCATCAAAAAGACTTGCATAAGAGTTAACTCATAAAGCAATAGATTCAAAGTAGAAGGCATTGAAGCAACACAAAGGATGATTAAGTTTCAGCAATTGCTTTCAACTTGTAACATGTATATCTCATGGATATTTGTCAACATAGAGTAATATAACAAGTGCAATAAGTAAACATGTAAGAATCAATGCACACAGTTGACACAAGTGTTTGCTTCTAAGATAGAAAGAAGTAGGTAAACTGACTCAACATAAAATAAAAGATAGGCCCTTTGCAGAGGGAAGCATGGATTACTATTTTTGTGCTAGAGCTTTTATTTTGAAAACATAGAAACAATTTTGTCAACAGTAGTAGTAATTCATATGTGTTATGTATAAACTTCCTACAGGTTGCAAGCCTCATGCATAGAATACCAATAGTGCCCGCACCTTGTCCTAATTAGCTTGGATTTACATGGATTATCATTGCATAACATATGTTTCAACCAAGTGTCACAAAGGGGTACCTCTATGCCGCCTATACAAAGGTCCAAGGAGATAAATCACATTTGATTTCTCGTTTTTAATAGATCTCAACTTAGGACATCCATACCGGGACAACATAGAAAACAGATAATGGACTCCTCTTTAATGCATAAGCATTCAACAACAGATAATATTCTCATAAGAGATTGAGGATGAATGTCCAAACTGAAAACTTCCACCATGATACATGGCTTTGGTTAGCGGCCCAATATTCTTCTCTAACATACGCATACCCAAACCATTTGATCATGATAAATCACCCTTACTTCAGACAAGACGAACATGCATAACAACTCACATGATATCCAACAAAGGTAAAATGTTGATGGCGTCCCCAGAAACATGGTTACCGCTCAACAAGCAACTTATAAGAACTAAGACACATAGCTACATATTCATCACCACAATAGTTTTTAAGCTATTTTCCCATGAGCTATATATTGCAAAGACAAAGGAATAAAATTTTAAAGGTAGCACTCAAGTAATTTACTTTGGAATGGCAGAAAAATACCACATAGTAGGTAGATATGGTGGACACAAATGGCATGGGTTTTGGCTCAAGGTGTTTGGATGCACGAGAAGCATTTCCTCTCAGTACAAGGCTTTGGCTAGCAAGGTTGTTTGAAGCAAACAAAAGTATGAACAGGTACAGCAAAACTTACACAAGAACATATTGCAAGCATTATAAGACTCTACACTGTCTTCCTTGTTGCTCAAACACTTTTACCAGAAAATATCTAGACCTTAGAGAGATCAATCATGCAAACCAAATTTCAACAAGCTCTACGGTAGTTCTCCACTAATAGATTAAACTACATGATGCAAGAGCTTAAACATGATCTATGAGAGCTCAAAACAATTGCCAAGTATCAAGTTATTCCAAACCATATAAAGCATTTTCTGATTCCAACCAAATATCAATGAACGAAGCAATTTTCAGCCTTCGCCATGAACATTAAAGCATAACTAAGAACACAAGTGTTCAAATGAAAAAGTGGAGCGTAATATCGCCAATACAAGGATGGTGGGATCCAACTTTATTCAAACCAAAACAAAACCAAAAGCAAACAGACGCTCCAAGTAAAGAACATAAGATGTGATGGAATAAAAATATAGTTTCACTAGAAGTGACCTGATAAGTTGTCGATGAAGAAGGGGATGCCTTGGGCATCCCAAGCTTAGATGCTTGAGTCTTCTTTAAATATGCAGGGATGAACCACGGGGCATCCCTTAGACTTTTCACTCTTCTTGATCATATTTTATCATCCTCTTCTCTTGACCCTTGAAAACTTCCTCCACACCAAACTTAAAGCAAACGCATTAGAGGGTTAGTGCATAATCAAAAATTCACATATTCAGAGGTGACATAATCATTCTTAACACTTCTGGACATTGCACAAAGCTACTGAAAGTTAATGGAACAAAGAAATCCATTCAACATAGCAAAAGAGGCAATGCGAAATAAAAGGCAGAATCTGTCAAAACAGAACAGTCCGTAAAGACGAATTTTTCTGAGGCATTTAACTTGCTCAGACGGAAAAACTCAAAGCTTATGAAAGTTGCGTACATATCTGAGGATCACTCACGTAAATTGGCAGATTTTTTTGATTTTTCTACAGAGAGATCCACGCAAATTCGTGACAGAGCAATTAATTTCTGCGAATCCAAATCTAGCATCAACTTTACCATAGAGACTTTACTTGGCACAAAAACATGATAAGGAGAGGTTGCTACAGTAGTAACAACTTCCAAGACTCAACAAAACAGTAGTAAAAATAAAACATGGGTTATCTCCCAAGAAGTGCTTTCTTTATAGCCATTAAGATGGGCTCAGTAATTTTAATGATGTTTCGCAAGAAATAAGGGTTGAAGCAAAAGAGAACATCAAGAAGCAAATTCAAAACACTTTTAAACCTAACCCACTTCCTATGAAAATGAATCTTGTACACAAATAAATTCATGAAGAATAAAGTGACAAGCATAGAAAGATAAAACACGAGTAACTTCAAAATTTTCAGCATATAGAGAGGAAACTTAATATTATTAAGATGCATATAACCATGTTTCCCTCTCTCATAATAACTTTTAGTAGCATCATGAACAAACTCAACAATATAAATATCACATAAAACATTCTTATCATGAGCCACATGCATAAAATTATTACTCTCCACATAAGCAGAATCAATTTTATTAGTTGTAGTGGGAGCAAATTCAATAAGATATCTATCATTATTATTCTCATCACCATAATCATCATATATAGGAGGCATATTGTAATCATAATTAATTTTCTCCTCAATAGTAGGTGGATTGAAAATATCATATTCATCATTGCAAACATCATATATAGGAGGTAAAGTATCATCAAAGTAAATTTTCTCCTCCATGCTTGGGGGACTAAAAATATCACAACCAGCTTCCCCAAGCTTAAATTCTTCCATAGCTTTAGCAATAATAGTGTTCAAAGAGTTCATGCTAATAACATTGCTACAACTATTTTGCAAACAAAGTTCCATGGGTTTTTTAATTTTCTCTTCAAACACATCATGTCCTAATTCAAGATAAATACTATAAAGATCTCTAATTTTTTTGTTGTTTTCCATTAAGCCTAACTAGTGAAAATAAAAACAAGAAACAAAAAGATATAATTGCAGAATCTAAAGGAGATACCTTCGAGCACTCACACACCGGCAACAGTGCTAGGAAATAGCTTAGTAGTCGGAGGATGTGAATACCTTTTACCTTACCTCCCGGCAACGGCGCCAGAAAATAGCTTGATGTCTACGTGTGCTTCTATTCTTGTAGACAGTGTTGGGCCCCCAAGAGCAGAGGTTTGTAGAACAACAACAAGTTTCCCTTAAGTGAATCACCCAAGGTTTATCGAACTCAGGGAGGTAGAGGTCAAAGATAGTCCTCTCAAGCAACCCTGCAATTAAGATACAAGAAGTCTCTTGTGTCCCCAACACACCTAATATACTTGTCAGATGTATAGGTGCACTAGTTCGGCGAAGAGATAATAAAGCACAGGTGGTATAGATGGTGGTAATATTGCAGGAAGTAAAGATGCATTAAAATAGTAAACAAGCGATGTTTGCAGTATTTGGAAACAAGGCCTAGGGATCATACTTTCACTAGTGAACACTCTCAACATTGATCACATAACAAATAAATAACTTCTCCTCACTTGTGCTACATATACTCTCTTGTTGGATAACAAACACCATTCATTGTGTAGGGCTACAAGAGCTCCCTCAAGCCGGAGTAAACAAGCTCCACAACATTCGGCATTCATATTTAAGTAACCTTTAGAGCATAATAGATCTTTGCAATTTAGACCGAGTACTAACATAGCATACACACTGTCACCATTACACTATGAAAGGGGGAATAGATCACATCAATACTATCGTAGTAATAGTTAACTCCATAATCTACAAGAGATTACAATCATAACCTATGCCAAGTACTACATGATGCACACACTGTCACCATTACATCATGAAGGAGGAATAGACTACTTTAATAACATCACTAGAGTAGCACATAGATTAGTAGTGATACAAAGCTCATCATATGGATCTCAATCATGTAAGGCAGCTCATGAGATCATTGTATTGAGGTACATGAGAGAGAGATTAACCACATAGCTACCGGTAGAGCCCTTAGCCTCGAGGGAGAACTACTCCCTCCTCATCATGGGAGACAGCAACGGCGATGAAGATGGCGGTGGTGTTGATGGAGATGTCTTCCGGGGGCAATTCCCCGTCCCGGCAGCGTGCCGGAACAGACCTCTGGTCCCTCTGCTCTCTGGAAGCTTCCGCGAAATATAAGACCCTGGGCGTTGATTTCGTCCAATTCCGAGAATATTTCCTTTGTAGGATTTCTGAAACCAAAAACAGCAACTGGCGCTTCGGCATCTTGTTAATAGGTTAGTGCCGGAAAATGCATAATAATGATGTAAAGTATGTATAAAACATGTGAGTATTGTCATAAAAGTAGCATGGAACATAAGAAATTATAGATACGTTGGAGACGTATCAGACCCCATCACCTCCAACCTTTTCTCGAGTCTGTTTAGCGGGAGCCACATCATTGGTTTTATTTGCTCATATGCACGGTATGCATAATTTACATTCTTGTCGCCTTCAATGTTTATATTTTATATTGTACCTCGTGTGCCGCCTTTTTCCTTGCTGGTTGTTCCTCAGGATCCGTCTCGAAACACCGGTCGGACTCCATCACGGGTACCTTAGTGGGGGTGGTTCCCTAAACTTACTTGTAGCATTGGGAATGGTCTTGCTATGTGAAATTGCATGGAGCCCCCATGTGTGGTTTTGGTAATTAATGACAATCCCTATGGACTAATGTTTGCATTGAGTTATATTTGTAGGAGTTGTCCATAGGCAATGCTTGAACCATATGTTGGCTTCAAGGTTGCAATAAGAAGCAAATGAAGAAGATCAAGTGTCAAGTATGTCTTGAAGATGAAGATGAAGTGAGCCCTCAAGTTTAACTTCAAGACATCAACGATGAAGAATGAAGAAATGAAGTGCAAGTTCAAGATGAGCCATCTCGAAGAGATCATTTGCTTGAAGCTTGCCATCCATATGGTGATCATGGATATGTGAAGATGCACCGAAGAAGAAGCTCTCCCATGGTGGATTATGGGGGAGCAATCCACATGACTTCATCAAGCAAACACAATCAAGAAAGGCGTTCCATCTTGTTGCGGTCAAGATCGTCATCATCAAGCTCAAGTGGAATGCGCAAGTATAAGGTTTGCTCTTGATAGGGTTTCTTTCTTACCGGTCTCATGGTGTAGTTGGAGACCGGTTTATAGTTTAGTTGTCGTACTATCAAGAGGGCTCTCGAGTGAGTAACTCGATCGTATCGTTCGGAGAGAGCTCAAACCTTTGCATCCTTGCATCATCTTTCTTGGTTGTTATTTGGATCTTATCCATGTGATGTTTTAGATATTGTGCTTATTCTCATGACAAGCTCTAGTTCATCGAGAATGGTTTTTGCATGGGTAACTTTATTGCATTTTCGAGGTTGGAGGTTTTACCGGTATGTCTTTTTTAGATAGGTCAAACCTTTCATCATTTATTTCTATCCTCCCTTGATGTACTATGATGGTTCCCTGTATGATCTTGTAGATCTTATTACTAGCTTCGAAACGAGCCCAAGATCATCAAAATCGGAGTCCGAATGCTCAAGTTATGGTCTTTCTCGTTTTGCTGTTGCTGCCAGTTTTCTCCAGGCCGGAATTTCCGGGCCGGAAATTTGCAGAATTTCTGGCCCCCGAAAAACGGCTAAGGACCTACGAAATTGAGCCCCTGGATCCCCCCAAAATTTGGCCAGATATTTCACTTTCTAGGCCGGAAATTCCGGTGGGGGCGGAATTTCTGGCCCTCACTTAGGCCAGAAATTCCAGCCTGTTATGCCCCAACGGCTCGATTTTTCTAGCGGGGGGGTATAAATACCCCCTTCTTCCTCCTTAGGATGTTGCTTCTCTCACTCTCTCTCTCTCCTGCATTGTTGAACTTGAGAAGCTTGCTCTATCTCTCAATCCCTCCATGATTCTTGCCCCCATTTGAGGGAAAAGAGAGAGGAGATCTTGATCTACTTTTCTACCAATCAAATCCCTCTCTTTGTGAGTGGAATCCTCTAGATCTTGATCTTGGAGTTCTTTGTGAATTCCTTTGTTCTTCCTCTCTTCTTCCCCCACAAGCTTTTGTAGCTTTGGTGGAAGTTGGGAGTGAAGGATTTCCCATTGCATTTGGTGCATCGGTTTGAGTTCTCACGGTGATTCGTGGAAGTGAAAGCAAGAAGGTTGTTACTCTTGGGTTCTTGGAACCCTAGACGGATTCTAGGCCTTTGTGGTTTGTTGGGAGCCTCCAATTAAGTTGTGGATGTGTGCCCCAACCTTTGTGTAAGGCCCGGTTTCCGCCTCGAAGGAAATCCCTTAGTGGAACCGTGACCTAGGCCTTTGTGGCGAGGGTCACCGGAGATTTAGGTGAGGCGACTTCGTGGCGCTTGTGTGTGGTGTGACTACTGAATCTTGGGGTGAGGCCTTTGTGGTGTTGGTGTGCATCGAGCAACCACACCTCAAGGTGAGGCCATTTGTGGCGTTCGGGAGCACTAAGCCACCGCACCTCTCCAACGGAGATTAGCACTCGCAAGAGTGTGAACTTCGGGATAAATCATCGTCTCCCGCGTGCCTCGGTTATCTCTATACCCGAGCTCTTTACTTATGCACTTTACTTTGTGATAGCCATCGTGCTTGAAGTTATATATCTTGCTATCACATAGTTGCTTGTATTGCTTAGCATAAGTTGTTGGTGCACATAGGTGAACCATAGTATATAGGCTTTGGGCTTGACAAAGTAAACGCTAGTTTTATTCCGCATTTGTTAAGCCCATCTCGTAAAAGTTTTAAACCGCCTATTCACCCCCCTCTAGGCGACATTTGTGTCCTTTCAATTGGTATCAGAGCAAGGTCTCTCATTCTTAGGCTTCACCGCCTTGAGAGTAAAGATGTCGGTTAGGGGTTTAGCGCACAATGACTTGTTTATATTTGATGGCACAAATTATGATCTATGAAAAATTTATGTGCTTAATATTTTGCGGGGTATGTCCCCGGACATGGAGCGATTTCTAGATATGCACTAATCTTGGGAGCTCTCGATACGTCTCCAACGTATCGATAATTTCTTATGTTCCATGCCACTTTATTGATGATATCTACATGTTTTATGCACATTATATGTCGTAATTACGCATTTTCGGAACTAACCTATTAACGAGATGCCGAAGTGCCAGTTCCTGTTTTGCTGTTTTTGGTTTCGAAATCCTAGTAACGAAATATTCTCGGAATTGGACGAAATCAACGCCCGGGTTCCTATTTTGCCGGAAGCATCCAGAACACCCGAGAGCCGCGGAGGGCCCTGTGGGCCCCAGATGATAGGGTGGCGCGGCCAGGGCTGGGCCCGCGCCACCCTATGGTGTTGTCGCCCCTTCGACCCTCCTGCGCCGCCTCTTCGCCTATATAAAGCCCCTGCATCGAAAAACCCTTACGGAGGAAGCCACGATACGAGAAAAGTTCCAGAGCCGCCGCCATCGCGAAGCCAAGATCCGGGACAGGTCTCTGTTCGGCACCTGCCGGAGCGGGGAAGTGCCCCCGGAAGGCTCCTCCATCGACACCGCTGCCATCTCCATCGCCATCTTCATCAACGCTGCTGCTCCCATGAGGAGGGAGTAGTTCTCCATCGAGGCTCGGGGCTGTACCGGTAGCTATGTGGTTAATCTCTCTACTATGTACTTCAATACAATGATCTCATGAGCTGCTTTACATGATTGAGATTCATATGAGTTTTGTATCACTACTATCTATGTGCTACTCTAGCAAAGTTATTAAAGTAGTTCTATTCCTCCTGCACGTGTGTAAAGGTGACAGTGTGTGCACCGTGTTAGTACTTGGTTTATGCTATGATCATGATCTCTTGTAGATTGCGAAGTTAACTATTGCTATGATAATATTGATGTGATCTATTCCTCCTACATATGCATGAAGGTGACAGTGTGCATGCTATGCTAGTACTTGGTTTAGTCTTTTGATCTATCTTACACTAAAGGTTACTAGAATATGAGCATTATTGTGGAGCTTGTTAACTCCGGCATTGAGGGTTCGTGTAATCCTACGCAATGTGTTCATCATCCAACAAAAGTGTAGAGTATGCATTTATCTATTCTGTTATGTGATCAATGTTGAGAGTGTCCACTAGTGAAAGTCTAATCCCTAGGCCTTGTTCCTAAATACGCTATCACTTTGTTTATTTTTTGTGTTACTACTGCGTTACTACTGCATGTTTACTTCCTACAATATTACTACCATCAACTGCGGCAACTAAGCACTTTTCCTCCCTCGCCAACTATGCGCCAAGCACTTTTCTGGCGCCGTACTACTGCTCATACTTATTTATACCACCTGTATTTCACTATCTCTTCGCCGAACTAGTGCACCTATTAGGTGTGTTGGGGACACAAGAGACTTCTTGCTTTGTGGTTGCAGGGTTGCATGAGAGGGATATCTTTGACCTCTTCCTCCCGAGTTCGATAAACCTTGGGTAATCCACTTAAGGGAAACTTGTTGCTGTTCTACAAACCTCTGCTCTTGGAGGCCCAACACTGTCTACAAGAATAGAAGCACCCGTAGACATCAAGCACTTTTCTGGCGCCGTTGCGGGGAGGAAAGGTAAAAGGTACTCACACTCCGGTTCAAGGTATTTTCTGGCGCCATTGTGTGTGTACTCGAAGCTATTTCCTTTAGACTCTGCAATTGCGACATTTGGTTTCTTGTTTACACTAGTTAGGCATAATGGACAACAATGAGCTTCTTATTCTATTTCCTGATTTAAGACATGGATGGTTTGATGCAAAAATTAAAAAACCCATGGAACATATTAATATGAATGCTTTGAACACTATTGTTGCTAATGATATGGAAAATTCTAAGCTTGGGGAAGCTGGCTTTGATGAGCATGATATTTTTAGTCCCCCAAGCATTGAGGAGAAAATTTACTTTGATGATACTTTGCCTCCCATTTATGATGATTATAATGATAGTAGTCTTTTGTTACCACCTGTTATGGAGGATAAATTTGATTATGATTACAATATACCTCCTATATATGATAGCTACTTTGTTGAATTTGCTCCCACTACAACTAATAAAATTGATTATGCTTATGTTGGGAGTAGTAATTATTTTATGCATGAGACTCATGATAAGAATGCTTTATGTGATAGTTATATTGTTGAGTTTGCTCATGTTGCTACTGAAAGTTATTATGAGAGAGGAAAATATGGTTGTAAAAATTTTCATGTTACTAAAACACCTCTCTATGTGCTGAAATTTTTGAAGCTACACTTGTTTTATCTTCCTATGCTTGCTACTTTGCTCTTCATGAACTTGTTTATTTACAAGATTCCTATGCATAGGAAGCATGTTAGACTTAAATGTGTTTTGAATTTGCCTCTTGATGCTCTCTTTTGCTTCAAATACTATTTCTTGCGAGTGCATCATTAAAACTGTTGAGCCCATCTTAATGGCTATAAAGAAAGAACTTCTTGGGAGATAACCCATGTGTTTATTTTACTACAGCAATTTTTGTTTTGTTGAGTCTTGGAAGTTGATTACTACTGTAGCAACCTCTCCTTATCATGTTTTTGTGCCAAGTAAAGTTTCTATGTTAAAGTTGATGTTATATTTGGGATCGCTGCGCAGAAACAGCATTGCTGTCTGTCACGAATCTGGGCACAGTTCTCTGTAGAAAATTCGAAAAAATCTGCCAATTTACGAGCGTGATCCTCAGATATGTACGCAACTTTCATTAGTTTTGAGTTTTTCCATTTGAGCAAGTCTGGTGCCAGCTTTAAATTCGTCTTTACGGACTGTTCTGTTTTTGACAGATTCTGCCTTTTATTTCGCATTGCCGCTTTTGTTAAGTTGAATGAGTTTCTTTGTTCCATTAACTTTCAGAAGTTTTGTGCAATGTCCAGAAGTGTTAAAAATGATTGTGTCACCTCTGAACATGTGAATTTTTGATTATGCACTAACCCTCTAATGAGTTTGCTTGAAGTTTGGTGTGAAGGAAGTTTTCAAGGGTCAATAGAAGAGGGTGATATAATGTGATCGAGAAGAGTGAAAGGTCTAAGCTTGGGGATGCCCCGGTGGTTCATCCCTGCATATTTTAAGAAGACTCAAGCATCTAAGCTTGGGGATGCCCAAGGCATCCCCTTCTTCATCGACAACTTATCAGGTTTCTTCTAGTGAAACTATATTTTTATTCGGTCACATCTTATGTACTTTACTTGGAGCGTCTGTGTGCTTTTATTTTTGTTTTTGTTTTGTTATTTTCATTCTCTGAATAAGTTCATCCTTGTGTGGGAGAGAGACACGCTCCGCTGGTTCGTATGAACACATGTGTTCTTAGCTCATAATATTCATGGCGAAGTTTCCTCTTCGTTAAATTGTTATATGGTTGGAATTGAAAAATGCTACATGTAGTAATTGGTAAAATGTCTTGGATAATGTGATACTTGGCAATTGTTGTGCTCATGTTTAAGCTCTTGCATCATATACTTTGCACCTATTAATGAAGAAATACATAGAGCTTGCTAAAATTTGATTTGCATATTTGGTCTCTCTAAGGTCTAGATAATATCTAGTATTGAGTTTTGAACAACAAGGAAGACGGTGTAGAGTCTTATAATGTTTACAATATGTCTTTTATGTGAGTTTTGCTGCACCGGTTCATCCTTGAGTTTGCTTCAAATAAACCTTGCTAGCCTAAACCTTGTATCGAGAGGGAATACTTCTCATGCATCCAAAATCCTTGAGCCAACCACTATGCCATTTGTGTCCACCATATCTACCTACTACATGGTATTTCTCCGCCATTCCAAAGTAAATTGCTTGAGTGCTACCTTTAAAATTCCATCATTCACCTTTGCAATATATAGCTCATGGGACAAAATAGCCTTAAAAACTATCGTAGTATTGAATATGTACTTATGCACTTTATCTTTTATTAAGTTGCTTGTTGTGCGATAACCATGCTTCTGGGGAACGCCATCAACTATTGTTGAATATCATGTGAGTTGCTATGCATGTCCGTCTTGTCTGAAGGATCTATCATTTTAGTGGTTGGAGCATGCAAAATTGTTAGAGAAGAACATTGGGCCGCTAACTAAAGCCATGAATCATGGTTGAAGTTTCAGTTTTGGACATATATCCTCAATCTCATATGAGAATAATAATTGTTGCTACATGCTTATGCATTTAAGAGGAGTCCATTATCTGTTGTCCATGTTGTCCCGGTATGGATGTCTAAGTTGAGAATAATTAAAAGCGAGAAATCCAAAATGCGAGCATTCTCCTTAGACCTTTGTACAGGCGGCATGGAGGTACCCCTTTGTGACACTTGGTTGAAACATGGCATGCAAAGATCCGGTAGTCCAAGCTAAGTAGGACGAGGTGCGGGCACTATTAGTATACTATGCATGAGGCTTGCAACTTGTAAGATATAATTTACATAACTCATATGCTTTATTACTACCGTTGACAAAATTGTTTCATGTTTTCAAAATAAAAGCTCTAGCACAAATATAGCAATCGATGCTTTCCTCTTTGAAGGACCTTTCTTTTACTTTTATTGTTGAGTCAGTTTACCTATCTCTCTCCACCTCAAAAAGCAAACACTTGTGCTTAATATTTTTGCGGGGTATAAACAATGACTTGTTTATATTTTACTAGATAATGCACTAATCTTGGGGGAGCTCTCTGATACGTCTCCAACGTATCGATAATTTCTTATGTTCCATGCCACTTTATTGATGATATCTACATGTTTTATGCACATTATATGTCGTAATTACGCATTTTCTGGAACTAACCTATTAACGAGATGCCGAAGTGCCAGTTCTTGTTTTCTGCTGTTTTTGGTTTCAGAAATCCTAGTAACGAAATATTCTCGGAATTGGACGAAATCAACGCCCAGGTTCCTATTTTGCCCGGAAGCATCCAGAACACCCGAGAGCCGAGGGCCTGTGGGCCCCAGATGATAGGGTGGCGCGGCCAGGGCTGGGCCCGCGCCACCCTATGGTGTTGTCGCCCCTTCGACCCTCCTGCGCCGCCTCTTCGCCTATATAAAGCCCCCCGAAAAACCCTTACGGAGGAAGCCACGATACGAGAAAAGTTCCGAGCCGCCGCCATCGCGAAGCCAAGATCGGGGGACAGGAGTCTTTGTTCCGGCACCCTGCCGGAGCGTGCCCGGAAGGCTCCTCCATCGACACCGCTGCCATCTCCATCGCCATCTTCATCAACGCTGCTGCTCCCATGAGGAGGGAGTAGTTCTCCATCGAGGCTCGGGGCTGTACCGGTAGCTATGTGGTTAATCTCTCTACTATGTACTTCAATACAATGATCTCATGAGCTGCTTTACATGATTGAGATTCATATGAGTTTTGTATCACTACTATCTATGTGCTACTCTAGCAAAGTTATTAAAGTAGTTCTATTCCTCCTGCACGTGTGTAAAGGTGACAGTGTGTGCACCGTGTTAGTACTTGGTTTATGCTATGATCATGATCTCTTGTAGATTGCGAAGTTAACTATTGCTATGATAATATTGATGTGATCTATTCCTCCTACATATGCATGAAGGTGACAGTGTGCATGCTATGCTAGTACTTGGTTTAGTCTTTTGATCTATCTTACACTAAAGGTTACTAGAATATGAGCATTATTGTGGAGCTTGTTAACTCCGGCATTGAGGGTTCGTGTAATCCTACGCAATGTGTTCATCATCCAACAAAAGTGTAGAGTATGCATTTATCTATTCTGTTATGTGATCAATGTTGAGAGTGTCCACTAGTGAAAGTCTAATCCCTAGGCCTTGTTCCTAAATACTGCTATCACTTTGCTTATTCTGTTTTACTGTGTTACTACTGCTGCGTTACTACTGCATGTTTACTTCCTACAATATTACTACCATCAGCACGGCAACTAAGCACTTTTCCTCCCTCGCCAACTACGCGCCAAGCACTTTTCTGGCGCACTACTGCTCATACTTATTTATACCACTGTATTTCACTATCTCTTCGAACTAGTGCACCTATTAGGTGTGTTGGGGACACAAGAGACTTCTTGCTTTGTGGTTGCAGGGTTGCATGAGAGGGATATCTTTGACCTCTTCCTCCCGAGTTCGATAAACCTTGGGTAATCCACTTAAGGGAAACTTGTTGCTGTTCTACAAACCTCTGCTCTTGGAGGCCCAACACTGTCTACAAGAATAGAAGCACCCGTAGACATCACTCTCCTATATTTGTTAGAATGCTTAACATCTCTTGATCATTATCAAGAATTTGGTTTTTGGAGACAAACCTTTTCTTTTTGGTACTTAGTGCCATCATAAAAAGTGTTGAGGGTTTGGTTTATTTGTTGGAGCCTTGCTCTCCTAGGAGTTGGTTATCTCGTTCCTTTGTTTTTGGGTTTAGTTAGCTTCTTGATACGTCTCAAACGTATCTATAATTTCTTATGTTCCATGCTACTTTTATGACAATACTTGAATGTTTTATACATACTTTACATCATTATTATACATTTTCCGGCACTAACCTATTAACAAGATACCGAAGCGCCAGTTGTTGTTTTCTGCTGTTTTTGGTTTCAGAAATCCTAGTAAGGAAATATTCTCGGAATTGGACGAAATCAACGCCCAGGGTCCTATTTTTCCACAAAGCTTCCGGAAGACCGAAGGGATAACGAAGTGGGGCGACGAGGCGCCGACACCACAGGGACGCGTGGCCTGGGTGGGGCCCGCACCGCCCTATGGTGTGGGCCCCTCGCATCGCCCCCTGACCTACCCTTCCGCCTACTTAAAGCCTTCGTCGCGAATACCCTGTACCGAGAGCCACGATACGGAAAACCTTCCGGAGACCGCCGCCGCCAATCCCATCTCGGGGGATTCGGAGATCGCCTCGGCACCCTGCCGGAGAGGGGGATCATCACCGGAGGGGCTCTACATCATCATGCCCGCCTCCGGATTGATGCGTGAGTAGTTCATCCTTGGACTATGGGTCCATAGCAGTAGCTAGTTGGTTGTCTTCTCCGCATGTGCTATCATTGTTTAGATCTTGTGAGCTGCCTAACATGATCAAGATCATCTATTTGTAATGCTACATGTTGTGTTTGATGGGATCCGATGAATCTAGAATACTATGTCAAGTTGATTATCAATCTATCATATATGTGTTGTTTATGTTCTTGCATGCTCTCCGTTGCTAGTAGAGGCTCTAGCCAAGTTGATACTTGTAACTCCAAGAGGGAGTATTTATGCTCGATAGTGGGTTCATGCCTCCATTTAATCTGGGATCGTGACAGTAGGTTCTAAGGTTGTGGATGTGCTGTTGCTACTAGGGATAAAACATCGATGCTTTGTCTAAGGATATTTGTGTTCATTACATTACGCACCATACTTAATGCAATTATCTGTTGTTTACAACTTAATACTGGAGGGGGTGCGGATGCTAACCCGAAGGTGGATTATTTAGGCATAGATGCATGCTGGATAGCGGTCTATGTACTTTGTCGTAATGCCCTGATTAAATCTCATAGTAATCATCATTGGTATGTATTGAATCTTTATTTGTCAATTGCCCATCTGTAATTTGTTTACCCAACATGCTAGTTATCTTATTAGAGAGACACCACTAGTGAACTGTGGACCCCGGTCCATTCTTTTACAACTGAATACATTCTACTGCAATCATTGTTCTTACTGTTCTTTGCAAACAAACACCATCTTCCACTCGATACTCTTAATCCTTTGTTTTCAGCAAGCCGGTGAGATTGACAACCTCAATGTTACGTTGGGGCAAAGTATCTTGATTGTGTTGTGCAGGTTCCACGTTGGCGCCGGTTTTACTGGTGTTGCGCCGCACTACACTCCTCCACCAACAACCTTCACGTGCTTCTTGGCTCCTACTGGTTCGATAACCTTGGTTTCTTTCGAGGGAAAACTTGCTGCCGTGCGCATCATACCTTCCTCTTGGGGTTCCCAACGGACGTGTACATCTACGCGCATCAAGCGGACTTTTTCGGCGCCGTTGCTGTGGAGATCAAGACACGCTGCAAGGGGAGTCTCCACATCCAATCTCTTTACTTTGTTTTTGTCTTGCTTTACTTTACTTTACTTTCTGTCTTGTTTGCTTTATATCAAAAACACACAAAAAATAGTTACTTGTTTTACTTTATTTAATTCGGTTTGCTTAGTTTATTATTGTTAAATGAGTACTCCTGAGAACACTAAGTTGTGTGACTTCACTAGTTAGGCTTAATGGAAAACAACAAAAAAGTTAGAGATCTTTATGAACTTTATCTTGAATTAGGACATGACGTGTTTGAAAAGAAAATTAAAAAACCCATGGAACTTTGTTTGCAAAATAGTTGTAACAATGTTATTAGCATGAACTCTTTGAACACCATTATTGCTAAAGCTATGGAAGAATTTAAGCTTGGGGAAGCTGGTTTTGAGGAGCATGATATTTTTAGTCCCCCAAGCATGGAGGAGAAAATTTACTTTGATGATACTTTACCTCCTATATATGATGCTTGCAATGATGAATATGATATTTTCAGTCCACCTACTATTGAGGATAAAATTAATTATGATTACAATATGTCTCCTATATATGATGATTATGGTGATGAGAATAATAATGATAGCTATTTTATTGAATTTGCTCCCACTACAACTAATAAAATTGATTATGCTTATGTGGAGAGTAATAATTTTATGCATGTGGCTCATGACAAGAATGCTTTATGTGATAGTTATATTGTTGAGTTTGCTCATGATGCTACTGAAAGTTATTATGAGAGAGGGAACATGGTTATATGCATCTTAATAATATTAAGTTTCCCCTCTTTATGTTGAGAATCTTGAAGTTGCGCTTGTATTGCCTTCTTATGCTTGTCACTTTGTTCTTCATTGACTTGTTTATTTACAAGATTCCTTTTCATAGGAAGTGGGGTAGGCTTAAATTTGTTTCATACTTGCTTTTTGATGCTCTCTTTTTGCTTCAGCTCTCATCCTTATGTGAGCTTCATTAAAATTACTGAGCCCATCTTAATGGCTATAAAGAAAACACTTCTTGGGAGATAACCCATGTCTTTATTTTGCTACTGTATTGTTGAGTCTTGGAAGTTGTTTACTACTGTAGCAACCTCTCCTTATCATGTTTTTGTGCCAAGTAAAGTCTCTATGGTAAAGCTGATGCTAGATTTGGATTGCTGCGCAGAAACAGCATTGCTGTCTGTCACGAATTCGCAGATCTCTCGTAAAAAATCAAAAAATCTGCCAATTTACGTGCGTGATCCTCGGATATGTACGCAACTTTCATTAGTTTTGAGTTTTTCCTTTTGAGCAAGTTAAGTGCCCTGCAAAATTCGTCTTTACGGACTGTTCTATTTTGACAGATTCTGCCTTTTATTTCGCATTGCCGCTTTTGCTATGTTGAATGAGTTTCTTTGTTCCATTAACTTTCAGAAGTTTTGTGCAATGTCCAGAAGTGTTAAGAATGATTATGTCACCTCTGAATTTGTAAATTTTTGATTATGCACTAACCCTCTAATGAGTTTGCTTGAAGTTTGGTGTGGAGGAAGTTTTCAAGGGTCAAGAGAAGAGGATGATATACTATGATCAAGAAGAGTGAAAGGTCTAAGCTTGGGGATGCCCCGGTGGTTCATCCCTGCATATTTTAAGAAGACTCAAGCATCTAAGCTTGGGGATGCCCAAGGCATCCCCTTCTTCATCGACAACTTATCAGGTCACTTCTAGTGAAACTATATTTTTATTCCATCACATCTTATGTTCTTTACTTGGAGCGTCTTTTGCTTTTATTTTTGTTTTGGTTTGAATAAAGTTGGATCCCACCATGCTTATATTGGAGATATTACGCTCCGCTTTTTCATATGGAACACTTGTGTTCTTAATTGTGCTTTAATGTTCATGGCGAAGGCTAAAATTGCTTTGTTAAATTGCTATTTGGTTGGAATCAGAAAATGCTGCATATGGTTTGGAATAACTTGGCAATTGTTTGAGCTCTCATAGATCATGTTTAAGCTCTTGCATCATGTAGTTTAATCTATTAATGGAGAACTACCGTAGAGCTTGTTAAAATTTGGTTTGCATGATTGGTCTCTCTAAGTCTAGAGTTTTCTGGTAAAGTGTTTGAACAACAAGGAAGACAGTGTAGAGTCTTATAATGTTTGCAATATGTTCTTGTGTAAGTTTTGCTGTACCTGTTCATACTTGTGTTTGCTTCAAACAACCTTGCTAGCCCAAACCTTGTACTGAGAGGAAATGCTTCTCGTGCATCCAAACACCTTGAGCCAAAACCCATGCCATTTGTGTCCACCATATCTACCTACTATGTGGTATTTTTCTGTCATTCCAAAGTAAATTACTTGAGTGCTACCTTTAAAATTTCATTCCTTTATCTTTGCAATATATAGCTCATGGGACAAATAGCTTAAAAACTATTGTGGTGATGAATATGTAGTTATGTGTCTTAGTTCTTATAAGTTGCTTGTTGAGCGGTAACCATGTTTCTGGGGACGCCATCAACTTTTTACATTTGTTGGATATCATGTGAGATGCTATGCATGTTCGTCTTGTCTGAAGTAAGTGCGATTTCATGATCAAATGGTTTGAGTATGCATATGTTAGAGAAGAACATTGGGCAGCTAACTAAAGCCATGTACCATGGTGGAAGTTTCAGTTTGGACATACAACCTCAATCTCTTATGAGAATATTATTTGTTGTTGAATGCTTAAGCATTAAAAGAGGAGTCCATTATCTGTTGTCTATGTTGTCCCGTATGGATGTCTAAGTTGAGAATAATCAAAAGCGAGAAATCCAATGCGTGCTTTCTCTTAGACCTTTGTACAGGCCATAGAGGTACCCCTGTGACACTTGGTTGAAACATATGTTATGCGATGATAATCCGTGTTTTCCGAGATGATTAGGACAAGGTGCGAGCACTATTAGTACTCTATGCATGAGACTTGCAACTTGTAGGAAGTATTATGCATAGCACATATGAATTATTACTACCGTTGACAAAATTGTTTCTATGTTTTCAAAACAAAAGCTCTAGCACAAAAATAGTAATCCATGCTTCCCTCTGCGAAGGGCCATTCTTTTACTTTATGTTGAGTCAGTTTACCCACTTCTTTCTATCTTAGAAGCAAACACTTGTGTTAACTGTGTGCATTGATTCTTACATGTTTACTTATTGCACTTGTTATATTACTCTATGTTGACAAATATCCATGAGATATACATGTTACAAGTTGAAAGCAATTGCTGAAACTTAATCATCCTTTGTGTTGCTTCAATTCATTCTACTAAGAATTTATTGCTTATGAGTTAGCTCTTATGCAAGTCTTATTGATGCTTGTCTTGAAAGTACTATTCATGAAAAGTTTTGATATATGATTCATTTGTTTAGTCATTATCTTTGTTAGCAATCTTTTGCTTCAGATCACTCCATTCATCTCATATGCTTTACAATAATGTTGATCAAGGTTATGTTGGTAGCATGTCACTTCCGAAATTATTTGTGTTATCGTTTACCTACTCGAGGGCAGTAGGAACTAAGCTTGGGGATGCTTGATACGTCTCAAACGTATCTATAATTTCTTATGTTCCATGCTACTTTTATGACAATACTTGAATGTTTTATACATACTTTACATCATTATTATACATTTTCCGGCACTAACCTATTAACAAGATGCCGAAGCGCCAGTTCCTGTTTTCTGCTGTTTTTGGTTTCAGAAATCCTAGTAAGGAAATATTCTCGGAATTGGACGAAATCAACGCCCAAGGTCCTATTTTTCCACGAAGCTTCCGAAGACCAAAGGGATAACGAAGTGGGGCGACGAGGCGCCGACACCGAGCCGCGCGGCCGGTGGGGCCGCGCCGCCCTATGGTGTGGGCCCCTCGTCGCCCCCCGACCTACCCTTCCGCCTACTTAAAGCCTTCGTCGCGAATACCCTGTACCGAGAGCCACGATACGGAAAACCTTCCGAGACGCGCGCCGCCAATCCCATCTCGGGGATTCGGAGATCGCCTCACCCTGGAGAGGGGAATCATCACCGGAGGGGCTCTACATCATCATGCCCGCCTCCGGATTGATGCGTGAGTAGTTCATCCTTGGACTATGGGTCCATAGCAGTAGCTAGTTGGTTGTCTTCTCTGCATGTGCTATCATTATTTAGATCTTGTGAGCTGCCTAACATGATCAAGATCATCTATTTGTAATGATACATGTTGTGTTTGATGGGATTCGATGAATCTAGAATACTATGTCAAGTTGATTATCAATCTATCATATATGTGTTGTTTATGTTCTTGCATGCTCTCCGTTGCTAGTAGAGGCTCTGGCCAAGTTGATACTTGTAACTCCAAGAGGGAGTATTTATGCTCGATAGTGGGTTCATGCCTCCATTTAATCTGGGATCGTGACAGTAGGTTCTAAGGTTGTGGATGTGCTGTTGCTACTAGGGATAAAACATCGATGCTTTGTCTAAGGATATTTGTGTTGATTACATTACGCACCATACTTAATGCAATTATCTGTTGTTTACAACTTAATATTGGAGGGGGTGCGGATGCTAACCCTAAGGTGGATTATTTAGGCATAGATGCATGCTGGATAGCGGTCTATGTACTTTGTCGTAATGCCCTGATTAAATCTCATAGTAATCATCATTGGTATGTATTGAATCTTTATTTGTCAATTGCCCATCTGTAATTTGTTCACCCAGCATGCTAGTTATCTTATTGGAGAGACACCACTAGTGAACTGTGGACCCGGTCCATTCTTTTACAACTGAATACATTCTACTGCAATCATTGTTCTTTGCAAACAAACACCATCTTCCACTCGATACGCTTAATCCTTTGTTTTCAGCAAGCCGGTGAGATTGACAACCTCACGTTACGTTGGGGCAAAGTATCTTGATTGTGTTGTGAAGGTTCCACGTTGGCGCCGGTTTCACTGGTGTTGCGCGCACTACACTCCTCCACCAACAACCTTCACGTGCTTCTTGGCTCCTGGGTTCGATAACCTTGGTTTCTTTCTGAGGGAAAACTTGCTGCTGTGCGCATCATACTTTCCTCTTGGGGTTCCCAACGGACGTGTACATCTACGCGCATCACTTCTTATAATGAGAGAAGTCTTTGGAGTCAATCTTGTGTTAATTTGATTTTTTGATATAATTTGGACAACCATTGTTTCTTGATTTAATTGGTGTTTTGTCCAAATTGTATCTTCCTTTGGTTCTTGAAAGTCTTGTGCATGCATATTTAATGTATGTATATCTTATGGAATGTGTTAATTTCTTTGATCCAATATATAGGGTAAACTCCATCAAAGCCTAATTTAATTAAGATGTGCATGAAATTCAGTTGCATATCTATATGCACATAGTTTTGTGGAGTTTGTCCTATATGTTGTAGTGTATCTAAGTACTTTGGACCCAATTAGTTTGGGAACCATTTTGTACTTAATTTTGTTTTATGTACAAGGAGATACATTGGATGCTTGTCTCACACTTAGAAAGAAGTGGTGACTCAATGGTAATTTGAGGCAAGCTAGGATGATCAACGAACTCCTATCTACTACATCCACACCGATGCTATCTCGGTAACAAATATCTTCTCATGCATTTTTTTTCTAGCATCCAACTGTGTGGTTGCATCTTGGCATGAATCTCTTGATTTTCAAATATTATGCTTCTTGCAAAGATTTTAATGAAACCTCTTTATTACAAATGTGAGTAAATTGAGATGAGCACATATGTTGGGAAGTATATAAAATCATGCTCATGATTAATCCATCCCATCTATGCCTATCTAGCAATTTTATTGCATATCGATTCCTCAAGCCTCTCACATGTGCAATATCAATGAAAGTGCAAATTTAGCTATTTTTTTGGTATCCTCATTTGTGATACTTGTTGCCTTTCTCAAAGCATCCCAACTATCTTCTATCCCTTGTTGATATTTGTGATGTATTTTATGGGTTTGTGGTTGAAGTTCATGAATGTACAATAAGATAAAATTGAGCCTTTGGCCATGCTATTAAGCAAAAATTCTTATTGGTATATTGCATGAACTTCGTCTTGGATATCATGCTATATTTCTTGTGTATCTATTTTGTGTGTACATGTTTCTTTGTGGATTAACATCTTCGTGATATTGCCCACTTAGAGAAACTTATACACATAAGAGATGATACATCTCCCCATTTGATATCTTATTTTTTTGTTGTGTGTTGATTGGTCATGCTAAGCAATATAATTCATTGAAGACTATGATGATGCTTTTGCTCATCCTTATAATAGTCTTATAATATGCTTTGTCATGCCTTTCACATATCCTCTTGGGTGAGCCTTTTATTATGGTGCCTCTTACTTGTTGCTCAACCATTTGTTTGATGCAAGTGTTAAGCTTAATTTTCTATCTATGATCTATTGCAAATGTTTGTGCTTTTAAATGGTAATGAGGGAGTGATGATTCCATGTTATGCATATTGTATTCAAATGCAACATTTTAATTTATGCATGTACCTTGGGGAGCTTCCTCATTTTATTTAAAGCACAATTTTGTGGTGAACATTAGAGTTTAATTCACTTGGTATCTTTTGTTTTGAATGATATTATGGGAGTGATGATTCCATGTTTGTGCACTTTATAATCCAATGAAAATTGTCTAGTGTTGTGCACAAACCTTGGAGAGCTTCCTCATATTATTTAGAGCAGTCTTCTTGATCTTATCACAGTATCTACCTTTATTTTGGTATCTTCTTTGTGGTTCATTTGGTTGCTTGCTTCATTTGTTGAAGCTTCTTGACCTTGTTATCTTTTTGCAATCTTTGATCCTCTCTATAGTGTGATTCCTTCCGAATATTTGTCATTGGATACGTGCATTTGATTCCACTCAAATTATGAGAAATACACACGGTATGGAGGAACTCTCACTATATTGGCCTTCTAAATTTTTCACCCATTTCGGCTATTGGTGCCAATGGGGGAGAAGTTTGGAGGGCTTAAGGGAATTTGGTTATGTCTTTGCTTTGTGCTTAAGCATGTGCCTTTCTTGCATTGCATCTTGTTGCTTTGCATAGTTGAATATTTAGAGGAAACTTCACTAGGCTTTGAATGCCAATGTATGCAATGAAATTCAAGTTCATTCACACATGCATATATTATGGGGGAGTTTGATCTATGTATTCAACTTGTT
This sequence comes from Lolium multiflorum, assembly GCA_030979885.1. Lineage (NCBI taxonomy): Eukaryota > Viridiplantae > Streptophyta > Magnoliopsida > Poales > Poaceae > Lolium > Lolium multiflorum. Next base: position 102,579,168 of record CM061751.1, read on the forward strand.
TGTTAATTAAATTCCTTATATAAAACCTCTCAAAGAGATTGTCATCAATTACCAAAATGGGGGAGATTGAAAGTGCATGGAGCCCCCATGTGTGGTTTTGGTAATTAATGACAATCCCTATGGACTAATATTTGCATTGAGTTATATTTGTAGGAGTTTTCCATAGGCAATACTTGAACCATATGTTGGCTTCAGGACTGCAATAATAAGCAAATGAAGAAGATCAAGTGTCAAGTATGTCTTGAAGATGCAGATGAAGTGAGCCCTCAAGTTTAACTTCAAGACATCAACGATGAAGAATGAAGAAATGAAGTGCAAGTTCAAGACGAGCCATCTCGAAGAGATCATTTGCTTGAAGCTTTTCATCCATATGGCGATCATGGATATGTGAAGATGCACCGAAGAAGAAGCTCTCCCATAGTGGAGTATGGGGAGAAATTTGCATTACTTCATTAAGCAAACACAATCAAGAAAGGCGTTCCATCTTGTTGCGGTCAAGACCGTCATCATCGAGCTCAAGTGGAATGCACAAGATTAAGGTTTGCTCTTGATAGGGTTTCATTCTTACCGGTCTCATGGTGTAGTTGGAGACCGGTTTATAGTTTAGTTGTCGTACTATCAAGAGGGCTCTCGAGTGAGTAACTCTATCGTATCGTTCGGAGAGAGCTCAAACCCTTGCATCCTTGCATCATCTTTCTTAGTTGTTATTTGGATATTATCCATGTGATGTTTTAGAGCTTGTGCTTATTCTCATGACAAGCTCTAGTTCATCGAGAATGGTTTTTGCACGGGCAACTTATTGCATTTTTGAGGTTGGAGGTTTTACCGGTATGTCTTTTTTTAGATAGGTCAAACATTTCATCATTTATTTCTATCCTCCCTTCATGGAATATGATGGTTCCCTGTGTGATCTTGTAGAGCTTATTACTAGCTTCGAAACGAGCCCAAGATCATCAAAATTTGCGTCTGGATGCTCAAGTTATGGTCTTTCTCGTTTTGCTGCTGCTGCCAGTTTTCTCCAGACCGGAATTTCCGGCCCCCAAAAAATGGCTAAGGATCTACGAAAATGAGCCCATGGACCCCCCCCAAAAAAATTTAGCCCATTTCACTTTCTAGGCCGGAAATTCCGGAATTTCCGGCCCTGGGTCGGAAATTCCGGCCTGTTATGCCCCAACGGCTCGATTTTTCTAGGGGGTATAAATACCCCTTCTTCCTACTTGGGCTGTTGCTTCTCTCACTCTCTCTCTACTCCATTGTTGAACTTGAGAAGCTTGCTCTATCTCTCAGTCCCTCCATGATTCTTGCCCCCATTTGAGGGAAAAGAGAGAGAGAGATCTTGATCTACTTTTCTACCAATCAAATCCCTCTCTTTGTGAGTGGAATCCTCTAGATCTTGATATTGGAGTTCTTTGTGAATTTCCTTTGTTCTTCCTCTCTTCTTCCCCACACAAACTTTTGTATCTTTGGTGGAAGTTGGGAGTGAAGGATTTCCCATTGCATTTGGTGCATCGGTTTGAGCTTTCCACGAACATTCGTGGAAGTGAAAGTGAGGAGCTTTTACTCTTGGGTTCTTGGAACCCTAGACGGTTTCTAGGCATTTGTGGTGAATTGTTGGGAGCCTCCAATTAAGTTGTGGATGTGTGCCCCAACCTTTGTGTAAGACCCGGTTTCCTCCGCGAAGGAAAACCCTTAGTGGAACCGTGACCTAGGCCTTTGTGGCGAGGGTCACCAAAGAATAAGGTGAGGCGCCTTCGTGGCGCTCGGTGTGTGGTGTGACTATTGCATCTTGGGGTGATGCCTTTGTGGCGTTGGTGTGCATCGAGCAACCACACCTCAATGTGAGGCCATTTGTGGCGTTCAGGAGCACTAAGCCACCGCACCTCTCCAACGGAGATTAGCGCCCGCAAGAGTGTGAACTTCGGGATAAATCATCGTCTCCCGCGTGCCTCGGTTATCTCTATGCCCGAGCTCTTTACTTATGCACTTTACTTTGTGATAACCATCGTGCTTGAAGTTATATATCTTGCTATCACATAGTTGGTTGTATTGCTTAGCATGAACCATAGTATATAGGCTTTGGGCTTGACAAAGTAAACGCTAGTTTTATTCCGCATTTGTTAAGCCCATCTCATAAAAGTTTTAAACCGCCTATTCACCCCCCCTCTAGGCGACATCCGTGTCCTTTGACTATGAGGCTCCGTCTTTATAAAGCGTGGTTGATCATGTGTATGGTTACATTTGGGAAAGCCCTGCAAGGTGTACATCTTATCGATAAGTCGTGTTCACGGTAATGAATTACTTGGAGCATGTATGGCTTGATCATATAACATCTTAGACCTTTATATTGTTGCTAATAACTTGTGTAGTAATATAGAATTACTACAATCAATATATAATAAAAGAATTCAACCGTGGAGTGACTATACATTGATTTTTCGCTATAAGTAAATGGGAGATGTATATATGGCTGGATTATACTTGCGTAGTGTCTATTTGTTACTACCTTTATGCGCTCTCTTATCTTCTCTGAGTAGACAAATGTCTCTATTGGTTTTGGTGCAAACTTTCCTTCCGCTAAGTCCACCATATAGCCCAACGAGCACAACCTAGTTCTAGTCACGCTGAGTACGTGCTTTGGTACGCACACTCTGCTTCCCCCCCCCCCCTCTTTCGTGAGAAACCGTTTGCGTGAATGTTTTGACATGTGAAAGGATCGTATGGGCAACTATATGGGGGGTGAATAGGTTCTAATCAAATCATAAATCTTTTTCAAATTAGGTTTGACACAGAGGTAATTTCTCTAGATATGCAACTATGTGAATTTACATATATGATAAGATGCAAGCAACAACACAAGATACGAGATACAAGTAGTAAAGTGCGGTAAAAATAGAGGTAATCGAGAGAGGAGCACATGGGGACACAAGGGTTGTTTCCCGTAGTTCCTTCCTTTTGAGGGGAAGTACATCTACGTTGGAGGGGTGTGGTGCCACGAAAGCCTACCAATGCCACAAAGGCCTCACCCTATTCTCTGGTGAGCAAACCACGAAGGTTAACTCACACTCCACTAAGGGGTAGCCTTGAAGGTGAAAACCGGAACCTTTACATCAAGTATGGGGAACACATCCACAACCAAATTGGAGGCTCCCAAATGATGTCCTCGAAGCTTTACACAAAGAACTAGCTTCAGGACGACCTCACAAAGATGCTCAAAGTACACACAAAGAAACAAGAAGGATTTGAGCAGTGGTAATAAATCGGTTTGGTGGGATTGTATATCTATGGCTTCTCCTTCACTCCTCAAAAAATCAAGGTGTTTGGGTGGAGGAATGGGGAGATCTAGATGAATTTATGAAGCGTAGTAATGGTGGAGAGAGAGGGTAGGTCGTCGAGGTCTCAAGGTAGGAGAAGACCCCTTTTTATATGGGTGGAGGAAATCTGGCCATTGGGAGAAAGTGAAACGCATTTTCTGGCCTGGTTAGACCTTCCGGGCCTGGCCGGTACGCTCCGTCGGTCGTACTAGTCCAACCGGGTCTAGACATTCCGGTCGGGAGTACTGCAAGGAGGCAGGGTGGCCTGCCGCGCACCAGACTAGGGGACGGACCACTTCGCCCCTGTCGGACCTTTCGGTCGTGGCCGGACCACTCCGGCTGGGCGCTGTGAGTATTCTCGAAGCAAGAAAATGACCCCAACGACAAAAAGACCACGGATTGTTGTGTGTGTATGGTTGTGAGTGATTTAGGATGTGTATAGGCTAAGAAACCATGGCGCCAAAAACCTCTCGATTAACAGCCCAACTTTTGCAACTTTGTTTAAGCATAGTTTAGTGGTGTGAAAATCAGGGCCAACAATTTTTTGTGTGTTAACCTCTTGACATAGTGTGTATTCCATGTTTGTCTTGTTTGATTGTGTTAAGCATGCCTGTTTGTGGTGATTGTTGAACAAGATTGTGAACCAACACAATCCTTGTCCCTAGTGATCATGTCATTCAAAATACTACTATCTACTTGAGTACTTGACAAAAGCTTTATCTTGGCAACTTCTTTTATTTCAAGTGATTTGATTTTTCCAAAACCACGAGCCAAGATTTATTTTGACGCAAAGGTTTTCCAAACTAAGTAATTATAAAACCTATAGGGATCTACATGTTGGTATGATCTCACTATCTTGCAAACCTTCTTTTTCCAAACATTTATAAATGGATTTCAAACATCTTCGAAAAGCTATAAAATAAGGAGATGTTCCTGTCTCCCCCATTTTCTTGAAATTCTTGCAAAAGTTGTTTCAAACCCTCTCCCACGCCTTACCATGACATGATCATCAGTGAGCACTTGTTCACCCTTTTGCCTCTTGGTTTGTTTGATAGTTTTGTATTGACCTTGCTTGACTCTGTTTGACTTGCCCCTGTGCGTGTATGTGTGATCTTTTTAATATCAAAATCCATCTTAAAGTTGCCCTATCCACCATCTATCTCTTGGATCCAGTCTATAATCTTTCTTTGATCCACCTCTAGAAACCAATATCACTTAATAATTTTGTGGCCCTTCTCAAAATCTTCCAATAGCGTTTTTTTCTCACAAAAGGCTAATTTTGTAGAACTCTAAACCTCTTCTCTATCACTATGCAACACTATTTCTAGTTTTACCAAACCATTTCTGTTTTGACACGCAATCCCCTTAATGCGCACGTATATGTAGAGTTGTATTTTCGGATGTGATGTGGTATATAGCTTGCAAGGTGGGGACGGCACGAATCAAGACTCTACGGTCGGCCATGGTAACTGCGGGATAACGGGAACCAAGCTTGCCATGCCGGCGATCTTGTCTTCAAGACTTTGTTTTGCCTTCACGCGTGTGGAGTATTTTGATGTAGGAAGATCATGGTTATCAAGGCATTAAGGGGAATGCGTATCAACCAACAATATCGTTAAGCACAGGTACTTAGCTGAATCAGTACTAGTAGCTGTGAAAGAGAAAAGCAGAATCTGAACTAGAACTAGGCTAGTAGCTGAGACCATCGTCCGTGGTGATGCCGATGGACGGCGACATCGAGATGTCCTCCTCCGGGAGCGGCGACTGATCCACGGGCACGCTCTCGATCATCTTCACAACATCGTCCATGGAGGGCCTCTGCTCCGGCAGCAGGGCCACGCACGCCAGCGCGATGTGCAGCACCGCCACCATCTCCTCCTCGATGTTTTTGTACCGGAGCAGCTCCACGTCGAACACCTCCGCCGTCCACTCCTCCCGCACCACTGACCGCACCCACTCGGGGAGGCTCACCGCCGCCTGTTTGTCTTTCCTCTGCCCGTGGCCACCGGCGGCGTCCGGCAGCTGCTGCAGGTGCTGCGCCGGCACCTTCCCGGTCAGTGCCTCCAGGACGAGCACGCCGAAGCTGTACACGTCCGCCTCCTGCGAGAGGCGCTTGTGGTCGCCCGCCTGCTCCGGCGCGATGTACCCGCCGAGGCGAGCGATGGCGTGCGCAGGGCTGAGCAGCAGCGCCAGGCCGAAGTCCGCGACGCAGGCGTCGCCGTTCTTGTCGAGCAGGACGTTGGTGGACTTGACGTTGCCGTGGGGTATGGCAGAGTCGCGGTACTCCCGGTGGATGCACGCCAGCCCGCGCGCCGCGCCGAGCAGCAGCCTCACCCTCGTCGTCCAGTCCAGCGGCGTCTCTCCCGACATCTGGTGTCCTGCATTGCATCGTTCACAGACCGTGGCAAGAACATCGTGCGTCAGATAGAATTGGGGAGAACAGAGCAGGCAAGAAAACGATGGCGACTGAACGAGAAAAGGATACCGTGGAGGCGATCATGAAGGTTGCCGTTGGGGAGACAGTCGTAGATGAGGAGCTTCTCCTGCTTGGCGTAGTAGAATGCCCTGAGGGGGACGAGGTTCGGGTGGCGGAGACGGCCGATGAGGTCCATGTACCGGTGGAACTCGTCGCGGGCGCAGGGGTTGGCGTCGCGCAGCCGCTTCACGGCGACCATGCGGCCGTCGCCCAGCGCCGCTCGGTACACGGTCCCGAGGCTGCCACGGCCGACCATCTCCGCCGACGCGCGAAGCAGCTCCTCCAGCTCGAACTTGCTCCTCCTCCCCTGCTGTTGCGATGCCCAGCCACCACTCGCCCTCCGGCCGGCGCTGCTGTCGCTACCCCCGTCGTCGTCGTCAGCGTCGTCATTGCCGCCGCCTTCACCGTCCACTCCGAAGAACACCAGCTTGCTGCGTGCCCCGTCGCTGTCGCCGCCGTCGCTGCACCGGCCCGCGCTGCCTGGGCGAGCTGGCTGCATCCCCTTGCCGAAAATCCCGCCGTCTCCGTCCTCCAGGCCGACGCGGCCGCCTCTTTTCCTCTTCTTGGCCGTCTCGCTGCCACCGCCGGTGCTGCAGCAGCAGTACGCGACGAGAAGCGAGAGCAGTGCGAGCAAGAAGAGGCCATTGCCGACGGCTATCCCGGCAATGGCGCCGGTGCTCAGGCCCCCCTTGGCAGTTCCTCCCTCCGGTGTGGCCAGCGCCGGTGACGACGAAGCAACGGAAGACGACGAGGAGGAGGCAGCCGGGTTGGACGGCACCACGGACTGCGACGACGGCGAGTCAGGGGTGGTGGCGGAAGGCGAGGTCGGGGCAGGCTCGCGCGGCACGAAAGAACAGGACGGCAGCGGTGGCGCCAGCCCGCAGAGGCCGGCGTTGCCGGCGAAGGAGGCGAGGCCGAACTTGGCGCGCACGGCGTCGGGCACCCGTCCGGAGAGCTGGTTGTTGGAGGCGTTGAAGTCGGCGAGGCGGGGCAGGGCGGCGGCGACGTCGGGGAGCAGGCCGGTGAGGAGGTTGTCCTGGAGCCTGAGGGTGAGGAGGGCGGTGAGGTTGGCGAGCGCGGCGGCGGGGATGGGCCCGCGCAGGCTGTTGTCGGCGAGGTCGAGGCGCACGAGGCCCGCGAGCCGCGCGAGGGCGTCCGGGACGGCGCCGGAGAGGTCGTTGCGGGAGAGGTAGAGGAGCCGGAGGTTGGGGGCGCCGCGGAGGAGCGCGTCGAGGGTGCCGTTGAGGCGGTTCCCGCGGAGGTCGAGCGCGCGGAGCTCGCCGAGGTGGGAGAGCGGGTCGAGGGAGCCGCGCAGGTCGAGCGACGCCAGGGAGAGCGACGTGACGCGGCGGCCGTCGGACGAGCACCCCACGCCGGTCCAGCGGCCGGCGCAGGCGTCCGGCGTGGTCCAGTTGCCGGCCAGGATGCCGTGCGCGTCGGCTGCGCGGCGGAACATGGCCAGCGCGTCCGTGTCGCTCGGCTTCACCTCCGGCTCCGGCCGCGGTGCCGCAGCGGCCGCCGCAGCAGCAAAGAAGAACCCCATGACCACCAAGAACCGCAGAGCCATTGTGCCGGAGCTTGCTTGTGACGATGATTCTTTACCTGAGCTAGGAGATCGGAATGGGGGGAAAGGGAATCATGAATCACACAACGAACCAAAGGTCGAAAGCCATGATCTCTGCCGCTCCATCAATCTGCGTTGGGAGAAGCGCCATGCCGTGCCGTGCTTTCACCGGTGCGGCTTTTGATTTTCGAACTGGACTGGTGTTCTTTTTCTCTCTCTCTGAAGGGAACTTGGGCTGGCGTTTGAAGTTTGAATGGAGGGAGCAGGGGGTAGTGATGTGGAGTGGTCATGAACCGTGAGCGTGAGGCAGTGTCAGTACTGGATGCTTCGGCTTTTCGCTTTCGCTCTGTTCTTGTCTGCCCGTTGGCCCCTATGCCCTAGCATGCAGGCCGGCCATGTCCCTGGGCCTTCGTGCTACAGCCTACAGGGCCAAAGTCAAAAGCTGAAAGCCGTCTGTAACGCTGTAATTTCTTCCACGCAAACAGTCATTATACTATTGTATTGTATGTACTCCACGGTAGTATATTTTGTAATCACTGTTGTAAAGCTGTATTTTTTGTAAAACGATTCCATCCCTGTAGGTATCAGAAAAACTAACTGTCTACGTTTTTCTTTTACACACTGTCTACGTTGTAGTATTTTCGTTGTTTGTTGGATGATTGCAAGCATGGATGATTGCAGTCATTATACTATTGTATATACCCGTAGTACTCCGGATTAACAGGCGCGCCGTAGTTTAAGAAATTGCTTTGATTATTATTTTAGTCAATAAAATATGAAATATATGTCACAAAAATTATATCATTGGAAAGCTTTTTGCATACGAATCTAACGATATATATTTTGTAGACATAAAAGTTATATTTTGTGGACAAAATCAATGGTCAAAGTTTGTCTTGAACTACGTGCATGCCTGTTAAACCGAAACGGAGGTAGTAGTAGTATTTTGTAGTCACTGTTGTAAACCTATAATTGTTGTAAAACGATTCCATCCCTGTAGGTATTAGAAAAAAAACTAAGAGCCCCTTTGATTCATAGGAATTATGTAGGATTTAAATTCTATGGGATTTTTTCCTACATTATTTGTTTGATTCTTAGAAAAATATTCTATAGTATGTAGTGCAAATTGTATAGAAAAAAATGAGGTCAAACCTTACATAAAAATTTCTTTGGCAAAATCAAAGAGAATCCATCTTCCTATAGAATTCAACTAGTCATGACATAATAATCCTACGATTTCTCATTCCTATACTATCATGTGAATCAAAGGAGCCCTAACTGTCTACTTTGTTAGTGGGGATGTGATGCAACCATAACGCTCAATCGATAATTAGAATGTGTATAGATCCATTTATATTAGTGTCAAGTAATATGAATCGGAGGAAGTAGTATTTATGTGCCGACAAAGAGGTTGATGTTTTACCCAAAACAATATGTGTAGTTTGTACATTTTAGAAATTATATAAGTAGACCCTTTCTTTGTTGCAACATAGCAATTTCTCGAACAAAGAGTAATGTAACAGCTGTGTTCGGAGCAGTGAGAAACAATTCTCGCGTCCCGAAGAGGGACTGAACATTCTGGTTCCAAGTGTATATGTTTCAGTCGTTCGAAAGGGATTTGGCCGTGCTCCAGTCAACTGGATTGCAAATGATTGACTGATGGTAGTGATGAGATCATACCTTAGAGCATCTTCAGGAGCTCATCCAAATTTGGTCCTCTATATCTCCATATAGAGGATCATCTATAAAGATTCCTTTTTAGATGTCCCTAGTTTTTCAGCAGATCATTCATAACCAGAACATCTATATTCTCTCTCCTATATTTTAATACTATCCTATAACTACCATTTAACAGATTTCCTGACCTCACCTCCTCCAAACCTCACCTCCGCCTCCTCCATCGGCACCGGCAGGGCGACCTCCCTCGCCGTCCTCCTCTCACCACGGCCACGCCCCCAACTCTCCTCCGCGGCGGCGCCCCGGACCACAAATCCGTCCGCCCCGCCCCCATGCCCTCCGCCGGCCTCTGCTCCCCTGCTTCCTCCCAGCACGGCGCCCGATGGCGGCTCCCTCCCATGCCCTCCGACTCTCTCCTCGTCGCCTGCAGCTTCCGATTCGCGCGGTAGGCGAGCGGAATCGCGCGGGAGGCGCGCAGGCGAGGGAGCAATGATCATGGCTTGGTCACCCAGATATGGAGGACGCACCCAAGAGCTGGATGGACATCTATCGACCCATGTCCATATACATGTGCTGCTGGAGACGGTTTTTTGGACTCGGTCCTCTATATGGCGTATAGATGTCCATTTGGATGATCTCCTGGAGATGCTCTTATGAAGAAGCGCATGGCTAAAATCATTGTCCTCTTTGGCTCGCGTGACAGGAAAAGGTTTGGATGCTATCATGCCGCGCTTTTGTTCCTCTTTGCTTTGCATGCCCTCTTCTTTCCAGGCAATCCCGGAGATCACGATCCCTCTCTCCCGCAGTTAACGCAGATTAGACAAAACAGTGTTTGAGCTCCGAATGGATATCACGCCGTTGGGTTACCAGTTTGTCCATGAGGAGGAGCACTATTCGTAGTACAAACTAGGGCAGCTATTTATCCATCACGTACTTTATATTTATACAAGGTAGCTAAATGCACTAATAACAGACTTCTGGTGCTTGAACTTGCGCAGATAGAAAATTTGAGGGGAGAATCTGATGAAAACGAGTCTGTAAACCCAACTTCAGCTTGATGTTCATCCAGTCATCAACACAAGACTTTACAGCTGAATTTTCAAACTTAACCATATTATTGTTTAGACAGCTGCAATGTAGTTCTAGGAGTGAATTGCAAAGAAGCTTCCATCTGTTCATGCTCCATTCTGCCTTTTTCCACGATACAGTTCTTAGTTGCCTGCACCACGGAACATATTGATGCACGTTAGTGTCTGCAAGAAGTGACCATAGTTGACCTCAAAGCAAAGGTACGAAAGGAACTTGACCAGTAAAACACAGTCATACAGGAGACTGTCATGAGGAGAAACCTACTTATACTAATCCCTGTGAGGCTGTTTCAGTTGAATATTTAGGAGCAGTAGTTTAATTCTAAAAAAAATATCTTATTTTCCTAGTAGTCTTAGATTTTGCATTTTGATGAACCTCGTTTTGAGGAATTCGTGGAATAATAAATTTTCATGGAATAATGAATTAAGGAAGAAAGGATACAAGTCTACCGCTTACAAGAAAAGATATCCTGATAGTCAATATGGGCCCTCAACATCCATCATGGTGTTCTTCGACTGATCATTACTCTCGACGGTGAAGATATTATTGATTGTGAACCCATATTAGGCTACCGATTGCAAAGCTTTACAACAGATTACCTGATTTTTGGGCATTCACCTTATCCCGGGTTCCAACTAAAATCAAGTTAACAGAACTTATTGTAGCGATATCAGGGAACTTAATGGTAGCAGTATCCCAACGATCATGACGTTTACTCAATTGGAAGCATATTCATAGGGTGATTACAACAAACTAGAAATGAAGCCATGCCCAGGGAATGCAAGCACAGACATGTGAAGCGTATTTAACAGTGTTACAATGTAATTTTCTTATGTTACATATTCTGCACAAAATTACATACTAGTGTTCAGTCTGGCTTTGCAAGTCTCAGGGCTATGACTATCTAAGTACAGGTGCCTTAAAATGAATTTAGATGTGCTTCAAGATGATTAATGAAGCAACTGCTAAATCCTTGGAACAAAGAGCATCTCCAATCTCTTGTTATCTCATGCTATGTACTCCCTCTGTCCCACAAAAGATGTCTCAATTTTGTCTAAATTTAGATGTATTTATACACTAAATCGCGTCTAGATACATCCAAATTTAGACAAAGTTGAGACATCTTCTGTAGGATGAAGTACTACAATTCATTTACTTTACTTTGCTGACCTTGCGGGCTTCTTTCACAAAGCTCGACCGTTATCACACATACTGGAATGCTGAATTTGCTACTTTACCGTGATTTGAGGTCGTTTCATCCTTGTTTTACAAGCGCAATTAAAACATCAAGTACCTGAACTACCAGCAGTAAATAGTGCCTAACTTGTGCATGAATTGTCAGTGAGTTTTGACTGAAGGATGATAAAATATTTTAGAGTGATATTCAGCATGGCTCATGCTATACCTAGTAGCTGTGTCTGTTAGTCCGCACATAGCTGAAGCATTTACTTCTAAATCAGGTGGCAGGTCTGTGCAAAGATCGATAAAATGAATTATGCATCCATACAGAAGTGCATCATCCTTTATTGCACCAAGTGGAGCCATCTAAAAATGTATTTTGAAATTTGGGTCCTCTGAACCTAATAAGTAATGAATTATTTCAAAGCAAATTGCGGTCTTGCTATGGTACACAGGATTTAAGTTACATCACAACTGCCTGGAACCCTTGGATTTGAACGCAATACTACATAGTGCTGTGCTCCCTAAAATATGTATGCCTTTCATATGAAGAGTTCATTCCTTTGCTTGTGATACACACAATGCAGATATTTTGTACATCACTAGGAGCAAATATTGCTGCCCCTTTTATTTGTCAGTTTCCATGCCTCCATAAGCTCAATGAGAACAAAACACAAAGACTGTCTAATCTTTATGTGTCCAAAGCATCTCAAGTTACATCCAGACCAGAGATAACTGAGTGTCACTCTGTTGGCTAGTGACTTATGTGCCTGTTCGTTGAGTTTTTTTTTTTTTAACATCAGGACCAAACACTTGCACTATAAAATTACATAAACAGTCCAAAAAAATGTCGTAGCATTTGTAATTGATAACATGTCTTGATTAACGCTGTGAGAATAGGCAGCAATTTTAGTATCAACATTTTAGGTATCTGTAAAATACGAATGGTTCACCAATCTTAGAATGAATTGAGAAAAAAGAGCAATATAAGTTCAACTGACCGAATGGATCAACCTCAGAGAGGTGTGGTATGCATGATAGCCTGAAGAACTTTGGTTTCCAGTTTATCCTCAGCAACCCACATAGAGCTCTTCCTGCGCAAGAGCTCCCTGTCTTCCGCTTTCTTCTGCGCTTTCAGTTTCTCCTTCTCCCTCCAGCTCTCCAGCTTCTGAGCTCTTTCTTTCATCTGTAAACCATCTCATATAAGTTACACGCTTTTTAACAGACTAAATATCATTATTTCAGTACAATCATATTTTTTATGAATGTTTGTACGCATGATCCTGTACTGGAAAAAGGTTAGGCGAGTCGACAGTTATACAAACAAGATATCCACCTACATCTTCGAATAGGACACACAGCATGCGGTGAAACAGGCGAGGCAATTCCGCAAACAAGTGCGCAAGGGTGAACAATAAGAGTGTACAATGATCAGGAGAGAGTAAGGGATCATTACCAGCGCCTGGCGGAAATCGAGCTCGAAAGCGCGTCGTTCGGCTGCCCTTGTCTGCGCGGCGGCGGCCTTGGCAGCCTTGCGCTCCTCGTTGGCGATGCGGGCGGCCTCGGCGCGGGCCTCCGCCTTGCGCTGCCGCTCGGCCTCTAGCAGCTGCACCTCGTAGGCGTACTGCCGCCGCAGACCCCGCACGTCGTGCGCGTACCCCTTGCGCAGCCGCTCCAGCCGCGCCCATGCCTCCCGGGGGTCGCCCGCCGCCGAGGGCTCCCAGCTCCCGAGGTACTCGCTCGGCTTCGAGAAATCGTGCGGCTCCAACCTCGCCAGAGCCTGCGCAGAGGCGTGGAAGCCGCGGAGGAAGGGACGTACGAGGAGGCGCGGACGGGAGGCGGAGAGCGCCATTGCTGCTGCCGCCGAGGGACGGATCGCCGTGGTTGTGGCCGATGAAGCGGAGCAACCGGGGAGGCCCTTTCTTGATCGGAAGCCCTTCTAGACCCACCTAGAATTGGGTCTCATACTCAAGGCCCGTTTTCCCAACTGACCTAGACCGGCCCACCTAATAAAATAGTCGGTAGAAATAAGGAAAATACATAGGTGCACATGGTGCCAGGGCACCCTTTACATGGAAAAAAATCAGTAATTTTTAAAAATACTAAATTTTTTTTTTTTGGAATCAAAGATGATCATGTATTGTACTCGTGTAAAAATATTTCTCCATGGAATGACTTTCGTTGATTCCTGGGTCAAAAAAAAACTTGAAACACCCTATGTACAAACACTATTCATGCTATATTCGTCATAAATTTATTCTTTCTATAAAATAAATAGGAACAATTTCTTGGCAAAAAAATTTAGAGTACAATATCCAATGGACTTTGATTCCCAAAAAAAATATCTGAATTGTTTGAATTTATTGGAAATTACTAAAAAAAGTCGTGCATATAGGGTATTGTGGCACCCGAGAGCCAAAACTTCCCATCCGTAGAAATAACCCAAATAAAGCTGTGAGAAATTAAACTTTTTAGTCCGAAAGATCGACTTCCATTATTCAGATGAACCAGCAATTTCGTTGTTCACCAAATGAGTTCCAAACAAGTAAAAAAAGGTAATACACCACTCCTAAAATACATAAAAACTATAATGATAAGAATTTCTAGAGAAAAGTGATTCTCACGAAAAGGGAAATTAATTAAAGAATACATGACCTGATAACAGATTCATCCTTAGAGAATATGAACACATGAAACTAAAAAAAAACGATGTGTGAACATTTATAAATAATAGTACTACACGAGCTAAATCGCTCCATCCTCTTTGGTCCCACGTAAAGAAAAAAAAAAGACTAATTAAAGTTGTTCTCCCACAACATGTTCCATTTGAAACACCTCAAACCAAACCCTCGGTCCAACACCCTTCATCTTTTATAGAAGCACGTCACCATGGTGTTTCTCCCCTTTTTTATCTTTCTCACTTAGGCCTCCCAACAACCACTATCATCTCTATCAGAGGAGCATCGTCGTTCTCTATCTAGATCTCATCACCTTCCACCGGTCTAGTCACGGGTGCTACCAATTCGTGTCCCTTTTCGGCTCTGCTATTCGTGTCCCCACATCTGGTGACTCCGATTGTTTATATGATTGTACAGATGTGGTAAGGAATTCATAGATCTAGATTCTTAGGTTTCTTTGATGCGGATGTCAGCTCTCTCAGACCCATCCCCAACCATAATCACCCATTTACCGATGCAAAGGAAGTATGTTTCCTCCAGATCTATGAGTTTCTTCTTTTTATCTTTCTCCCTTACTTCTCCCTTTCAACAATCACTATTGTTTCTGTGAATAGAGTGTCGATGTCCTCTAGATTCCGCCGACTTCCACCATTCTAGACATGGGCATCACCAATCCGTGACCCTTATCGACCATATCATGGTGTCCCTACATATTTTGATTTTGATTGTTTACTATTTTACAGATCTAGAAAGGCGTGTATAGATCTAGATTTCTATATTTCTTCGGTATTGGTGTCAGCTCTACCAACCGCATCTCCAACCATCGTTACCCTATTGCCGATGCAAATAAAGTAAGTATCTTTCTTCTAGATCTATGAGTTTCTCCCTTTTTATCTTTCTCCTTCCGCCTCCCTTCCAAAAACCATTATCGTTCCTATGGGAAAACGCCGTTGCCCTTTAGATTTCGTCACCTTCCACTACTCTAGACATGGGCGCCGCCAATTTGTGTACCTTCTTAGCCTTGGCATCGGTCTCCCCACATCTGGTGACTCTAATTGCTTACGCCAAGGTATGCACATATTTAAGTTTCTCTCTAGGTGCTTTTTTGATGTGGGTTTTTGGCTATGCCGGGCCCATCCCCAACTATCATCACCATTTTGCCAGTGCAAAGGAAGTAAGTATATTTCTGCCAGATCCATGAGTTTCTCCCTTTTTAAAAATATTTCCCCTTACATCTCCCTTTCAACAACCACTATTGTTCCTATGAGTGGAACATTGACGTCCTCTAGATTTAGTCACCTTCCACCACTCTAGACATGGGTTCCACCAATTTGTGTCCCTTCTTGGACCTATCGGTGTTTTCCCCACAAATGTTGACCCTCGTTGTTTACACTTTTACATGTTTGGTAAGGTGTGTACAAATCTAAATTTTTAGGTGTTTCTTCGGCGTGGGTGTAAGCTCTGTCGGGTCCATCCCGAACCATGAGACCACCCTTTTACCGGTGCAAATGAAGTAAGTACGTTTCTTCAAGATCTATGAGTTTTTTTTGCCATAATTCTATGATTCGTTTTGATAGTAATATGTTACTACAAAATTAAAATAATTTTTGCCCATCAATGTGGTTTTTCACTTTTGTCGACAATGATACTTTGGTAAGAAGTATGTGATCATTAATCCTTTGGTCAAAAGTTGGTACTTTTGTGGCGATTACTTATGGCCTAAATCATTTGAAGTTTGATTTATCTAGAAGGGGAGTTGTGGTTCATTTGGTTGAAGGCGGATGAGCGTGGGATATAAGCTAACAGGTGGTATCAAAATCGATGATGGTTTATTTATAAGGAAAATGAAATGAAATTTATATTGTTTTTTTTGGTGGATTTTATTTTCCCTCAAAAGAGTTAGATTTACTTTTATACGTTTGTCTATGGCTAAGGTGATGTTGCCAAAGTTGTTGAGATGATTGAGGTATGTAGAGGAGATCACAAGTGAAAGGGTACGAGTTTCCCAATAATGATAATGAGGGAAAAAGGAAATCAAGTAAAAGACTTGGGGCGTGCATGTAGGGCTCCTTTGATTTATAGGATTTTTAAAGAATTTGTGTAGGATTGAGAAATTATGGAAATTTTCCCTTCTGAAGCCGTTTGATTCATAGGATCATATTCCATATTTTGTTGTGTAAAATCATAGGAAAATAGAATGAGATTAGGATAATGGAAAATTACTTCACCATAATAAAAAAGAATGCTTCTTTTGATAGGATTCAAATAGACATGGCATCCCAATCCTATGGGATTTCTATTCCTACACCTTTTCTATCATATGAATCAAAGGAGCCTTTAGGAAGGTTGCTTCACTCACCTCATGAAAAATTCCTTTACCATAATAAAAAAGAATTCTTCTTTCGATAGGATTTAGATAGATATGGCATCCCAAACCTACAGTATTCCTGTTCCTACACATTTTCTATCATACGAATCAAAGCAGCCCTTAGGAAGGTTGCTTCACTCACCTATTATGTTGGGGCAAGCGAAAAAAAATAGTGGTTTAGACACATAAACAACTCTTTCTATAGAATGAATATTTTGGTGAAAATTCACCCCTCCATCATGGACATATGTTAGTGAAGATTGCCAGAATTCACAGTGTGAAGAGAACTAAGCGAAAGAGCTGGGTTGCCAATGCCACGTGACCATGGACCACCACAGGAACCAATGGCACCAGCCATGGTGTCTCATATATTTTCCTGTACCTTCTACTTCTAGCTACCTTCTCACTATTGTCGGCAGAGCATGGATTTTGATATTGTTATAGGTGAAATCAAGGAGTATTTAATCTAGAAGATGCTCCCGAGTTGTCGGCAAGGATGTCGATCTCCATATATCCAATTTTATCCACTAATGGAGGTCTGCGTCGAGTTGGCCTTGGCCTTTGATTGGGAGAATAATAGTGGAGATGATGCACGAGAGCGCAAAAAAGATTGATTTGAAGCGCGTGCTATTATGGTAGGGGGTGGTTGGTACTTGGTACTCCTATCCAGCTTATTTTTAGGACTGCAAAAGAATAATTCTTGAGGCTCTATTCGAATGGTATTTCTCTTTTTTGTAGAGTTTAATATTTATGATGTTTATTGTTTTTGCTCTACAGAGACTATTTTGATCTATGAACAGTGCTACCGATATTCTTGGGAGCGATTTCCTGTGGCCTTAAATTCTATAGGTATGTCAATGTATACTCAACCTCTCTTTTCTCCTAGTCCATGAACCTAAAATTGTTGTGTTTTCCTATTCATATATCTTAGCCCCAAAGTAATGTAAGCGTAAACAAACAAGGTATTTTGACAAACCAAACTCACCATGGAGACCAATTTCCCTGTTTAATAACACACATAAAAAAATGCCCCTCTTCTCCACATCTCAATTCTGTCACATGTTCGCACCGGCAAGAGCAGCCAACAGGCACGGAGATGAGTAAGCATTTTAACATGGCTGAGAAATTTCAAGGATAACAACAGCCACTCTAACAAAGAGTGAACAAGGCACTTCTATCTGTTAAAAAGAAGAAAAGAAAAAATGCAAGGGGATACACCGACGGGAATAGGCTTCCTAGTACCATATACCCTGCTGCTAACAGCATCCTAGTTCTATTGCTCTCCCCGAAATAAACCATCTAAAGAATGGAAAACGGTCACCGGTGACCCATCCTTTAGTATGTACAATGTCAACTTTGCAGAGACCGGGTATAACTAGTCTAACTTTCTGATGGTTAAAAGTATGTCCAATAGCCAACGCCAATTTCAGTTCCACATGATCACTATGGCCCCATACCAACAGCTAGATGGAAAATTTTCTATCGACATTCCCCAGAGCGCTTCATAAGACATCTGCCACGTAAATAGAAAGAATTATCAAAACACTAAATCTAATTCTTGTTTGCAGCAATAAGGTGGTCATCAGACAGAATATAATTGAGTTTACCTGTCATAAAAGTCAGCAGCATTCGCTCTGGTACTCAAATCAATGAAGTTGAAAGCTCATCATGGCCACTCCCGGCAAGTGCCACACCTCCAATTGGCACTATCAGCAGGCTGTTCACTATCCTGCCAAGGTGAACAGTGACGGTGTACGTGCAGGCCACAAGACGAACATTTGAGATCAGGTGGCGGTTGACGGATCTTGCACTTGTGGCACGCTAACTCCACAATGGATGCATCATTTGCTGGGAAGTGCATATTTGAAGACTCATCTTCTACCATGAAAGAAAATTCATCAAAACTGGCCCCTTGCTGATCAAAGCTTCCTGTCAAGTTACCATCATTTTGCAGACTGGTAGACATCCCAAATGTGTTATCAAGCTGAGTATCCTCTGCTTCGAGCAACTCTGTGAACGAGAAATAAGTTTGTGGTTCATATTCATCAGCCACAAAGCTGCCACCACTACTATCATTCCACTGGGAATTAGTGCCATAATCAGGAGCAGCAGCATATCCATTTCCTTGGGCAAAATCCCACCCCAATAGCTCTGAAGCATCCACACCATCAGTCTCCGACAAAGAAAATTCATTCATATGACTGAAATCAATGTTTGCATTCCCTGGAGGTTGGTTCTGAACATAATACCCATTCGCGGATGTGCCAGCTTGATCAAGATACTCAGAATTTTTAACTTGTGCCCTTCTTATGGATAATTTCTGATTATTTCCAGGGGTAAGACTTGGCATGTTCATTGATAAATCAGAATTCATCGTTTCATCCCCAATTGGTTCAACTATTCCATATGAAGCAAGAAGTGGGTCTTGATCTGCAACAGCAAAAGTCTCCTCACCAGAGAGCATAGTTGACTGCGACGACATAGCAGCTGTTTGTTCACTGAGTTCTGGTTCAGGCTCTCTATAATCATCTGAATGAGGACATTGTGGTATGGCTCTCCTTCGGCATCTACAGCATCGGTACTGAACCACGTCAGTTATTTTTTCTTCCTTAAGTTGCAAAGCATCACCATGAAACCACTCTGTATGTAGGACGATAAAAAGGTGTTAAAAGATCCCAAAAGATAACACCAAATATATATCTATAAGCAAGAATAATGATAAACAGACTTACTTTGGCACCTCTCGCAGCGGACATACAGGAAATCTGGACTATAAGGTTTGTTACAGAGACAGCAATCTGGTTTTACTGAAGAACCTATACCATCCTTCCCTTTTAGGATTACATCATTTGCCCTGAAATCTTCTCCACCACTGTCATTAATATGTTTCTTCCAAACGAGACCAAAGTATGTGATCACTTGAACCTTTTTAGGTTTTCTTGGCTTCTCTGGCTTTGGTTTCTTAGTTTTAGTCTTTTTTGGCTGAACCTGCACCTCTGCAATATTTTGAGTTGCCACATTTGTGACAGGCCAAGCTTGCACCTTCGGTATTGGGTGGGTTTCCATCTTCCCGATGGTCTGGGTTTCTACCCTTGTGATTGGCTGGGGTTCCACCTTTGTAACTGGCTGAGCTTCAACCTTAGTGTCTAGATGGGCTTTAGCATTCATGGCTGGTTCAGAAGAATGGGAAGAACCAACCCTGAAGATTATTTTGGGAGCAGTCACTGGCAGCTGTCCATTGCTCTTTTGTTGAAGCAGCACATGATTTGCATTTTTCTTCTTGTTTGCGAGGATGAGATTACGCTTCTGAACGCATAATTTGCATATCATACTGGAAGTAGATCCTGATGTGCACTCTTTATGGCAATGGCCTGCAAAATATTTGTGGTTAACAATAGTGTGACTTTGTATTGGACAGCTAAGAAATTTATTAGCTATCTTTTTAATTACAGGAGGAAAACACCAAGAAGAAATGACTTAAAGGGCATCTCAATAGACTATAATACATACCTTGACAAGAGCTACAGTTTATGACGTCCCTGCATGTGATTCATCCAACAGAACACATGAGAAATGATGAAAGTAGTATGGTACAGAAAAGGAATATTTGAATGAGTGCAACATAGAGGTTAAGAAGAGAGCACCTGAAGGCAACATCCTTCTTGCATGAGGCGCAGGGATATACATCTCCCTTGTGAAAGAGATAATAAAAGATATCTCCAATGAATGCCTTTACTGACCGTTGGTACAAATAGGTGGAACTGTTACAGATTATCATTCCTGGACTAGGTGAGGAGCTAACCCCAGCTCCCTGCTCAAAATCTCGTACCAAGTACAGTGGGACATGGCTTTCAGAAAACCACAATTTACCATTCTCATTCTCATTATCTTCTGCTTCCAAAATATTCTTGGTTATACGCACAGGAAGATGCTTCTGGTTTGTAAACTTAAGTGCATATCTTATGTTACCGTCCACTATTTTTTTATCACAAACTACTGCATTTCTGAGAGCAGAATAGTCAGCATCTGAACTTTTTCCATCTGAAGAAATTTGATCCGGAAGGATGAATTCCTTCCATTTTATATGGGCATCAAGGTATCTAACCTGAGAGATAAAGATATTAGGATCATTATTAATATTTAGATTGTAGTAACTCTTTTAAACATTGTGAATGACACTAACCTGCAGAGCAAGTTGAGATGAACTACAGCTTAATCCAACACATGCTCTCCAAGCAAACTGCCGAGTACGTCTTGGAAAATTGGAAGCTTCATGATAAGATAGACCTTCCATCTTTTTTTTACCACCTATCGAGCAACATAGGATGCCAATTTTATTATTGTCCTCCAGACAAACAGAGGATTAAATGGTAGTAACAATAACAATCAAAGATGAGCAATACCTTGACGAGCAGCTTTTCTTATGGCTGAAATCGGAAGAGCGCCCCTCTGCAAAATACGTTTAGACAATATTCCTCCATTCCACCAATTCACCTCTTTCCAGCTCTTATCATCATCGGTAGCAGTAGCAGATTCAAATGCCAACGAACGTTTTCTGCCCCGCTTTCCACCAGTTCCACGTTTTTGGTATGCTGCAGATCGTGATGGTCCGGCGGATACACCAGGAGATTTCACAGGCCAGTCATCCATTAGCTTCAACCAGCTTGCAGAAAATGCTATGCCACGAATATTATTCTCCAACTGCACATAAAATGTAGCAACTTTTATAAGATCACAAAAGTATTTCTTTTACTGCCATATAGCGTAATAATTTTCTACGGAGCAATTTGAACATTATTTTACGACTATTTATTGCATACGCAACTTGATTCTCCAGAAGCAAGTGCAACTAGCACAAATCGACAAATATAACAGCACTAAATATGCCAATATGTTTTCCATATTCTTTTACTTTTCCTAATAAAGACTTCTCCATCTAGCACTACTGATTATCAGAACTGATGTGAAGAGCTTGACGAAAGCTTCATCCGCACTTTTCTGTTTTTATTACTTACGTTGTGTTAAGATATTCATATTGCTCATATATTTGGAAAGTTTCCTTTTTAAGATCGTGCTAATTTGTTTCTTGATATATGCCTAGTTATATTTCCCTGTATATTGCCTCTATTTGCTAACATTACAGAAGCCCTTCCATAATCTGCTATAGGTAACTGGACTTGTGCATGGTCTGTTCAAAAATGTTGCTCGTTCTGCCTTCGGACTGGCTCTCAGATCCACAGATAGTTTTCTTTAGGATGAACCAAAACTCAGTAGTATCCATCCAAGCACAACATACATGTTGGTGGAACTGATAAGAAGCAAAGTTCGCCTAATCATATTATCTGGTTATCCATCTATGAAATTTCTAAAATCACACAACAATCAAAGGAAACCTATATCTATAATAGTAACAAGGTACGACTTCAAATTCAAAATATATATGGAAATATTGTCTGGTGGATCTCGACCAACAGTACCCGAGAAAAGCAATACGAGATTAGTGTGAATGGGGCTGTTACAGGCACAGGTGTATATGGCATGGTGAAATGCGCTGGCAGGCTGCTATTATGGTTGAAACAGGCGGTTGTGTACGCGCGTGTTGGTATGTGTGGGATCATTTTGGCTGCAAGGTGGTGGGGTATCTGAAGGCTCTGTGGCCTTCCGGTTTGGCTAGGTTGGTCTTGACCATCCATCATTGGACCAAGGGCTGGAATTCGGAATTGATCGCTTCCAAAGGAATACGCCTGTAATTTACACGTATTTGAAACAACTTAGAGACTAATTGCTGCATCAACTATGCATGTTTCCTGATTTTGTGAAGAAAGCTGGTTCCACATTATGACGTGATAACTAACTAGTGTTCTAAGTGTGCACCCATAGAGTGCTAAAGAACCTTTTTGATCTTCCAAATATTACTGAGAAGTATCAAAGGATACTTAAGAATTAATTGAATCCTACAACTCACTTCAAGCAAGAGGGGTATTATAGTTCTGCAGTTGGAAGCTTCTTGTAGCTGTTTATGCCACCGTTGTCTCTGCTGCATGTCTTGTAGAGAACCCACTAAAAGGCCACGCAAGCTCTCCTCCATGTTGGTCAGATAAGCAACGATGCTGGGGAAATGGCTCTCAGAACTTCTGATTACATGCATGGCACTAAAAATTCGAGCAGATCCTTTAGAAGCATTCACGGTGGCTAAATTAAGAAAACAAGCCTTTTTATTTCCAATTGCCGAGCTTTTACAGGCAAGGCACCAACCACATCTATCTCTTGGGACTTCCATAACCTTCTTTTCAGTACTTGGCCAAACAAATTGAGCGGCTGCTGAGGAAAATGCTTTTACTTGCAGAGCACAGTCAGCAGCCATTTTCTTCCTTGGATTTGTGATGATTTGGGCTGCTGAAACTTTACCTTCATCTGATGTAAGAAGAGCTAGATTAGCGGCGGCAGATGCTGCAATATTGCCATGATTGTACAAATTCATGTAAGCCTGAGGTTTAAATGATGACAATTTAGCTGGCTTGCCACCAGTCACATTTCCAAATGGATGTTTGCTTTGATAGGATGGACAAAGGGAGTCTGCCTTAACCAAAATGGAGCCCCCAACATCTTGTTTGGGCGTGCCATTATCAATCCCTGAACCGAAGGCAGACGAATCCGGACAAATTAACCCATGTGTTGGCGGTGCATGCATTATGTTAGAGAAACCTGTTACCATGGAACCATTCTGATGAGAAACTGAGGACGGCCCAGAGGATCCAAAAGCTCCATTCACTGGTGCAATATATACATTGTTTTGAGCTAAAGGAGTTTGCACGCTGTTCTTCTCACTGACAGCATCTACACTAGTCACCATGCATTTTTGTTCCTCCACTTGTTCGGCAGAGCTCACTGTAAATTGATTAACCACAAATTCGTGCTGCATATTTACTTGAGGAAGTACTGGTGTCTTACTCTCCCCACCCTCTTTTAAGGCTGCACCAACCCTGCCGTCTTCTGCTTTTCTTGGAGTAAGACTCAGCAACGTATTGCCTTGTAGAGCATGGCTTGCACCAGTATCTTTACCTCTTTTTGATCTCTCGTTCTGAAATACATCCAGTAGGTGCGGCCAGTACTCTGTTATTCTCCTGCATATTTCTGTATATGCATCTGAAAAGGCAAGTACTTGGATGACCTTGACAACATCATACTGATTGTAATATCTTGCATAAGAGTCTGCATCCGAAGATGCTCCAATCCTGCATTATTTGATAAAATTACCAAAAGAGAAAATATAGTTGGACAAAATAGTTCCAGGGCAGGCCAGAGAAAAAGGCTGGTAATTATGGGATAGCACTTGAACAACCAATAAATACTAACAATGTGCATCAGGAGTCGGCAGTGAATAAGGTGCAAAAGCAAAATCTGAGAAAGGGGAAACAAATGGCTGAACTACATGAGATTAGGAAGGGCAAATGATACTAGAGGACTTGCTGCGCTTCTTAAATTCTTAACCATGGTTATCAGGTCCAATAGGTGATTTGTATGATCATTTAATGTTCACCCAAACTTCTACAACGGATTTCATCCTTATTCCATACAACAACAAAAAAACATCTACTGTGGAATTCAACAATAATGCAGTATTTATCAATGGGAGACTGGATATGTAGAATGTATGAATCATTAGCAAACCGCAAGTAATACAGGATTGAGATGCAAGAGCTTACACCAGCAAATAGTTGCAGGATCCCAGGAAGAGTCTCCCACACATGTCAATGCCGAACATTTGAGCTCCTCTTGCCCCACGCTCTATCCTTGAAGATGTTGGCCCAAGCTTGTTAACCACACATTCTGGACAGAACCACTGTTCCTTGGGGAGAAACGCTTTGTTGAGACCAATACATCTTGAGTGATATGCCCATGGGCAGCCATCACAGCATACCAGAGTCCCATCCATTCCACATATTCGGCAATCATCACTGTTGCCATCGAGAGATGCATTTGCTACAGCAGCTTCTGGATTTGCTACAACTGGAGCAGTTTCCAAATTCTGGAAGCCTTCGATCTTTTTGTAGGCAGAAGCCCTCGAGGGTCTAGTCACAACCTCTGAAAATATACCAGAATCGATCTCGTCCACTTCCTCATTGTAGGCTTCTCGCGCCTCCAGTTCAGTTTTGAGTTCTTCGGAATCAATGGCATGGTCGCAGAGTATTTGCAGGACCCTAAGCTTCATGGCAACAGGGAGCTTATAATATTCAATGGCCAAGAGGTTTCTACCAAAACTCTTGCCCCCTAGACTCTTCATGCAACCCATTACATAGAGGTACTCCAGTAACAAATTTGGCCAAGTCAGTGCATCTAGCAACGCCCAATCCAGATGCCTGCACACAATTGAAGGAAAGTGGAAACAAATATCAGCATTCGTAGTAACAAGACACGGCATTCACGAAAATAACATTATAGAGGGCTGATAGGCTACATACTTTAAACAGTTTGAAGCAAGTTCTGATCCATCAGAGGATTTAGTCTCAAGATGCCGCCTCAGCGCACGGAGCAGCGAGACATGCACCGCATCCAACAGCGTGCTCTGGCCAGAGCAATTGATGGACGCAACGAAATCGTCCAGCCCAAACGGGCTGAGGAACAGCTGCACGCTGAAGGACCGAAGGAAGTTATACACAGAAAGAAGATGGCTGACGGACTCCTCCGGCACATCAATGTCGCCCGACGACGGAGGCAACTCTGGGGCCTGAACCGGAGGGGATGGCTCGGCTGGCAACTCTTTGGCAGAATCCGAAGAATTGCTCGACGACTCCAAATCCTCCGACGCATCCGAGCCAGACCCCGACGCGTCGGGTGCATCAACCTTCTGTCTAGTAGTTGGCGGACCTTTCACGGCGCTCCCCGAGGAAACCACCAGGTCCAGCTTCCTCTTCCTGCAGCTGACCTTCATGCCGGACGCGCCGTTCTCCTCCGACATGAGCAGCTCCCGGAGCCGAGCAAGCCCCAGGTCCTCCTCCTCTCCGTCCTCAAACACCACATTGTAGAGCCTTGCGCTGCTGTCGTATGATGCGACCTTGCCAAGACTGATCCTTTTGCCGTCGGCGGCCCGGCTGACGTAGCGGCCCACCAGGCAATCCCCCTCCTCCTCCTGCTTCACCGGAAGAAGGGCGGCGGCGGCGGTGGTGCGGGCCGTTGATCCACCGCCTTGACACCTGATTCTTCTATCTTCACCTGTGGGATGGTGCTGTCATCCACCTCCATCTTTGCTTGGCCGGCTGAGGTCGCCGCGGCGGCATGATCCGCGTCCTCCGTGCAGCCGTCCCTCGGCAAGGCCAGCACAAAAGCCTCTTGCCCGGGAACGCTTGTGTTGTCCACCTCCATCTTTGGTTCATCCGGTGCAGGCGCCGCGGCATGATCTGTGGAGCCCTGGTCGGCATCGCTCTTCCCCTCACTCTCCAAGGCGAGTGCGGAATCGTCTTTCTCCGTCGCGGTGCCTTCCTCCAGCTTCGCGTCAGTCGGCACGGGCACGGCCGGAGCCGGAGCAGGAGCAGGAGCAGGGGTGTTTGATTGCACCACCGCAGCGCTGCCCTGCGCGATCTCCTCCATCACCTCGTCGTCAGCAGTAGCCACCACCGACGGGGCAGAGGGGGTTTCTTGGGCAACCGCTCCGCCGGCCTCCGCGATCTCCTCCATCGCCTCGTCGTCGCCGGCAGCCACCACCGGCGGTGGGGCGGTAGCGGCGGAGTCCTCGGCGATCTCTTCCATCACCTTATCCGCCACGGCTGTCGGTGGGGCGGCCGCGGCGGGGGAGTCCTCCACAGTCTCCCGATCGGCGGCTCCCTGGAGCTCGGCCGCCGCGGCGGGGGGGTCCATCGCACCGGCCGGCGAAAACCCTAGCGGCGCCAGCCTAGGCGAGCATCCGGGTCCCGCGAATCGGGAGGCGAGATTCCGAGGGAATTCGCGGAGTGGGCGGCGCCGGGGAGTGTTGAGGTGGAGTCAGATGCGAATCTGGATAGAGAGAGAGTCCGGGTGGCGGCCGCTTGAACCCCTCGACGCGGTGGCGGCGGCGTTACAGCGGGTAATCGGCTCGATCGGCGGCGCGGGGGTTCGCGAGGGTAGGTGTGGGGTTCAGCGGCGGCGGCTGCGGCTGGGGGCTGTGGCGGTGGAGGTGGAGGGGGAGCGGGGCGAGCAGATGAGGAATGGAGGTGGAGGGCAGGGCAGAGGGGTTGGGAAAAGGAAAGGGAGAGCGAACTGCACACGAGAACGGCGAGCGAGCGAGCGCACAGGGAGAAGGCCGCACTCGGGCTCGCGTGACGTCACTCCGGTCCGTGTCGCTGGCGTCCGGGTCTGTTCCGCGCACGCGGTAGCGAGCCCGATCCACGCGGGCGCGAGGTGGGGACCCCTCGCCCTGGAGGCAGGCTGGTAGAGGGGGAAGTGGGGACCGCTCGGGGCAGGCTGGGAGAGTGGAAAGTGGGGACCGCGGGAGACACGTGTTCCGGGCGGGTGCGGGCGCGTACCGGGCGGGGGGTTGGTGGGGAGAACCGCGAGCGTGCCTCCCTCGTCGTGTCCGCCTGCCTCGGCTCGACTCAACCGGGTCGCGCGTAGGTAGCAGCGGCACGTAGTACGACGGCGCTCGCTCGCTCAAGGTGAGCTGATCGACGACGCGAGGATGGAGGAGGAGGTGGAGGGAAAGGGGAGGGAGGCTGCGGCAGGTTTTTCAAATTCAAAAACGGTGGAGGGAGTCGTAGCTTGTCAGGGGGAGGAGGGTGGTGGTGACCGGTGCTGTGCTGGTGCACTGCTAGGCTAGCTCAGCTCGGGGTCGGGGTAGGGCAAGGCCAGGCACCAACGGTTGGTTCGCGCCAAGTACACGACTTGACTTGCTGTGTGTTGTGGTCTTGTGGGGGACTGGGGGGAAAAAGCCTTGCTTGCTGCTCCTTCGAGGGTTTTTACGGGTAGGCTCGCGGCGCACGCATGCACTGTGCTAGTTGCAACCGTGATGTGCTCTCGAGCTGATTTGCGTTCGAGGGATCAGTACATAACGTATCAAATTTCATAGAAGAGGAGGCTAAGGCACCGGGTACAACGCCAAAAGGCAACACGATGCACAGTTTTGGGAAGCAAGTATAAATGCAAATGCCATAGCATGAATTGGAGCTGTAACTCATTCTATCCTTGCGTATCTAGGTATCCAATCTAGTGCTAGCCCTGCTGGTGCGAGGTGTAAATCAGTTTCCTCTTCGAGGCATTGCCTGCTGGGATCACAGAAAGAGGCTTTTGGCTTTTAATTACCATAATAAGACGATGCTTACTTTCTTCCCAATTGCTTGCAAGGAACCTAGGTAATTGGTATGTAAATAAAAACTAAGGTATTTAGGTTAACCCACCAGCACAACGCTGCCCACCCGCAATGCGCATCAAGATGCCTACCAAGACAATCCAGTGTAGCATATATCTGAACAAGTGATCAAGGTCCTCACAGCATGCCAGCTTTCAGCAATCATATTATGGTCACACACAGTACCAACACAGAGCAACAAATTGATTGCAAGATCAATAGACTTCGGTCACAAAAACAAAAACAAAATAGGGCATGCACATGTCGTTTCTTATCCATATAAGTTGCATGGACTAATCTGGGTCATATGGCCTCAACCAATGTTGGCTGGTAAATAACATTTAATATGAGAATTGGCCAAATAATCACTTGAATCAGCCATTTTTTAAACATTGGCGTCGACATTCAAAAAACATGGTTCCTTTGCAGCCGCACCACAAAACACTGCTTTTTTTTTTTGCATCAAGTACAATCCCATGGAGCAAGCTGCGTCGATGAGCGATCACCTAGCAAACAAGGCAGATAGCTTAAAACACTAGTATTGATCTGTTTCCACACACACAACAAAATCATACTGCTGCGGTGAATCTTGCTGCAGTGCAAATTATATGGAAACGCTTTGGCCACATGCAATCTGATAACAATCAAAATAAAAAAAAATAAAGGGGCATGCTGATAGGGTAAGATCTAGTCTGCAAAATTGCGTGTGTACATGTTCTATGGACTACATTTTGGTTGTTACTATATATATTATCAATGAACATTTCTGAATGATCACATTTCTTTTCTACAGTCATCGATAACCATGTACCTAAACCAGGAGAAGCATTGCTTCTCTTCATAATTTTAATGTAAGAATACAACATTGTTTCCACCTAGCAGTAACTAAATTCCTCGAAAAATAAAATCTTGCCAGGCAACCATTTAGCAGCACGCAGAACAAATTAGTAAAACACATGAAATGGTAATTATATTTCCACCACTAAGTGCAGCCTAATCCTTTATTATGTCAAAAGAATTTTCACACTGCCAACTCCTCCATGAGCCGCAGTTTAGTCTTAAGAGATTGAAGGCATAGCCATCTACAGTTAAAAGCACCCAAAAAAAACCATTGTACCCGCATCTTTCCTGAGTGCAGATTTGTTTTCTCTCAAAGAAGTGCAGAAGTGAGCGTCTCACTTGGTTGGGGGAGTCATGTCCTATCCCACCACGTGGGTTCAAGTCTTCGAGGATGCGAGTTTGCATCCCTATTTATACTTCCGGGGCTTCCCTTCCAATCTTCAACAGAAGGTTGAGGGAGTCCCCCATCATGGACAATGTGCACTGCTAGGCTAAGCTGCACAGATACGGGGCAGAGATGGCGTGTCCGCATCGGATACCATTTCCGATACGGATACGGCTCCGATAGTGTATCCCTACGGATTCAGGATGTACCGGAAAATTAATGAATTAAAACAATTGGTGATAATCTAAAGTCTCCACTATGGAGGCAATACCAAATGGCGTTGTAATTTCTGATTTCAAAAGATATTAAAATGTATCCTCGTATCAACGTTTTTTCAAAGTGTCTTATTTCCGTATCCGTATCGGCCCGATACGGATATACGCGGTGCCACGTAGCCACTAGGGTATAAAAACTGCAACATAGACCTAAAACAACAAACAATGCTCCCTAGATCCCAATATAAATCCACAGCCTCCAATCCCCGTCTACTCACAGCAGCCTCCTGTGGGCTGCAGATTGGCCCCAAATTTATGTTCATGGCGAAGTGCTATACTATTTGCTTTCTCATGCATAGCATCAGCTTGATTTAATATGGTAGGCTCCAGCTGCTGTGAAATAGCAATAGAGCTGCATGCTGGCCCCAATTTGTTCATCGTGCCTCTTCACTTTGGATGCAAGGTGATAACTTCAAATTAATTTGGGGCAAAGTGCTATACCATTTGGATGCAAGGTGATAACTTCAAATTAATTTGATATGGTAGGATCCAACATATGTGAAACTTGACTACATGGCTGTCGACAGCTAGTGAACGTGGCTCACTTTCCCAATACAAGAAAAGTGCATGCCTCCGATTGCTGCCACCTCTTGAAACAGTCATCCCACAAAATGGCTACACAGACTGCCCATATGTTACTGGGGTTACTGTCTAATCTTGCTGTCAAGGTGGCCACCACTGCCTGCCACACATGACCACCCACGGTTATATCCTCCAATCATGCCTCTTCACTAATAAGACGGCTAGAAACAGAGCTCGGGACCATTGTCTCCGGACAAAGGAGATGAACACCCAAATTATAGAAGATCGGTCCAGCAGAAATTAATGGAATCATCTCATTACTGAATTACGATGGCCCTTGTGTCAGCCAATGCAGGGTGTTCTGATATTTTTATGAACAGTACAAAGTTGTAACATGTCACAAGAAAGCTGACGGGGTGGCAAAAACGAAAAGGAACCAAGGGGAGAGGGTCAAACGCAAAAACAACAGAAAATACAGTGGCATGATGAAAACAAAAAAAAAAACTACCAAGATTAAATGATCTTAGAGGCCTAACAACATGGCAGAATTGACATTCTTTTCAATAAATTGCACATCGAAATAATTGAAACTAATTCAGTCAAATGCCTCAGCTTGTCCGCACAGAGTATTCCCTTGATCTAGGGGCGCTTATAGAAAAAAGCTGGTGCGGTGATTCTCTTCTATATATTGTTCTCACAAGTCATTAGAGTAAACAATCTTGTTTAAATTCAGAAAACAAAGGTAAATTATTTCCAAGAGTATAACCACTAACAAGGTGAAATTACCTTTGGCTCTAAAAGTAAAGCATAGCCATTTAAGCTACGAAAGCACACTACCCAGATTTCTTGAATATATGCATGCTGACAGGGTCAATTACCTGTAGAGAGACAACATTGGTAACTGTTCAGTTTATAGCTCCTCCAACAATGATCTCGACTAAGATATTCCCTATTAGTTAAACATGTCATCTTGGCAACCCCGGAAAAGCATACTCACTTGATAGCATAGTTCATTATGATAGTGTACCATTTCTATCTGGTGCTGGAGTCCTAGAGCTACTCTGGTGATCAGATGGTCGCGTAGTGGAGGTGCTTGCGTTGTGCATTGGTTGCGCCGAGGCCTCTGATTCGGGGTAGACTACGTCATGGCACGCAATGTTTTTCATATGGCGTAGAGAAATTTGCTGAAGCTTGTCCAAGGTCCCCATGATCTCGTCATTGGTGATATAGTCCCCCTGTCTTACCCGCTCATGTAATGAGCCCGTCTCAGCAGCAATCTCCCGAAAACCACCATACTGCAAGAAGTGCAAATACGATAAAAACATCACAGAGCAGCATCAGTGAATTATGTAGACAAGACTGGCACATACAGCTCGGCGAAGCGTGGTGGTTTGGTCTTTGCCAAAGCTGGTCCTTGCTGTGGGAACTGGCGGGCGGACATCATCCACAGGATCCAATCGCCGGCAGGTACCACTACCAGGTGTATACCATGTAAAGGATGCATCATATGGCCGAGATTCCTGAATAAATTACAAACTCACATTTTTTAAAACAAATAAAATTAACAGATCAAGGACTACAACTTAACTCTATTTCCAATGCTTTCATTATAAAAAAAATCATTTCTACAATAAATTGCACTCGAACTTCAACTACAATAGGCACACAATATAACTGTATGGTATCCTGATTTCCGAATTAGCTAAATGCTTTCAGTACTACTCCATCTCCAGTCATACGTACTCCCTCCGGTTCATATTAATTGACTCTAATATGGATGTATATAGACACATTTTAGTTCTAGATCGGAGGGAGTACTAAAAAACCTTGTTCCCGTGCACATGTATGATCATATAGGGGTTAGGGCCATATGTACCAAAGAACTTCAAACTCTTTCAGTACTTTTGTACCTAAATCTTAAAATCATGGCACACTTGAAAGTCACAGGCTATGCAGATAAAGAGTTCACAATAGGCAAAAAAAAAAGATTTCTTATATTCAGTTGATACCATACAAGAGTGGCCTATAAAATTTCATAACAAACAACTCTGTTTGGTTTTGGGGGGAAAAAAAAAAGGAAATCCATGTGTGCAGGGGAGGGAGGAGGGGGCTTAAGTTAGGTAAACTGAACATGCCAATTTCAGATTGTAATTGCCACAAGTATGTCCTTCATAACCTGGTTAATTTCTACCTTATCAAATGGACGTGCAGAATGGTAAGAATCATCCACAAAGTTCATCTCTTGATTACTTCCCGGGACAAAGCTTTCCATGTGCACTGAGGAATCGGCATGAATAGTCTCTTTTACAGTTTGTTTGAATCTACCAAATGAAGCAAATGATGGATCTTCATCTGCTGTGTCCTCACTTGACGGAATATTGGCTGAACTTTCTTGGATGATGGGTTCTGGTTCAGGGTGATAATAATCATCAGAATGAGGACATCCTGGTATCGCCCTCCTCCGACATCTGCAGCATCTGTAAGATACAATCTCAATAATCCTTTTCTCCTCAAGTCTCAAGGCATCTCCATGGAACCACTCTGTGTACAGAAGAATGTCAAGATGTAAAAAAAATCAGTAAGATAACGCATAGTGAAAATAAATCCTTTGCTTGAACAATGGTATCCCATAGGTCGAATTGACTTACTTCTGCACCTCTCACAGCGGATGTACATCAAGTCTGGAGAATATGGCTTGTCACAGAGGCAGCATGTTGGTCTCATGGACGAAACTACACCATTCTTGCTTCTAGGGATAACATCTTCTGCCCTGAGAACACTTGTGTCACTCTTGTGTTTCTTCCATACGAGGCCGAAGTAGGTGATCCCTTGTGTATTTTTGCGTTTGATCTTGGGCTGCATTTGCGCCTTTGCGGTTCGCTCGCCTTCAACCGTGCTTCACCCACTCACCTCCGTCCTCCTCCGGTCCTCCAGTTGCTTCCAGGGGTTGCTAGGGTTGCGTACCTGCAGCCTGACGCGGCCGTTCAGGGAGCGCGCGCTTCGATCTCTTTCTTGCCCCACCGAGACGTCGGATCTTGGGAGAACGCGGTGGGGGGTGGGGGGCGAAGAGGCCGCCGTCGGCTGCAGCGGAGCGGCACACCTCGGGACCGCCGGCGGCTGGTGGTGGACGTCTTGTGTTTGGTTTAGGGCTACGTTTGTGGCCGTTGGATTCGTTGGTATCGGCCGCTCATTTCAGATCCCACCAGCTGAGCATCTCTGGCACATATTTTCCCTTAAAAAAAAATCCGGAAAACGTGTTTAAGATGGAGAACTGCGCAGTTTTTTTTTTTGAAACATGGAGAACTGCGCAGTTCAAGCGGAACAAATCTGCTAGGACCTGATTTGTTTTTCCGGATGGGTTTTCCGCATGGGTAATCTAGAACTTAACAAACCCTGGATTAGATGAAAAGGGGGGCATTTTTCCAGTTCGCACCCCGTTATTCGCCCGTCAGCGGCGATATTTTCAAAAAATCGTCTTCCCACTACACAAAAGCATCGCTAAAGTTCGGCGATCGGATCAGCCACATTCCGGCGATCAAAATAGAAACTAGAGGATAACAGACTCATCGGCGGTCCCTTCCTGAGCCTTGTCTGGCGCGGCATCGGCCGGCGATGCATCGTCGGCCGCCGGGTGTCGCAGCGGTGGGAGTGAACGTCGAAGGGGAGGACGAACCAGCCGACGGAGGCCGGAGGATGTCTTGGCGATGGGCGTCGTACCAAGCCCCCGTCTCCTCGTCCATCTTGCCGTCGTTGCCACCGACCAGGAACGCCAGGTCGATGTTCTTCTTCTTCGCCGCGGAGGTTGCCTTCAGCAAGGCTATCCGGACGCCCTGGTTGGCGAGCATCTCCTTCCACCGCACGTCGTACTTGTCGTCCCTCCCGGCGGCGTGCGCCCTTGCGTCGGCCCAGCACTTGTCGAAGGACGTCTGCAACCTTTCGGCTGGATGGCCCGCCTTCTTCGGTTCTTTCACTTCTTCGGCGAGCTCGGGGGCCCGCCGACGGCGCTGGATCCGGGGTACTGCTCGCCCTTGTTATTCGCGAGATTCTGGCGGCAAACACGTTGAGGTACTTGAATGTCTGGCCGTCGGTGTCGTTGCTGTACATGTCAAACGCCCGCCACATCTGCAAATATAGGCCGGCGAATCAAATTGAAACCTCGGCGATCCCGGGTCGACGGGGGAGACACGGTGAGTGAGCATACCTTGGCCTCAAAGTCAGCGCCACTCACCGGGCGAGTTTCGATCTCCTCATGTATGTCGTGCCACTTGCTGCACGCCGCCTGCATGATCCCCCAATGGGCGCCCATTGCCTTGTCGTCGCGTATCATCACCGTCTTGTTGAAGTAGGGATCGACGAGTTTGCGCTTGTCGAACGCCAACTTGACCCGCTGCCAATACGTCTCATAGTTTTCATTGGTGCCGGTAATGTCGTTCATGGAAACGGTCTTCCAAGCTTCGGCGAGGCACACCTCTTCTTTGCTTGTCCATTTGATCCGCGGCTCGGTCGGCGGCGAGTTCTTCTTCCTTTTCTTCCTCCCCTTCGACGTCACCGTGGGTTCAGGCGCGTCTTCTTCGCCGACGTCCTGGTCGAGGTCGGCCTGCTCATCTTCTTCATTGACGTCTTCGGTGCTGTCTCCAAACCCGTCGTTCTGATCGTCGACGGCACCCCGTGACGCGACGGCTTCCGTAGCCCTTGCCTCCTCTTGTGTGAAGAAACCCAGGCTCGACGCGGTGGCCATGGAGCCCAACGTGATCATCTCGTGCATCACTCCGTCATTCGGCGGCGGCATCCCGGGGTTGGAGAAGGAGAGCGGCCCACGGCGCAGGGCAGGCGAGATGCCCTCGTACATCGCACTGTCGTACTCCGGTGGCGACGGCGTAAACCTGAAAGGACGAGATGTCGCCTAGAGGAGGGGTGAATAGGCGATTAAAAACTCTTGCGAATTTGTCTTGTAAGAATGCGGAATTAAACTCTTGCGAATTTGTCTTGTACCAAGGGCTCTCACGCGAAGTTACTTTTATTGCAGCCAATTGTTCATTTGGAAAACTATCATTAACAGGAATGTGATCATAAGAAATGTTTTCCAATCCAGACAAATTATCAGCAACAGGATTTTCAGCACCTTTCCTATCTACAATATGCAGATCAAACTCTTGTAAAAGCAACACCCATCTAATAAGCCTAGGCTTAGCATCTTTGTTTTTCATAAGGTATCTAATAGCAGCATGATCAGTATGAATAGTAACTTTCGAATCAACAATATAAGGTCTAAACTTATCACAAGCAAAGACTACTGCTAGAAATTCTTTTCAGTAGTAGCATAATTCTTTTGAGCAACATCAAGAGTCTTACTAGCATAATGAATAACATTCATCTTCTTATCTACTCGCTGTCCAAGAACAGCGCCTACTGCAAAATCACTAACATCGCACATAATTTCAAAGGGTAAATTCCAATCAGGTGGTTGAACAATAGGAGCAGTAGTTAAAACCTTCTTTAGAGTTTCAAAAGCTTCCTTACAGTCATCATCAAAAACAAAAGGTATATCCTTTTGGAGAAGATTAGTAAGAGGTTTTGAAATTTTACAGAAATCTTTAATAAACCTCCTATAGAAACCAACATGACCAAGAACACTACGAATACCTTTAACATCCCTAGGACAGGGCATTTTATCAATTGCTTCCACTTTGGCTCTATCGACTTCAATACCTCTTTTAGAAATTTTATGTCCAAGAACAATTCCTTCATTTACCATAAAGTGGCATTTATCCTAATTAAGAATAAGATTAGTTTCTTCACATATCTGTAAAGCTTTATCAAGATTGTGCAGTTATCAAAAGAAGTCCCATAGACAGAGAAATCGTCCATGAATACTTCCACAATTGCTTCACAAAAACCATGAAAAATAGCAGACATGCATCTTTGAAATGTAGCAGGAGAATTACACAAACTAAAAGGCATACGTCTATAAGCATAAGTTCCATATGGACAAGTAAAAGTGGTTTTCTCTTGATCTTGCTTTTTGACAGCGATTTGAGAAAACCCAGAATAACCATCAAGAAAACAAAAATGTGTTTTCTTAGACAACCTTTCTAACATTCGATTAATAAAAGGTAAAGGACAATGATCTTTCTTGGTAACTTTATTAACTTTCATATAATCAATGCACATCCTATAACCAACTACTACTATTTGAGGAATAAGTTCATTATTCTCATTAGGCACAACAGTAATTCCTTCTTTCTTAGGGACACAATGCACAAGACTAAGCCATCTACTATCAACAATAGGATAAATAATACCAGCATCAAGAAGTTTCAATACCTCATTTCTTACCACATCCTTCATCTTCGGAATTAAACGGCGTTGATGCTCAACAACTGGCTTTGCATCCGGTTCCATATTAATAACATGCTGACATATAGTAGGACAAATCCCCTTCAAATCATCAATATCCCATAGCTCCTCGGTGCTTCTTCAATACTCCCAATAATCTTTCCTCTTCCTGTCCTAAAAGTTTAGAACTAATAATAACAGGATATATTCTCTTACCATCAATATAAGCATATTTAAGATCATCATGTAAAGGTTTTAGATCGAAAACAGGATCCTCCTTGGGTGGTAGCGTGGTACCCAAGTCTTCCACAGGTAAATCATGCTTAAGCATCTCCGGTTGACGAAGAAAAATCTCGTCAATTTCCTTTCTTTCCTCCATAAGGACCTCACTTTCGTGATCCTCCATATATTGCTGCAAAGCATTGTTAGGAGTAACAACAATAGAAGCAAGTTGTTCAACTCTAAAATCTTTATTAGGCAATTCAGTTTTATAAGGAGCTTTAGCAAACTTAGAAAAATTAAACTCATAAGACTCTCCATCAAATTTAGTAAGAATTTTCTCCTTTTTGCAATCTATAATAGCACCACAAGTATTCAAGAAAGGTCTACCAAAAATTATAGGACAAGTCTTACTAGCAGCTGAACCAAGTACTAGAAAATCAGCAGGATATTTAATCTTATCGCAAAAAACTTCCACATCTCTAACAATATCAATCGGAGAGATGGTCTCTCTATTAGCAAGATGAATAACCACATCAATTTTTTCTAGTTCACAAGAACCAATTTCATGCATAATTTCCCTGTAAAGCTCACAAGGAATAGCACTACAACTTGCACCAATATCACATAAACCATAATATCAATGATCAACTATTCTAACAGAAAGCACAGGAACACTAGTTTTCTTGGATTTACTAGGATGTGAAAAAAAATTAGAAGCATCTTCACAAAATATAATATGTTCATCCTCTACATTTTCAGTAACCAAGTCCTTTACTATTGCTACCGCAGGTTCAACATTTATTTGTTCAAAATATTTTATACCTTTCCTTTTACTTTTATTAACCACACTAGTTACAATAGAATGTTCCTTTACCTTGGCAGGGAAGGGTACTTTCTCGATATAAGGTTCAGGCAAAACACGATCAGCAGTACAAACTTCAATATTTCTAGCATGAACATAATTAACAATATCCTTATAAGGTGCATGATACTTGTTCCACTCCTTTTTGGGAACATCAAGATAAGAGGCAAAAGCCTTAAAACAATTTGCAAGAATTTGAGAATAGGCCATAAACAACACTAGTACTACGAAAGTCAACAGTTTGCATAAAAGATTCAATGCATTCATAATCATAATTAATACCTGAATTTCTTCCTTTATCATTCTCCCACCCTTCAGTATTTTCCTGAATCCGGTCGAGAAGATCCCATTTAGCTTCTTACGAATTCTAGTAGTCTTACCTTGAATTACCTTACTGGAAATCTTCGCATAGACATCACAAGGAGTTTCTTCATTTAATTCCTCCGTGGCCAAAATTTGATGCTTCACAGAGATTTGTTCATAAGGCTCATGACATCTGATGTCTACGGGTGCTTCTATTCTTGTAGACAGTGTTGGGCCTCCAAGAGCAGAGGTTTGTAGAACAGCAGCAAGTTTCCCTTAAGTGGATTACCCAAGGTTTATCGAACTCAGGGAGGAAGAGGTCAAAGATATCCCTCTCATGCAACCCTGCAACCACAAAGCAAGAAGTCTCTTGTGTCCCCAACACACCTAATAGGTGCACTAGTTCGGCGAAGAGATAGTGAAATACAAGTGGTATGAATGAATATGAGCAGTAGTATGGCCGAGAAAATAGCTCGTGGCGTGCAGTTGATAGTAATAATATTGCGAAGTAAACATGCGGTAGTAAACGAGTAATGTGATAAAATATAACAGCGATAGCGTATTTAGGAACAAGGCCTAGGGATTAGACTTTCACTAGTGGACACTCTCAACATTGATCACATAACATAATAGATAAATGCATACTCTACACTCTCTTGTTGGATGATGAACACATTGCGTAGGATTACACGAACCCTCAATGCCGGAGTTAACAAGCTCCACAATTCAATGTTCATATTTAAATAACCTTAGAGTGCATGAAAGATCGAAACGACTAAACCAAGTACTAACATAGCATGCACACTTCATGCTTATGTAGGAGGAATAATACACATCAATACTATCATAGCAATAGTTAACTTCGCAATCTACAAGAGATCATGATCATAGCATAAACCAAGTACTAACACGGATGCACACACTGTCACCATTACATCGTGCGGGAGGAATAAAACTACTTTAATAACATCACTAGAGTAGCACATAGATAAATTGTGATACAAAACACATTGCAATCATAAAGAGATATAAATAAGCACTTCACTATGCCATTCATAACGGTGAATAAGTATTCTGTGAAATATAGCCTAAGAGACCCACACGGTGCACACATGTCACCTTTACACACGTGGGACAAGGAGTCTCAGAGATCACATAAGTAAAACTCACTTGACTAGCACAATGACATCTAGATTACAAGCATCATCATATGAATCTCAATCATGTAAGGCAGCTCATGAGATTATTGTATTGAAGTACATAGGAGAGAGATGAACCACATAGCTACCGGTACAGCCCAGAGCCTCGATGGAGAACTACTCCCTCCTCATGGGAGCAGCGGTGATGAAGATGGCGGTGGAAATGGCAGCGGTGCCGATGGAGAAGCCTTGGGGGCCCCGTCCGACGAGTCTTGGAACGAGAGACTCCTGTCCCCGGATCTTGGCTTCGCGATGGCGGCGGCTCTGTTTCGCGTACGTGGCTTCCTCCCTAAGGGTTTTCGACCGGGGCTTTATATAGGTGAAAGGGCGGCGTCGGAGGGCGACGACACCATAGGGTGGCGCGGGCCCGCCGGCCGCGCCACCTATCATCTGGCCTGGGGCCCCCTCGTGGCTCTCGGGTGTTGGATGCTTCGGGCAAAATAGGAACACAGGCGTTGATTTCGTCCGAGAATATTTCGTTACTAGGATTTCTGAAACCAAAAACAGAAAACTGGCACTTCGCATCTTGTTAATAGGTTAGTTCCGAAAACGCATAAATATGACATATAATGTGTATAAAACATGTAGGTATCATCAATAAAGTAGCATGGAACATAAGAAATTATCGATACGTTGGAGACGTATCAGCATCCCCAAGCTTAGTTCTGCTCGTCCCGAGCAGGTAAAACGATAACAAAGATAATTTCTGAAGTGACATGCCATCATAATCTTGATCATACTATTGTAAGCATATGTAATGAGCGATCAAAACAATGGTAATGACATGAGTAAACAAGTGAATCATAAAGCAAAGACTTTTCATGAATAGTACTTCAAGACAAGCATCAATAAGTCTTGCATAAGAGTTAACTCATAAAGCAATAAATCAAAGTAAAGGTGTTGAAGCAACACAAAGGAAGATTAAGTTTCAGCGGTTGCTTTCAACTTATAACATGTATATCTCATGGATATTGTCAACATAAAGTAATATAACAAGTGCAATATGCAAGTATGTAAGAATCAATGCACAGTTCACACAAGTGTTTGCTTCTTGGGATGGAGAGAAATAGGTGAACTGACTCAACATAAAGGTAAAAGAATGGTCCTTCAAAGAGGAAAGCATCGATTGCTATATTTGTGCTAGAGCTTTGGTTTTGAAAACATAAAGAGAGCATAAAAGTAAAATTTTGAGAGGTGTTTGTTGTTGTCAACGAATGGTAGTGGGCACTCTAACTACCTCATCAACCAGACTTTCAAGAGCGGCTCCCATGAAGGACGTTATCTCTACCAGCAAGGTAGATCATCCCTCTTCTCTTTTGTTTACACATGTACTTTAGTTTTATTTATTAGATGACACTCCCCCAACCTTTTGCTTGCACAAGCCATGGCTAACCGAATCCTCGGGTGCCTTCCAACATTCACATACCATGGAGGAGTGTCTATTTGCAAAATTAAGTTGCTTACTGATGAATCAGAGCAAAACATGCGAAGAGAATTATTAATGCAAGTTAATTAATTGGGGCTGGGAACCCCATTGCCAGCTCTTTTTGCAAAATTATTGGATAAGCGGATGTGCCACTAGTCCATATGAGAGTCCGTCAAAAGTAAATGACAAGATCGAAAGATAAAACACCACATACTTCCTCATGAGCTATAAAACATTGACACAAATAAGAGGTGATAAATTTTGAATTGTTTAAAGGTAGCACTCAAGCAATTTACTTTGGATTGGCGGAAAAATACCATGTAGTAGGTAGGTATGGTGGACACAAATGGCATAGTGGTTGGCTCAAGGATTTTGGATGCATGAGAAGTATTCCCTCTCGATACAAGGTTTAGGCTAGCAAGGTTTATTTGAAACAAACACAAGGATGAACCGGTGCAGCAAAACTCACATAAAAGACATATTGTAAACATTATAAGACTCTACACCGTCTTCCTTGTTGTTCAAACTCAATACTAGAAATTATCTAGACCTTAGAGAGACCAATTATGCAAACCAAATTTTAGCAAGCTCTATGTATTTCTTCACTAATAGGTGCAAAGTATATGATGCAAGAGCTTAAACATGAGCACAACAATTGCCAAGTATCACATTATCCAAGACATTTTACCAATTACTACATGTAGCATTTTTCAATTCCAACCATATAACAATTTAACAAAGAGGAAACTTCGCCATGAATATTATGAGCTAAGAACACATGTGTTCATACGAACCAGCGACGTGTCTCTCTCCACACAAGGATGAACTTATTCAGAGAACTAAGAAAACAAAAAATAAAAAACACAACGCTCCAAGTAAAGAACAAAGATGTGACCGAATAAAAATATAGTTTCAAGAGAAGGAACCTGATACTTTGTCGATGAAGAAGGGGATGCCTTGGGCATCCCCAAGCTTAGACGCTTGAGTCTTCTTGAAATATGCAGGGATGAACCACGGGGCATCCCCAAGCTTAGAGCTTTCACTCCTCTTGATCATAGTATATCATACTCCTCTCTTGACCCTTGAAAACTTCCTTCACACCAAACTTCAAGCAAACTCATTAGAGGGTTAGTGCATAATCAAAAATTCACATGTTCAGAGGTGACACAATCATTCTTAACACTTCTGGACATTGCACAAAACTTCTGAAAGTTAATGGAACAAAGAAACTCATTCAACTTAACAAAAGCGGCAATGCGAAATAAAAGGCAGAATCTGTCAAAAACAGAACAGTCCGTAAAGACGAATTTTAAAATGGCACCAGACTTGCTCAAATGGAAAAACTCAAAACTAATGAAAGTTGCGTACATATCTGAGGATCACGCACGTAAATTGGCAGATTTTTCTGAGTTTCCTACAGAGAAATAAGCCCAGATTCGTGACAGATAGAAATCTGTTTCTGCGCAGAAATCCAAATCTAGTATCAACCTTCGATTAGAGGCTTCACTTGGCACAACAAAACACAAAACTAAGATAAGGAGAGGTTGCTACAGTAGTAAACAACTTCCAAGACACAAATATAAAACAAAGTACTGTAGCAAAAAAACACATGGGTTATCTCCCAAGAAGTTCTTTCTTTATAGCCATTAAGATGGGCTCAGCAGTTTTAATGATGCACTCGCAAGAAATAGTATTCGAAGCAAAAGAGAGAATCAAGAAGCAAATTCAAAACACATTTAAGTCTAACATGCTTCCTATGCATAGGAATCTTGTAAATAAACAAGTTCATGAAGAGCAAAGTAACAAGCATAGGAAGATAAAACAAGTGTAGCTTCAAAAATTTCAGCACATAGAGAGGTGTTTTAGTAACATGAAAAATTTTACAACCATATTTTCCTCTCTCATAATAACTTTCAGTAGCAACATGAGCAAACTCAACAATATAACTATCACATAAAGCATTCTTATCATGAGTCTCATGCATAAAATAATTACTACTCCCAACATAAGCATAGTCATTCTTATTAATTGTAGTGGGAGCAAATTCAACAAAGTAGCTATCAAATATAGGAGGTATATTGTAATCATAATCAAATTTATCCTCCATAACAGGTGGTAACAAAAGACTACTATCATTATAATCATCATAAATAGGAGGCAAAGTATCATCAAAGTAAATTTTCTCCTCAATGCTTGGGGGACTAAAAATATCATGCTCATCAAAGCCAGCTTCCCCAAGCTTAGAATTTTCCATATCATTAACAACAATGGTGTTCAAAGCATTCATATTAATATGTTCCATGGTTTTTTTAATTTTCGCATCAAACCATCCATGTCTTAAATCAGGAAATAGAATAAAAAGGTCATTGTTGTCCATTATGCCTAACTAGTGTAAACAAGAAACCAAATGTCGCAATTGCAGAGTCTAAAGGAAATAGCTTCGAGCACACACACAATGGCGCCGAAAAAGTACTGGAACCGGAGTATGAGTGCCTTTTACCTTTCCTCCCCGGCAACGCGAGAAAGTGCTTGATGTCTACGGGTGCTTCTATTCTTGTAGACAGTGTTGGGCCTCCAAGAAGCGAGGAGTTTGTAGAACAGCAGCAAGTTTCCCTTAAGTGGATTACCCAAGGTTTATCGAACTCGGGGAGGAAGAGGTCAAAGATATCCCTCTCATGCAACCCCAACCACAAAGCAAGAAGTCTCTTGTGTCCCCAACACACCTAATAGGTGCACTAGTTCGGCGAAGAGATAGTGAAATACAAGTGGTATGAATGAATATGAGCAGTAGTATGGCGCGAAAATAGCTGGCGTGCGATTGATAGTAATAATATTGCGGAAGTAAACATGCGGTAGTAACGATGTAATAAAATA
This sequence comes from Lolium multiflorum, assembly GCA_030979885.1. NCBI lineage: Eukaryota > Viridiplantae > Streptophyta > Magnoliopsida > Poales > Poaceae > Lolium > Lolium multiflorum. Next base: position 102,622,071 of record CM061751.1, read on the forward strand.
ACAAACAGCGATAGCGATGTTTAGGAACAAGGCCTAGGGATTAGACTTTCACTAGTGGACACTCTCAACATTGATCACATAACAGAATAGATAAATGCATACTCTACACTCTCTTGTTGGATGATGAACACATTGCGTAGGATTACACGAACCCTCAATGCCGGAGTTAACAAGCTCCACAATTCAATGTTCATATTTAAATAACCTTAGAGTGCATGAAAGATCGAAACGACTAAACCAAGTACTAACATAGCATGCACACTGTCACCTTCATGCTTATGTAGGAGGAATAATACACATCAATACTATCATAGCAATAGTTAACTTCGCAATCTACAAGAGATCATGATCATAGCATAAACCAAGTACTAACACGGATGCACACACTGTCACCATTACATCGTGCAGGAGGAATAAAACTACTTTAATAACATCACTAGAGTAGCACATAGATAAATTGTGATACAAAACACATTGCAATCATAAAGAGATATAAATAAGCACTTCACTATGCCATTCATAACGGTGAATAAGTATTCTGTGAAATATAGCCTAAGAGACCCACACGGTGCACACACTGTCACCTTTACACACGTGGGACAAGGAGTCTCCGGAGATCACATAAGTAAAACTCACTTGACTAGCACAATGACATCTAGATTACAAGCATCATCATATGAATCTCAATCATGTAAGGCAGCTCATGAGATTATTGTATTGAAGTACATAGGAGAGAGATGAACCACATAGCTACAGCCCCGAGCCTCGATGGAGAACTACTCCCTCCTCATGGGAGCAGCGGCGGTGATGAAGATGGCGGTGGAGATGGCAGCGGTGCCGATGGAGAAGCCTTAGGGGCACTTCCCGTCCAGACGGTGCGGAACGAGAGACTCTGTCCCCGGATCTTGGCTGCGATGGCGGCGGCTCACGGAAGGTTTCGCGTACCGTGGCTTCCTCCCTAAGGGTTTTCGACGCAGGCTTTATATAGGCGAAAGGGCAGCGTCGAGGGCGAAGGGGCGACGACACCATAGGGTGGCGCGGGCCCAGCCCGGCCGCGCCACCCTATCATCTGGGGCCACAGGGGCCCTCTGGCTCTCGGGTGTTGGATGCTTCGGGCAAAATAGGAACAGGCGTTGATTTCGTCCAATTCGAGAATATTTCGTTACTAGGATTTGAAACCAAAAACAGCGAAACTGGCACTTCGGCATCTTGTTAATAGGTTAGTTCCAGAAAACGCATAAATATGACATATAATGTGTATAAAACATGTAGGTATCATCAATAAAGTAGCATGGAACATAAGAAATTATCGATACGTTGGAGACGTATCAACATCTATTAGTACTCTTACTTGCAACAGCGGTGAGTAAGTTTTCTTTCACCCTGTTTGGATATGGAGGAGATTCCACATATTCTTCAATAATAACCGATGAAGTTTCCTAAACCTGTTTCTCAATTTTAGCAATATATGATGAAGTCTTAATAGGTTCAGTAAATACGTTAAATTCTTTCTTAGGCACATTCAAATGGTTATCAACAGATTTAGTAACTTCTACTAAAATATGAGGACCAAGGCCAAACCTATCCTTGAGTTCTTCAAACAATATATTAGTAGAGAAATTATCTACACATTCATATTCAAAATCAAAACGAGGTCCATTACCTTTATCAAGATCCCATGCAGCTGAATTATTAGCAATAGTACCAATAAATTTCTTGCTTCTTGTTGAGTTCTATTAGTAAAGCTCCCTTTAGATGAATTATCCAGAAAATCCCTATGATGTTGTGGCAGCCTCACATAGAAGTTTATCAATATCAGACTATCAGGATTATCATGCCAAGGATTCTTACGGATGAGTTCATTAAGCCTCCCCAAGCTTGAGCGATACTTTATCCAAGATGAGGCCAAAAAATTATAGATATGACAACGATCATCATCAACTTCTTTAGGAGTATAAAACTTGGTGTAGAAAGCCTTCCTTAATATTTAATTTCCAGTCAAGATGGCATTTAATATCCAGAGATCTAAACCATATGCGAGCATTACCGGAAAGAGATAGATATAATAACTTCCTCTTCACATGATCATGAGGAACATCCGCCAATTTGAATAAAGAGCATAGATTTCCAATAGCATGTAAATATCCCATAGCAGTTTTACTCGTATCACCTGTGAAGGTTAGTTTCATAGCTTGTTTGGCAATAGCAACATGAATTTGAAATTCCACCTTAAGCTCAGGTGGTTTCTCTTTATTTTTCTCTAAGAGATTGAATATAGGCATAATCATATAAAATCAAACCAACCTCATCATGGCTAGTATCCATGATGAGATAAATAGCAAATAATAAAAACAGTAAAAGATTCCTTACCGTTCACTTACCAATAGCGCTACGCTCCCCGACAACGGTGCCAGAAAATTGTCTTGATGGCTCCCAAGTGCAGGAGATCAATTGTAGTACTTTTCAATAAAGAAAGGTTGTCGAACCCACGAGGAGCTGAAGGTATTGGTGATCAAAAATAACAAGAAAGCAGTAATAATAAAGTAACAGTTTTTGGTGTTTTGGGTATATAGTTTGCAATAAAAATAAAGTGCGGAAAATAAATAGCAATAAGTAAATGCTCTCGATGAGAGAAAAACACAATCCTATATGCAGCAAGAGGATAAGCTAAAGTGTGTGCTTATATGAGACAAAAGTTTCCGAGGGTAAACGACATGGTAAATATCTTGTCAAGCTTTATTTAATTAGGGGCGGAGTCTTAATTAGATGCAGCCATAAGCGTGTGCAAATGCACCCCTTATGATGGGTCCTAGAGCCATTTTCATGTGCAAGTATATGAATCATTAATACGTAAATGTCCCATCATATCCATAAGATTTAGGGTCCCCGACATAAACCCCTCTAATGCAACTCATAGTGTTGGAAGACGGTTTCTGTCATTCCGGCCCTACAACACTAATGCATTACATCAAAGTGCTGCTCTATGAGCCCATATAGGTGAAGTAATATGCAGTCGACATTCGCATAAAACCATCATAGAACAACATAAAAGATAGAAAACTTGACCAAATACTCATTGCACATCATATAGAATCATAGCCAGATCATCGTATGCCCTTAGGAACGTGGGGAAGTACTCACAAGTGACAAACATAATATGGACCAGATGCATAATGGTTCCAACACAATATGAATATATAATCTCCCCACCAAATAATGACAACGTATCAATCACGAACATGCATTAACACTAAAAACAATATCAGTGGTTCAATTCAACACAAACTATGAGGGAGATGACATCGATCTCGTAGATGGTGATGATGGTGATGATGGTGCTAATGGAGATGTTGATGGAGACGCCTCCTTCCAAGCCAAGGAGGGTTGGGGATGTCGATGGCGTCGCTTTCCCCTTCACCGGAGGCACCGATGCAGCAGGATTTGCCCTCTCCCGGAGTAGGAGAGGACTTTCGCCTCCTCCGCCGCCTCAATAAATCTCGGGAAAAATATGGCTTAGATTTTTGGGCAAAACGGAGCATCTGGGATAAAAGGGCGGCCGAAACGATGTATGAGGTGCGAACGAGGGTGGGTGGCGCGGCCAGGAAGTTGGGTCGCGCCACCCGTGCTCGTTTGCACCTCGTGGACCCTCTCGCGTGCTTCTTTCGCTCACGGCCTTCCTTCGGGTGAAAAACTGATCAGGTAATTTTTCTTGAATTTTTGAAATCCAGAAAGCCCCAAAACAAATAAAATATGAAAAACGAGGTTTTCTGCCTCCCACGAATTAAATACCAAAGAAGGAGACTTTGTAGGAAAGTCCTGAAAATCATCTAAAAATGCATAAATAACATTGTATGAAGGCAAATAATAATAAAAACTAACTCTATAGGTTGCAATAATGATGATGCAAAATGCACATATCAATCTCCCAAGGGAGTGACAAGAGGTGAAAAGTTTAGTACTACATGGAAAGTTGGAAGGAAGTTAGACCACCTTACAAGGCGGGTTGTTCCACCACTAGTAGTTGAGTGAGAAGAGGAGTAGAACATGTGCGCTCGACCTCCTCATCGCTCATTCGTCTCGACATGACGCGTGCGTGTGCGCGGCGCTCTCGTGTTCAGTGAATTGAACCTTGAGCCGAGGCTTTCCTTTTATTTTTTAGATCAAGAAAACGATTAGAGTTCTAGATGGATGCGTCGCAGTTAGTCGGTTCGGGCTGCTCCCAAATCGTGGGCCCATGTTGCCTAGCGTTTCCTAAGCCTATATAATATAGTGCCTGGTTGCCGCAGAAAAATATCTAATACACGAGTTAGGGTTTTACCACCCCTCTCCTCTTGCAACGCCTACTCAATCCCGCCCGCCGGCATGCACTGGCTAACGGGAGAGCAGGTCTTCGGAACCACTCGCCTTTTCGATCCTGTACGGGAGAGGGCGGATTAGGTTTTTGGGAAGCATTATGCGTGATTTCTCAACCTCTTCATCACGTGCCGTCTTCCATGCAAAGCGGGCGGTGTTGCCTACCGTTGTCTTCAACATCGTCTACTTCGATCTGTCTTCACCAACGTTGTGATGAACAATATTACCGCTGCAACGACATCTCCTACACCTCCACCAAACAGTATGTGTCACGTGCTCCAATCCGTTTAGCGATGGTTGTTGTAGCGTGCATGCACTGCTACTGTTCATGTTGCTTAATACATCTAGTATGTTCGAGTTTCACATGTTAGTAGCTGCTATAGTCATGTTTTATATTCTGGAATTAATTATGGAAATTATAACTAATTATCCAACAATGCATTTTTAATCATCTTTTAGAATGAAATCTTGCATTCGTAATCATCAAAACACATGTGCTGACTCCAAAATGCATTTGAAGGTTTTCAGAAAATAAATGAGATTTTGCCATCCCAAAGGGAAAAAAAAACACCAAGTTACCTTACAATTTATATGCTGTAAATCTGTCTGGGTAAGCATCTGAATCCTTCATAGTTCATAGTACGTATCTCACTCATAAGATCGCCTGGGATACTTTCAGATAGATTTCCATAACAAATGCTGACGACACATGTTCGTTTCTCTGTGCTGCGATGCGACCGTCGAGAGAGATTAGTTATTTGTCTGAGAAAGGCACTATTAGTTAATGGTTACGAGCTAGAAATTAGTACGTAAGCTGTTGAATGACCCTAACTAATCATATGGCACCTGCGTCGCCTCCTGGCCACCTAAACACTGAAATCTGAGTAATTGCTCAGTTGGAGTGGGAAAAAGATGGCCATTTGACTTCGCTTTGTCAAGCAGCCTATACTATCTCCTGCGTTTGCACTGTGTTTCAAAAAAAAAAAAAAAATCTCCTGCGTTTGCACTGTCTATTGTCAAAGGCGTTGCGCTTTCCAGCTGAACTGGTGTCCGATGTGCGCACTGTCTTGGTAACTGTTTTTGTTTTCAGTCTCTTTCAGGTTTTCCAGTGGCGGCCTTGTTTGTGATACTAGGTCAGACATGCTTTGATCCTTCTACTAGAAGTAGGTTTCGATCCATACTTTTGCACCGATTCAGGTCAGATTGACACTGGATAACTACTAGTCCCTCATAAGTTTCGTGGTTTTAGATTACTGATGAACAATACCTTCCCGGCCGGAGACGGTGCAGTAACGAATCAGTTACCTCTGCGGAAACGAATCCCTTTTCAGCGGTGATGATCTATATAACTTGTCGATTGACCGAGTTAATGCGGTCGCTGTTTGTCTCTGTATTCTGTAGTTCTGCATGAGGGAGGAGTAGGAACAATTTCCACTTCCTATGAACAGGAGCGGTAAAAAGGTCGGGCATGGTGAAACGCAACACATGGCGCCAGTGGGTGCAACAACTCCCCGTCAGCATTTTGAACCATGCATGGGGTGGGGGCGGGGCAGACAGGAGAGAAAGGAGCAGGGAGGGAGGCGGCAACGAACCGCACGGAATCGTAACCTAATCTTCCAAATCTCAAACAACCGCACTGACTGACCGACCCCAACCCGTGCTTAATTCAGCTAGCTAGCTTATCGACCTTGATCGGCGACCTCTATATATAGTCGCCGGTGTCGCACTTCGTTTTGTCATCAGCGCAACAGCAGCACCTAGCAGTCACAGAACCAGTCGAGCAGAGGTAGCCATGGGAAGAGCAATGCAGGCGACCATGGCGACGAGAGGTTTCACGAGGCTCTGCTGCTGCTGCCTCTTCGCTCTCGCTCTCCTCTCGTTCATCATGCCCGGCACCCTCGCCGAGGAGCGCTTCTACGAGTTCGTGGTACGTCTTCGAGCGACACCTGCTCCTGCATGCTGTTTCTTCAGTTGATCGAGCTTGATCCCTAATGCTTAATCTGCGTATGGTGCTCGTCGCCGTTGTGATCGATGCACGCAGGTCCAGGAGACGGCGGTGAAGCGGCTGTGCCAGACGAACAAGATCATCACGGTGAACGGGCAGTTCCCGGGGCCGACCATCGAGGTGAACAGCGGCGACACGCTGGTGATCAGGGCGGTGAACATGGCGCAGTACAACGTGACCCTCCACTGGCACGGCCTCCGGCAGCTGCGCAACGGGTGGGCGGACGGGCCGGAGTTCGTGACGCAGTGCCCCATCCGGCCGGGCTCCAGCTACACGTACCGGTACACCACCGAGGGGCAGGAGGGCACGCTGTGGTGGCACGCGCACAGCTCCTGGCTCCGTGCCACCGTCCACGGCGCGCTCATCATCCACCCCAAGAAGGGGCTGCCATACCCGTTCCCCAAGCCAGCCAAGGAGTTCCCCGTCCTGCTCGGTATGTTCCCCGCGCTATGTTTCTTTGTTTCTTAATCGGTTTGATTTGATCATGTCATATGAGCTTAGTTTCTGATCTGTGTTGGTGTGCGCAGCGGAGTGGTGGAGGAGGGACCCCATTTCGGTGATCAGGCAGTCCATGATCACCGGCGCGCCGCCCAACATCTCCGACACCATCCTCATCAACGGCCAGCCCGGAGATTTCCTCCCGTGCTCCAGCCAAGGTACGTGTGTGTGTCGTTCCCTTCCTTTCATCAGGGATCTATTACCGGGAAAACTAATCATTTGGTACCGTGCATGCACATCACCACAGAGACGAGCATCATTCCAGTGGTCGCCGGCGAGACAAACCTGCTGCGCATCATCAACGCGGCCATGAACTCCGAGCTCTTCGTCTCCCTCGCCGGCCACAAGATGACCGTGGTCGCCGCCGACGCCCAGTACACCAAGCCCTTCGATACCAACGTCGTGCTCGTCGGCCCCGGCCAGACCACGGACGTCCTCGTCACCGCCAACGCCGCCCCTGGCCGCTACTACCTCGCCGCCCGCGTCTACGCCTCCGCCCAGGGCGTCCCCTTCGACAACACCACAGCCACCGCCATCTTCCAGTACAAGGACGCACCACAGGGTCGTCCCCGATCCTCGGGCCATCCGGGGCGCACAGGGCCGGCACCGATGCTCCCGTACATGCCAGCGAACAACGACACGAACGCGGCGACCATGTTCTCGAACAGCATCCGGAGCCCGGGGCCGGTGAAGGTGCCCGGACCGGTGACGCAGGAGGTGTTCACCACGATCGGGTTCGGCCTCTTCAACTGCCGGCCGGGCCCGTTCTGCCAGGGCCCCAACAACACCCGGTTCGGCGCGAGCATGAACAACGTGTCGTTCCAGCTCCCCAACACCGTGTCGCTGCTGCAGGCGCACTACCACCACATCCCCGGCGTCTTCACCGAGGACTTCCCGGCGTTCCCGCCGGTGATCTTCGACTTCACCTCGCAGAACGTCCCGCGCGCGCTGTGGCAGCCCGTCAAGGGCACCCGGCTGTACCGCGTCAAGTTCGGCGCCGTGGTGCAGATCGTGTTCCAGGACACGGGCATCTTCGCCACCGAGGAGCACCCGATGCACATCCACGGGTACCACTTCTACGTGCTCGCCACGGGGTTCGGCAATTACAACCCGAGGCGGGACGAGGCCAAGTTCAACATGGTCGATCCGCCCAGCCGGAACACCATTGGCGTGCCCGTCGGCGGGTGGGCCGTGGTACGCTTCGTGGCGGACAACCCGGGCGTGTGGCTGGTGCACTGCCACATCGACGCCCATCTCACCGGCGGGCTCGCCATGGCGCTGGTGGTGGAGGACGGCAAGGCCGAGCTCGAGTCCACGGTGCCGCCGCCGCTCGACCTGCCCATCTGCGGTCTGTAGAGGCTTCGTTTCTTCATGTGACTTCTGTACAAATGTACATGGTCTGAAACGTACGTGAATCGGTCTCTGTTGTAAGTATTGTGAGATGTTACCACCTACTGTTTGCGATTTGAATTTAGGTTTTGTAATTTGGATTTCCATTCCAATTTGGGTTATTTAGCTAAGTGCAAGTGTAATTTTTTTTCCACAAGAGTGACTTGAGGGACTACATCGAGCTCTCCAAAAAAAAGTGGTTCTATCCTCGAATGATTATTTTATCAACTCCACCAAATTGTTTATCAGGGACAATGGTGTGTAAGTAAAGTAATACAAAATAAACTAAATAAATAGAAAAGAAAATTGTGCCAAAAAGTATGTGACGGTGGAAATGCCACAACTTCAACACTCAGCAAGTAAATAAATAAAATAGAGGAAGGTATTTTTCGGATTTAATTAAAGATGAAAATAATAGAGCATGTACTTAGCTTTGCCTTGTCTCTCTCACATCATCTTCCACTGAGAGTTTGCTTACGTTGTTTCTTTACATGTTGGTCAATCATTTATTTGTTGCAAGTGTTTAACTATTTTTTTTTTGAGGAAACAACGAGGGGCGATCGCCCACCTGAACTCAATTTTCATTAATGCGGGGCAGGTTACACGGGGGGCGTAAAGCCAACAACATAGGTCTGGGCGGCATACCGCGCCCAACAGAGTGAGAGGGGGGGGGGAGCTGGATACAGGGGGAGTACAGGGCGAGGTAAGAGCCAAAATCTAAGAGATAGCCTGGCACCAGGCCAGCAGAGCGCTCGTGTCAACCCTAGAGGGGGGCGCGGACGACCCATAAGCGGAGATGGTCGACTAACAAAGCTAGAATGCGCGGAGTAGACATGAAATCCGCATCAAACACCATTCTATTGCGGGATTTCCAGACGGTCCACAAGAAGGCCAGGATGACCGTGTTGCGCGCTTTCGGGTGCATGGGAGGTAAGTCTTCTGAGAGAGCATCGAGGAGGGCCGAAACGTCGGCGTCCACATGGGGGCGACCTGAGGGGGAGACAGCACTCCAAAGGGGGCGGAGGCGCGGGCAGCCGACAAACAAATGCGAGGTATCTTTCGGTTGATTGGGGAAGAACGGGAAATCTGGGGAGGGCACACATCAAATGCGGTGTAGCAGTGTCCGCGTCCTCGTCTTGTGGAGGCGCAGTAACCAAAAGAACACCCGCACCTTGAGAGCCGCAAAGCAGACCCAGTTGACGTCTTGCCCGGAGACGATACAACCCGAGGAGTGGAGGGACTGGTAGACGCTCCCCTTGGAAATGTCAGTAGATGGGCCGAGCGAGACAGAGGGAATGTCCAGCGACGAAGTGAGGGAGATCCGGGAGAGGCAGACATGGATGAACTCCATCTCGCCGGCGGCCGCTGCAGAAATTCGGTGAATGAGTGGAACCTCAACAGCCCCACTCCTGAGGGTATCGGCAATGGTGGCGAGGGGGTGGAGGCAGTGAGAGAATACCGCGGCAAGCGTTGAACTTTATTTTATATCTATGCTCTCTTGCACATGATTTGTGTTCTGACTTCTAAATGGTATAGATGGAGTAAAAATTTCATGTGGTGCATGTTGTATTTAAATGCAAAAAAAAAATTATGCATGTACATAGGGGCGTTTCCCCACTTTTTTGGAGCACCATTTTGTTTTTATTATAATATCTTCTTTTGTCCAATGGGTTCTTTGGATCTTGTGATGGCTTGCTTCATTCCTTGGAACTTCTTCACAATGTTATATGTTTGTAGTTTTTATCATCGATATAGTTTGATTTCATCCGAGTATTCATTGTTGGATATTTGCATTTGATTTCATTCATATTATGAGAAATGAACACCTTATTGAGGAACCGGCCATTTTGACAATGGATACCAATGGTGGAATTTTTTTACGGTTTAAGGGAATTGGAATTTTTTTGCTTTAGGTTGTGCTTAAGCTGTTCCCTTCATTCTTTGCGTCCTATCTTGTTTGTTGCTTTGCACAGTTGAGTATATAGAGGAAACTCCACCAACAACAGTAGTTGGCAATATATAAAATAAAATTTAAGTTTATTTACAAGTGCATAGATTATGGGGGGTTTGCTCTATATATGGTTGTTCAAGGAGCATCAAGTACTTTTGTAGTGTTTGATGTTAGTGCAACCGGTTTGGTTTTTAAAATTCCTTATATAAACCCTCTCGATGCGATTGTCATCAATGGCTAAGCTGGGGGTGACATAGGCATCCCGAATGGGCCTGCCGAAGGAGCTACCCGGGGTTTCTTGAAGGCCCACTACCCGAAGAATACAAAGCCCGGAAGTCCATTGAAGTGTCGATATGGAAAATAGAGATAGATTAGGAATAAAGAGATATGTAACTATACGGGACGAACTCAGAGAGTCTCCCGATATTTGTAACTTGTACGACACGAAACCCTCAGCTCCGCCTCCTATATAAGGGGGAGTCGAGGGATAAAGAAAGGATCGATTTCATTGTCAACACAACCCTAGTTTTTAGCAGTCGAGCACCTTTTCGGCTGAAACCTTCGATATCTACTTGCCCTCTACTTTCCGCGAAACCCTAGTCTACAACTCGTAGGCATTGACAAGTTAATCCCTTGTCAATTGGCGCCGTCTGTGGGGATTGGAGGCGACAAGGAGCTGATCTCGATGGCATCGTCAACATCTTCGGCAACATCGTCAACTTCATCGGTAGCAAGCAACACGATGGACGGATGTAAACAGATCAAAACTGTTCTCGTTGATTTTGTTCCTCACCCTCCCGCCCGTGTGGATGCATATGCGTATCTGGAGGAGCCAATGGAGATGCCGTTCGTTAGTTTCCACTTCCGCATCGGGAAAGAGGGATCGCATCGTCTCGCGGCACCGAATTCTTCGGATCCGTTAGCGGTCGATTCCGATTTCTCGGGATTATCATCATCGTTCGAGTCAGGCGACGAAGAGATCTCGCCGCCAAGCTTCATCAAGCCCGCTTCAAGCGGAAAAATCGCCGACATCTTCGGCAACATGTCCTTCGGGTCGTATGCAGACTCAGATCTAAGCAGAGACTCAGAGAGCGTCGGCAGCTTCGACAGATCTACTTCTGTTCGGGAGGTATTCGCCGATCTATACGACGGTGTCACCAACCCTGAGGGAAACAAAGCCACAATATATCATCAAATCTGTGCAATTGGAGAATCGAGTCGCCAGGACGATGAAGCATCAGAGACTTTCGATGATTTGGTAAATCCATACATCGATCCCGCTGATCTCACTCGAGGATTGGGAAATAAATGCGTCAGCCCCACACCTCGCCAGAAGTTGCAACTTCCACAAGCAACTTGGGACATAGCCTCAAGAGCTATGAACGACACAGAGTCAATGACCACCGCAGCCATGGTAGAAGAGCTGCAAGTGTATCAGTATAAAATCTCTCGTACTGGACGAGAACTCGAAAAAATAGAGAATTGAAATTGAAAAATGAAAAGCTGCAGCCTCTGCGTCAAGTGCGCGAAGAGCTGAGTTAAGCCGACAATCAGGAACTTCGGGAGATAACCACAGAGCATCACGTGCAAGAGGAAGATCTCGTCTGGCGCATATACCTGAGCATGAGCGGGAGCACCTGATCTAGGACCTCGACATGTCCTTCATGTCGATAGATACAAGAGGGAATATCATCCCCAAAACACCGGAAGCTGGATACATGGCGACTCAAGCCTATATACTAGCATCAAGGCCACCTGTGGGAGACCCGAGAGAAGCACTATATCAGATGGCCATGGCTGGAGTTGGAGTCATGGGAACAACATTCGCAAGCTCAAGCACACCACAACCTGCAGGTGCACCAAGGCGAAATAGTCTTCGACCAGCCACGGTGGCGCGAGACCCTCCACGAACGGAGGAGGCAAGAGATATAGAGGCACAAGCTCGAGTCGACAGGGCACGTGAAAATAGATCGAGGCGACACTCGCCAGAAATCGAAGAAGAAGATATGTGCGGACTCCCATGCTTTACTCGACGAGTTCGCAGAACGCGGGTCCCCTCTGGTTTCAAATTACCAGATGGCTATAAAAAGTTCGATGGTTTGCAAGATCCCGAGGATTGGTTAATAAACTACCTGGAAATAGTAAAGTTACTGGGTGGAACAAGAGCAATAGCCATGCAGAGCGTCCAAGTCCATCTTAGTGGAGCCGCAAGATCATGGATAAAGAAGTTACCAGTTGGGTCCATCGACAGTTGGGACACTTTTGAAGAATTGTTCGTGAATAATTTCCGCTCCACGTGCAATAAGCCTGCATCCATAGAGCAATTAAGGGCTTGCAAGCAAAAGTATGGTGAGCCAATGAGGACGTACATTCAGCGGTGGAACATCATAAAAAACTCAGCAGAGAATGTATCCGATGAAAGAGCAATAGATGCGTTTGTCGCAGGAATACAAAGAAAATACTTCATCGAGGACTTGGGTAGATCCAACCAAAAGACAATAGCAGAACTCATGGATATAGCGAATCGTTGGGCAGATGGAGAAGATGCCGTGCAAAATAAATGGCAGAGATCACCAGAGGAGGATCGCAACAGAAATAGTAATCAAAATAGGCAAAGATATCCTCGCCAGTACTCAGACTACGACGGTCCCGGCCAAGTGGCGGCTAGCTTCCGAGGAAATATGGAGGAAATCATCGGGAGGACTACCAAAGAGGCAGCAAGCAGCGCAATGATCACAGGGATGCGCCAAGCTCTAGCAGGAAAAATAATAGGCCAAGGTTCCAAAGGCCATACAATATATCACCTGAAGATCTACTGAACGGGTCGTGCCAGATGCACTTCTATCTCGACAATGAGGGGAAAAGACAGCCGGGTCATCTTCAGAAGGACTGTCGGACTTTCCAAGCTTTGCACAGATACGCGGGACACGGCAATGCACAAGCAGCAAACAGGGGGCACCCGCAAGGGCCAAGGAGTGAGATTCACCTTCCACCTCCACCCGCAATTACCGAAGAAAACAGACATCAGTTGCAATTGGCGGCAAACCCAGTCAACGGTCCTTACATCGATACAAATGGAGCAGTGGCGATGATTCAGAAAGGCAGGCCCTCGAATAGGGCACAAAAGGTGATTTCGCGACAAGTTTACATGGCAGAGAAGATGCCTCCACCAACAATCGAGTACTTGAATTGGTCGGGACATGACATCGGGTTTACCCAAGCGCACCATCCGCCCCAAGTTCCGCGGCCAGGGCAATCAACCATGATTTTGCCAGCTGTGATTGCAGGATTCGACGTTTCACGCGTATTCATAGATGGAGGGAGCAGTTTGAACCTCATGTTCGCAGACACATTGAGGAAGATGAATATATCTCTGTCAAACTTGACACCAACAGACACGCTCTTCCATGGCATTACACCTGAGAAGCCTAACTATCCACTGGGAAAAATCAATCTCGACATTCGGTTTGGAACTCGAGAGAATTACAGAAGAGAGAAGCTGGAGTTCGAAGTCATAGATTTTCCGTCACAGTATCATGCTCTACTAGGGCGACCCGCTTATGCTAGATTCATGGCGGTGCTGCATTATACATATCTGTTATGGAGAATTCCTGGACCTAAGGGTCCAATCACGGTAAAGGGAAGTTTTTCTCTGGCAGATAAGTGCGACAAGGACTTCCACAAGATGTCAGAAACTTTCGGGATGCAGGCGGAGTACGCAGCATCAAGGTTAACAACTGATTATGATGTGCTACCTGACGGAGGAAGGCCACTCAAGGAGCAAACCTTCGACACCTCCAAGAACTCTAAGGAAGTACATATCCACCTGACAGATCCCAAGAAGACGACAACTATCGCAACAAACATGGATATCGCAAAGGAAAGCGCGCTCGTCGAGTTCCTCTGTGAGCGCTGGGAAATCTTCGAATGGTGTCCAGCTGACATGCCAAGAGTACCCAGGGAACTTGCCGAGCACCCCTTAAATTTGGATCCACCACGAGCCAGACCGATTCATCAACCTTTGCGGCGTTTTTCTGAGCCAAATCGCAAAGCCATGCTATCCGAGATTAATCGACTTAGAGAAGCAAACTTCATCAAGGAGCTACACACCGAGGCCACATGGGTCGCCAATCCAGTGATGGTCCCAAAGAAAAACACTTATGTCATGCACATGTGCGTCGACTTCACATGTCTTAATAAACATTGTCCAAAGGATCATTTTCCCCTCCCGAGGATCGATCAAATTATCGACTCCATAGCGGGCTGTGAACGTCTTTCCTTCCTGGACGCGTACTCTGGTTACAATCAGATCCGCTTAAAATAATAAGATGAAGTGAAAACAACTTTTATAACCCCTTACAGCCTGTTCTGCTACAGAACAATGATGCAAAAGTGTCTTGCCACGCAGATCGGCAAAAACGTACAAGTATACATCGATGATGTCTTCATAACAACAAAGCAAGGATCATCCCTGATCGATGACCTCAAGGAAACCTTCGACAACCTCGACAAGTTTCGCCTCAAGCTCAACCCAACAAAGTGTTCCTTTGGTGTTCCTGCGAGAGAACTCCTCGGGTACTTGGTGTCAGCAAGAGGGATCGAGGCCAATCCAGAAAAAATTCAGGCCATCGTAACAATGAGGAAACCAACGAAGCTTAAGGAAATACAGCAGTTAACTGGGCGAGTCGCTGCTTTGAGCAGATTTGTCGCTAGGTTGGGAGAAAAGGTGTTGCTGTTCTACGCGCTAATCAAATAAGGGGAAAAGTTCGAGTGGAACGAAGAATCAGACAGAGTTTTCGAGCATCTCAACTGTACAATCTCGACACCCCCAATACCGGTGGCTCCAAAAGATAAAGAACTTCTCCTGCTGTATATTGCGGCGACACCTCAGGTGGTCAACACAGTCCTCGTGGTGGAGAGAGAGGAAGAAGGGAAAATCCATGGAGTTCAACGGCCGGTATACTTCATCAGCGAAGTTTTATCGCCATCAAAGTAGCGCTATCCGCAGTATCAGAAACTAGCATATGGAGTGTTTACGACAGCAAGAAAACTGCGACACTATTTTTCGGCACATCTGATAGTAGTGGTCAACGAGGCGTCTCTCTCAAACATCCTAAACAATCCAGAAGCTACAGGACGTGTCTCCCTTTGGGGAATAGAGCTTTCCCCTCGGGACATCACTTCCGAAAAAAGAAAAGCAATAAAGTGGCAAATCCTGCCAGACTTTATCGCAGAGTGGATGGAGCTGCAAAACACAGGACCCCTGGATTTATCGAGTACCTTGCATATGAATTTCGACGGGTCCAAAATATTAGAAGGAGCGGGAGCAGGCGTGATACTTGTGTCACCTCAAGGCGACAAAATGAAATACATATTGCGGATGACGTTTCCTAACGCATCCAATAATGAGGCAGAATATGAAGCACTTATACACGGGATGAAGATGGCAAAAGCATGCGGTGCCACCCGCCTCAAAATTTTCGGCGACTCGCATCTGGTAGAAAAACAGGTGATGAACAAGTGCGATGATACGTCTCAAACGTATCTATAATTTCTTATGTTCCATGCTTATTTTATGACAATACCTACATGTTTTATACACACTTTATGTCATTATTATGCATTTTCCGGAACTAACCTATTGACAAGATGCCGAAGTGCCAGTTCCTGTTTTCTGCTGTTTTTGGTTTCAGAAATCCTAGTAAGGAAATATTCTCGGAATTGGACGAAATCAACGCCCGTATCTTATAATTCCACGAAGCTTCGAACACCGGAGAGGGGCCAGAGGAGAGGCCCAGGGCCACCACACATGGTGGCGGCACGGCCCAAGGGGGCGCGCCCCCCTGTTGTCTGGCTGCCCCAGACCCCCTCCGAGGCTGCCCTTCCGCCTACTTAAGGACTCCGTCGAAAACCCTAAAGGAATAAGCCACGATACGAGAAAAGTTCCAGAGCCGCCGCCATCGCGAAGCCAAGATTCGGGGGACAGAAGTCTCTGTTCCGGCACGCCGCCGGACGGGGAAGTGCCCCCGGAAGGCATCTCCATCGACACCACCGCCATCTTCATCGTCGCTGCTGTCTCCCATGATGAGGAGGGAGTAGTTCTCCCTCAAGGCTAAGGGCTGTACCGGTAGCTATGTGGTTCATCTCTCTCTCCCATGTGATCTTTATGTGATCATGAGCTTTGTGATCTAGTTGAATATCATCTATGTGCTACTCTAGTGATGTTATTAAAGTAGTCTATTCCTCCTTCATGATGTAATGGTGACAGTGTGTGCATCTTGTAGTACTTGGCGTAGGTTATGATTGTAATCTCTTGTAGATTATGGAGTTAACTATTACTATGATAGTATTGATGTGATCTATTCCCCCTTTCATAGTGTAATGGTGACAGTGTGTGCGCTATGTTAGTTCTCGGTCTAAATTGCAATGATCTATTATGCACTCTAAGGTTATTTAAATATGAACATCGAATGTTGTGGAGCTTGTTAACTCCGGCATTGAGGTGCTCTTGTAGCCCTACACAATGAAAGGTGTTTGTCATCCAACAAGAGAGTGTAGAGAAAGTAGTATTTGTTTATTCAGTTATGTGATCAATGTTGAGAGTGTCCACTAGTGAAAGTATGATCCCTAGGCCTTGTTTCCGAATAAGTTACACCACAGAGAATTGCTTCCCACGCCAAGCTATTTTCTCGCTTGTTTACTGTTTTACTGCATCTTTACTTCCTGCAATATTACCATCATCTATACCACTTGTATTTCACTATCTCTTCGCCAAACTAGTGCACCTATACATCTGACAAGTGTATTAGGTGTGTTGGGGACACAAGAGACTTCTTGTATCGTGATTGCAGGGTTGCTTGAGAGGGATATCTTTGACCTCTTCCTCCCTGAGTTCGATAAACCTTGGGTGATCCACTTAAGGGAAACTTGCTGCTGTTCTACAAACCTCTGCTCTTGGAGGCCCAACACAAACAGGAATAGAAGCGTGCGTAGACATCAAGCTATTTTCGCGCCGTTGCCGGGGAGGTAAGGTAAAAGGTATTCACATCCTCCGACTACTAAGCTATTTCCTAGCACTGTTGCCGGTGTGTGAGTGCTCGAAGCTATTTCCTTTAGATCCTGCAATTGCATCTTTTTGTTTCTTGTTTTTATTTTCACTAGTTAGGCATAATGGAAAACAACAAAAAAATTGGTGAGCTTTTTAATCTTTTTCCTGAGTTAGAATTGTTTGATGCGAAAATTAAAAAACCTATGGAACCTTATTTGCATGCTAGTAGCAATGTTATTAGTATGAACGCAATTACTGCTATGGAGAAGTCTAAGCTTGGGGAAGCTAGTTTTCATGATCTTTATAGCTTCCCATCTTTAGGGGAGAAAATTTGCTCTGATAATACTTTATCTCCCATATGCGATAACTCTAATGATGCTTGTGATATTTTAAATCCACCTACTGAAAGTATTCCATATAAAATACCTATGAAAATTATTGAACGTGTTATGGATAACCGCTATGAAGGGGATGGAACTGTCCATCCTGGAGATCATTTACTGTTTTTGCATGAATTATGCGGGTTATTCAAGTGTGCAGGTATCTCTATGGATGAAGTGAAGAAGAAATTATTCTCTATGTCGTTGTCTGGTAAAGTGGCGCATTGGTATAAATTGTTGAAGAATGGGAATTCTCTTGATTGGAAGGATATTGTGCCTCTATTTTACTCTAAATTTTATCCTCCAAGTGAAATTCACAAAGACCGGAACCGCATATATAATTTCTGGCCTCATGATGGAGAGAGTATTACCCAAGCATGGGGAAGATTGAAGTCTTTAATGCTCAAATGCCCCATTCATGAGCTTCCTGGTAATATCATCATTGATAATTTCTATGCAAGCCTTTCTTTTCGAGATAAAACCTTGTTGGATACTACTTGTTCTGGATCATTTACACGCAATGAAGAAGAGTTTAAAAGGGACCTTCTTGATCGGATTCAGGAGAATACTGAAGGATGGGAGAATAACAAAGGTAAAGAGTCAGGTATAAATTATGATTATAAATGCATTGAAACTTTTATGGATACTGATAAAATTCGAAATATGAGTGCTACTTATGGTCTTGACTCTCAAGTTGTTGCAAATCTTTATAAAGCTTTTGCCTCTCATTTTGAATTGCCTAGGAAGAATTTTGATAAGTATCATGAACCTTTTAAAGATGCTTGCATGAAGGATGAAACTGTTATTAATGATTGCAATGAACATGTTCAAACTTCTGAAAATGCTATTTCCTATAAGCATGTTAATTTTTGTGGAATGCATAGACCTTGTGGAATTAATCAAATCGAAGATGAATATTGTATCCATCATAGGAATGAAAAAACTAGAAAGTGGTCTAGGGCTCTAGATGATCTTGGTGAAAAAGTTTGTGCCCTCTATCCTTTTATTTGTGAACTTTGCCATAAAGTGGGCCATTTTAATTTTCAATGTTCCTCCAATGATAATTCGAACCCCATGAGTGCTGCAAATTTGTATTGTGATGATGAAATTACTCCTAATCAACATGATGAACTTACTTTATTTTTGTGGTGTGAAGAGTTATCAAGAAAAATCTCTTTGTTACATATGAGTGATCTTGATATTGATGATGTCCTGCATGGGTGTCTTTCTTATTGCATTAATAATTGCCATACAAATACTTACATACGGAATATCTTAGAAGATGACACCTTGCCAAAATATGATAGGACCGCTGTGTGTTTTGAACTTATTAATGAAAAGGAGGAATCCTCCCAAGTTTCTTCTATTGTTTCTGGAAATAAAACAGGTTATGTGGAGAAGCCTCTCATCAAGCCTCTCCCTCCTAAAAAAAGGGAATGAGGAGAAGGAAGAGAAGAAGAAGAAGAAGGGGAATAAAAAGAAAGAGGTAACAGCATATCCCCGCGTGTATGAGATAACGATAGGTAACCGTAAGTATGTTGCTCCTGATGATTATTATGATAATGAATCTGAGTACAATGATCTTCCTATGCCCTTTACCTACATTAGTGATCATGATTTGAAAGAGCACACTACTTTTGATATTGCAAATCTCTGGGAAACTAATTCTGAAAATGATAATGTTAATAATTGTCATAGTATCAGTACTATCCATGCTTCCTCCCATAATGATATAGAAAGCTCTAAGCTTGGGGATGAGGTGTTTGAAAATCCTTTTGCTACTGATCATTATATGTTTGATACATCTCCTTCTAGTAACAACGATGGTATGGTCACAGATGAACATACTGTGAAAGATAACTATTCTATTTCTTATGATGACACTGTGCCTCCAATCTTTGATGATTATTATAGAGAATGCTATGATATAGGTTATAACTATCCTTATGAAACTTGTCATAGTTATGATTGGATTGCCAAAAACAATTCCCTTAGTATGCAACTTGTTTACCATGTTCAAATTCTTGATAATGATCCTGCTCCAATTACTATTAATGAGAAGAATTCTTCTTATGCCAAAATTAATGATACTTTTATGCACATGAACCATGATAAGAATGTTTTAAGTGATGGATATATTGTGGATTTCATCAATGATGCTACTGAAAGTTATTATGAGAGAGGGAAACATGGTTATATGCATCTTAATAATATTAAGTTTCCCCTCTTTGTGTTGAGAATCTTGAAGTTACACTTGTTTTGTCTTCCTATGCTATTCACTTTGTTCTTCATTGACTTGTTTATTTACAAGATTCCTTTTCATAGGAAGTGGGTTAGGCTTAAATTTGTTTCATACTTGTTTTTTTATGCCCTCTTTGCTCCAACTCTCATCCTTACGAGTGCATCATTAAAATTACTGAGCCCATCTTAATGGCTATAAAGAAAGCACTTCTTGGGAGATAACTCATGTGTTTATTTTACTACAGAACTTTTGTTTTATATTTGAGTATTGGAAGTTGTTACTACTGTAGCAACCTCTCCTTATCTTTATTTTATTTTCATTGTTGTGCCAAGTAAA
This sequence comes from Lolium multiflorum, assembly GCA_030979885.1. NCBI lineage: Eukaryota > Viridiplantae > Streptophyta > Magnoliopsida > Poales > Poaceae > Lolium > Lolium multiflorum. The sequence continues at coordinate 102,642,273 of CM061751.1, forward strand.
GTCTTTGATAGTAAAGTCAATACTAGATTTGGATTACTGCGCAGAAACAGATTTCTTACTATCACGAAATTGAGCAGCCCCTTCTGTAGGTAACTCATAAAAATCTGCCAATTTACGTGCGTGTTCCTCAGATATGTACGCAACTTTCATTAGTTTTGAGCTTTTTCATCTGAGCAAGTTAAGTGCCCCATAAAAATTCGTCTTTACGGACTGTTTTGTTTTGACAGATTCTGCCTTTTATTTCGCATTGCCTCTTTTGCTATGTTGAATGGATTTCTTTGTTCCATTAACTTCCAGTAGCTTTGGGCAATGTCCAGAAGTGTTAAGAATGATTGTGTTACCTCTAAACATGTGAATTTTTGATTATGCACTAACCCTCTAATGAGTTTGTTTCGAGTTTGGTGTGGAGGAAGTTTTCAAGGATCAAGAGAGGAGGATGATATACTATGATCAAGAAGAGTGAAAAGTCTAAGCTTGGGGATGCCCCCGTGGTTCATCCCTGCATATTTAAAGAAGACTCAAGCATCTAAGCTTGGGGATGCCTTGGGCATCCCCTTCTTCATCAACTTATCAGGTTTCTTCTATTGAAACTATATTTTTATTCGGTCACATCTTATGTGCTTTACTTGGAGCGTCTGTGTGCTTTTATTTTCATTTTGTGATCTTAGTTCTCTGAATAAATTCATACTTGTGTGGGAGAGAGACACGCTCCGCTGTTGCGTATGAACACATGTGTTCTTAGCTTTACTCTTAATGTTCATGGCGAAGGTTGAAACTGCTTCGTTCATTGTTATATGGTTGGAAATCAAAAATGTTGCATGTGGTAATTGGTATAATGTCTTGAATAATTTGATACTTGGCAATTGTTGTGCTCATATAGATCATGTTTAAGCTCTTGCATCATGTACTTTGTACCCATTAATGAAGAACTACATAGAGCTTGTTAAAATTTGGTTTCCAAGATTGGTCTCTAGAGTCTAGATATTTTCTGGTTAAGGTGTTTGAACAACAAGGAAGACGATGTAAAGTCTTATAATGCTTACAATATGTTCATATGTGAGTCTTGCTGCACCGTTTTATACTTGAGTTTGCTTCAAACAACCTTGCTAGCCTAGCCTTGTATTGAGAGGAATTCTTCTCGTGCATCCAAATCCTTGAGCCAAAAACTATGCCATTTGTGTCCACCATACCTACCTACTACATGGTATTTCTCTGCCATTCCAAAGTACATTACTTGAGTGCTACCTTTAAAATTCTATTTTTTGTCTTTACAATATATAGCTCATGGGAAAATAGCCTTAAAAACTATTGTGGTGAAGAATATGTTGCTATGTATCTTATTTCTTATAAGTTGCTTGTTGAGCGGTAACCATGTTTCTGGGGACGCCATCAACTTTTACACCTTTGTTGAATATCATGTGAGTTGCTATGCATGTTCGTCTTGTCTGAAGTAAGGGCGATTTTCATGATCAAATGGTTTGAGTATGCATATTGTTAGAGAAGAACATTGGGCCGCTAACTAAAGCCATGAATCATGGTGGAAGTTTCAGTTTGGACACAAATCCTCAATCTCTTATGAGAATATTATCTTTTGTTGAATGCTTATGCATTAAAAGAGGAGTCCATTATCTGTTGTCTATGTTGTCCCGGTATGGATGTCTAAGTTGAGAATAATCAAAAGCGAGAAATCCAATGCGAACTTTCTCCTTAGACCTTTGTACAGGCGGCATAGAGGTACCCTTTGTGACACTTGGTTGAAACATATGTTATGCAATGATAATCCGTGTTAATCCAAGCTAATTAGGACAAGGTGCGGGCACTATTAGTATACTATGCATGAGGCTTGCAACTTATAGGATATCTTATACATAACACATATGATTTATTACTACCGTTGACAAAATTGTTTCTATGTTTTCAAAATAAAAGCTCTAGCACAAAAATAGTAATCCATGCTTCCCTCTGCGAAGGGCCTTTCTTTTACTTTATGTTGAGTCAGTTTACCCACTTCTTTCTATCTTAGAAGCAAACACTTGTGTCAACTGTGTGCATTGATTCTTACATGTTTACTTATTGCACTTGTCATATTGCTTTATGTTGACAACTATCCATGAGATATACATGTTACAAGTTGAAAGCAATTGCTGAAACTTAATCATCCTTTGTGTTGTTTCAAAACCTTCTATTAAGAATCTATTGCTTTATGAGTTAACTCTTATGCAAGACTTATTGATGCTTGTCTTGAAAGTACTATTCATGAAAAGTCTTTGCTATATGATTCAGTTGTTTAATCATCATCTTTACCATTGCTTTGAATTACTTCATTCATCTTATATGCTTTACAATAGTATTGATCAAGATCATGTTGGTAGCATGTCACTTAAGAAATTATCCTTGTTATCGTTTACCTACTCGAGGCCAGTAGGAACTAAGTTTGGGGATGCTTGATACGTCTCAAACGTATCTATAATTTCTTATGTTCCATGCTTGTTTTATGACAATACCTACATGTTTTATACACACTTTATGTCATTATTATGCATTTTCGGAACTAACCTATTGACAAGATGCCGAAGTGCCGTTCCTGTTCTGCTGTTTTTTGTTTCAGAAATCCTAGTAAGGAAATATTCTCGGTTGGACGAAATCAACGCCGTCTTATAATTCCACGAAGCTTCGAACACCGGAGAGGGGCCAGAGGAGAGGCCAGGGCCACCACACATGGTGGCGGCGGCCCAAGGGGGCCTGTTGTCTGGCTGCCCCAGACCCCCTCCGAGGCTGCCCTTCCGCCTACTTAAGGACTCCATCGCGAAAACCCTAAAGGAATAAGCCACGATACGAGAAAAGTTCCAGAGTCGCCGCCATCGCGAAGCCAAGATTCGAGGACAGTCTCGTTCCGGCGCCGGACGGGGAAGTGCCCCGAAGGCATCTCCATCGACACCACCACCATCTTCATCGCCGTTGTTGTCTCCCATGATGAGGAGGGAGTAGTTCTCCCTCGAGGCTAAGGGCTGTACCGGTAGCTATGTGGTTCATCTCTCTCCCATGTGATCTTTATGTGATCATGAGCTTTGTGATCTAGTTGAATATCATCTATGTGCTACTCTAGTGATGTTATTAAAGTAGTCTATTCCTCCTTCATGATGTAATGGTGACAGTGTGTGCATCATGTAGTACTTGGCGTAGGTTATGATTGTAATCTCTTGTAGATTATGGAGTTAACTATTACTATGATAGTATTGATGTGATCTATTCCCCCTTTCATAGTAATGGTGACAGTGTGTGCGCTATGTTAGTTCTCGGTCTAAATTGCAATGATCTATTATGCACTCTAAGGTTATTTAAATATGAACATCGAATGTTGTGGAGCTTGTTAACTCCGGCATTGAGGTGCTCTTGTAGCCCTACACAATGAATGGTGTTTGTCATCCAACAAGAGAGTGTAGAGAAAGTAGTATTTATTCTGTTATGTGATCAATGTTGAGAGTGTCCACTAGTGAAAGTATGATCCCTAGGCCTTGTTTCCGAATAAGTTACACCACAGAGAATTGCTTCCCACGCCACAAGCTATTTTCTAGCACCGCTTGTTTACTGTTTTACTGCATCTTTACTTCCTGCAATATTACCATCATCTATACCACTTGTATTTCACTATCTCTTCACTGAACTAGTGCACCTATACATCTGTCAAGTGTATTAGGTGTGTTGGGGACACAAGAGACTTCTTGTATCGTGATGGGGTTGCTTGAGAGGGATATCTTTGACCTCTTCCTCCGTGAGTTCGATAAACCTTGGGTGATCCACTTAAGGGAAAACTTGTTGCTGTTCTACAAACCTCTGCTCTTGGAGGCCCAACACTGTCTACAGGAATAGAAGCGTGCGTAGACATCATGCGACGCAGTCAACGACAGCATGATAGCATACAAGGAGGTGTACAATGAACTCGAGAAACTCTTCGATGGCTGCGAAGTAAACCATATCAGCAGACTCAGCAACGATGAAGCCGATGTTTTGGCAAACATCGGGTCACAATGCTTACCAATACCACCTGGTGTATTATGGGAGGCGATAAATGAGAGATCCACCAAGGCGAAGAAAACACCGAAGCAACCGAAGAAAAAGGAAAAACCCAAAAAAGGCGCGGGGTCTCCAGCGGAGCCAGAAGCAGATACATCGGAAGATGAAGAGGAACCCGCAGAAGTCAAGATGATACAAGTTCCTTGGATGCAGGTTTACTTGGCATACATTATGAGGAAAGAAATACCCGAAGATCCGGTCGAGGCAAGGTGAGTCATCCGACGATCTAAAGCCTTCACCGTGGTTAAGGGAGAGTTATACAAACGAAGCATATCAGGAGTATTGCAAAGGTACATCACACCCGAGGAAGGAAGAATCATACTGAAAGATGTACACGAGGGAATATGTGGCCACCAAGTAGTAGTCGAGCTAGCAGCCAAAGTTTTCAGGGAAGATTTTTATTGGCTAACAGCAATAGAAGACGCAAAAGACATAGTACGCACCTGCAATGCGTGCCAAAGATTTGCGGCAAAATCCCATTCTCCGGCAGAAGAACTGATGCCAATACCATTGGCCTGGCCCTTCGCACAATGGGGGCTCGATATGGTGGGGAAATTACACAAGTCCTGGCCAGGGGACACGTGTATTTCTAGTAGCTGTCGACAAGTTCACCAAGTGGATCGAAGCAGTACCAGTAACTTCGGCAGATGCAGCATCGATGGTGAGCTTTATAAAGGGTATAGTTTTTCGATTCGGCGACCCCAACAGCATAGTTACAGACAATGGCAGCAATTTTAACTCCAAAGAGTTCAAGGCATAATGTTCTGAGGTAGGCATCAAACTACATTTTGCGTCGGTGGCACACCCGCAAACCAATGGGCAAGTCGAAAAAGCGAACAACATAATCTACAGTGGGATCAAGAAGCGCCTGCTAACACCATTGGAGAAAGCTCGACATACCTGGATTGATGAGTTGCCTAGTGTGCGATGGAGCATACGGACAACACCCAACACAAAAACGCAACAAACTCCGTTCTTCTTGGTCCATGGAGCTGAGGCGGTGCTCCCGATAGAAATAGAGCATAATTCTCCAAGAGTCGCAGAGTATGATGAAGAGACCTCCCGGAAGGCGCTAGAGGATGATGTTGATGCACTCGACGAAGCCAGGGATGAGGTGCTGTCGAGAGTCACCACGTACCAACAGAACCTGAAAAATTACCATAGTCGACGCTTGCGACCGAGATCCTTTCAAGTTGGCGACTTGGTTCTTCGGCTTACCCAGGATAGCCATGAAAAATTCGAATCTCCTTGGATAGGACCATACATCGTCACCGAAGTGATTCCAGGAGGAGCATACAGATTGAAGGACAAGAAGACATGGAAGGAATAATCAAACCCATGGAATGTGGCGCAACTCCGACGTTTCTATGCGTAGGAGCCAAAATAGTGTCAAATATGTAAGTACACAATGTACTGAAAAGCTCGCGAGTTTTTAGACGCACTCTCAGGGCACCGAGTGGGGCTGAAAGGTTTTTAATGAGACGGGCTCGCGATGCTGCAATATAGTAAAAATATATGTGATATATTTCTTTCCTCGCCAGGCTCGGGGGCTCAATCCCGAAGAATTAAACAATATATACTCGGCTCTCACAAAATATAGTTCGAAACTTTTGCTTTGGTTTAAAAAAACCTTGCGGATAATAAATATAGATACGACCACCGAAGCACTCGGGGGCTCGAAGAAAACAAAAACATACAAACATGCTTTGACTATACATGAGTCTCGCAATAATTTTTACAATACATATGACTCGCCATATACAAACTTCATACTTTGGCTAAGAATCGAGCACTAGGAGAAGATGAGTATCTACAGAAAACTATCTATGGTCACTTTTTCGCCTTCAGCAGGAGTATCCAAGGCATCTGCATAATGATATTCGTGGAATAAAGCAACATCTACCCTCAGAAGCTCATCAATAATCTTTTTAGAAATGGGTGTCACTGCATCGTTGAGTTTGTCGACATTTTTTATCCTCTGCTTTAACTTGGACGAGCAGACATCGACAACTCTATCCAGATCAAGTTTCGAGTGACAAATTTTCAGCCAGATCAAAGCAAACCTGGCACCAGCCATTAGCTGAGCTTTCACAAAATCGTGGATCTGATGAACGCTCATGAATTTCTTCATCAAATCAGGAAGAGTGGCAGGCCGAGGATTCCGAGGAAACATAGCGATGTACACCATGGCTAAAGTGCTAGTGCAAAACTCAAGAAATTCCCGGACCTGACCAGCTCGATCCTGGAACTGAACAATTCGTCGGGTGCGATCCTCGCTGGCTAAGAAATCACTACCATTTTGCCTGGCAAGCCGAAGAAGGATCTCGACTCGCGAGTTAACGCGTTGATCGTCAGCAGCAGCATCAATAAAGGAACCTAGAACCAATCAAGAAAAGCAAGATATGACAAGGCACAACGAGCGTTGTCGAGAAAAACAAAAAAGTGCAATGCAACAACCGCCATATCTTGACTTGCGTCAGCCATCGGCAGAATTTTCCTTTAGTTCCAAAGCCTCCCGAGCTGTCGAAGAGCAGCGTTCTCGCTTCGGAGGATTTGCGGGACTGATCCATAATAGTGATGGCTTGCTTTTTCATGGCTTGAAGTTGTTGTCAAAGTTCAGTCAGTTCTTGCTGAATTGAGTCAGCACACGAAGAATCATCCACAAAAACATCGCCAGGTATCCGTTTAGAGCGAGACGCGGCAGGTGAAGTAGGGGACGGTCCAACGGCCTCAGAATAGTTATCAAATACGAACTGGAAGAAAGAAATATCGACATCAATCATTCGGCAAGGATCACCTTCTTTCATTAATAGTGGAGATATTTACATAATCAAGATCCCTTACAAAAGCTGACTCCTAGCGAGTCGGTAAAGATAGTCGCAAATCATAAGGATAGCGACAACTACAAAAGGAAAAAAGAAAAGACAAAGGGATAGGTTGGTCTACTTGACCTCTGACTTGGCAGTAATAGCAGATGCAACAGATTTGTGCCCAAGAAAGTGAGGATTTTCTTCGAGTGAGGTTTCGCAGCCTTCACCAAAGTCTTCCATGTTTCCTTGTTCATCCCCTTGGGGTCACCAGCCTTCACCCAATCGACATCTTGGCGGCTGTCGGCTGTTGGAGATATGCCCAAGAGGCAATAATAAAAGTGGTTATTATATATCTTTATGTTTATGATAAAAGTTTATATACCATGCTATAATTGTATTAACCGAAACATTGATACATGTGTGTTATGTAAACAACAATGAGTCCCTAGTAAGCCTCTTAACTAGCTTGTTGATTAATAGATGATTAGTTTCATAATCATGAACATTGGATGTTATTAATAACAAGGTTATATCATTATATGAATGATGTAATGGACACACCCAATTAAGCGTAGCATAAGATCACGTCATTAAGTTATTTGCTATAAGCTTTCGATACATAGTTACCTAGTCCTTTCGACCATGAGATCATGTAAATCACTTGTACCGGAAAGGTACTTTGATTACATCAATCGCCACTGCGTAAATGGGTGGTTATAAAGGTGGGATTAAGTATCCGGAAAGTATGAGTTGAGGCATATGGATCAACGGTGGGATTTGTCCATCCCGATGACGGATAGATATACTCTGGGCCCTCTCGGTGGAATGTCGTCTAATTAGCTTGCAAGCATATGAATAAGTTCATAAGAGACTACATACCACGGTACGAGTAAAGAGTACTTGTCAGGAGACGAGGTTGAACAAGGTATAGAGATACCGATGATCAAACCTCGGACAAGTAAAATATCGCGTGACAAAGGGAATTGGTATCGTATGTGAATGGTTCATTCGATCACTAAGTCATCGTTGAATATGTGGGAGCCATTATGGATCTCCAGATCCCGCTATTGGTTATTGGTCGGAGAGAGTTCTCAACCATGTCTACATAGTTCGCGAACCGTAGGGTGACACACTTAAGGTTTGATGTCGTATTAGTAGAACTTGAATATGGAATGGAGTTCGAATATTTGTTCGGATGGGATCCCGGACATCACGAGGAGTTCCGGAATGGTCCGGAGAATAAGATTCATATATAGGAAGTCATTTTATAAGTTTGAAAATGATCCGGTGCATTTATGGAAGGTTCTAGAAGGTTCTAGAAAAGTCCGGAAGAAATCACTTTGGAAGGCGGAGTCCCGAAGGGACTCCACCTCCCATGGCTGGCCAACCCTAGAGGGGTGGAGTCCCAGGTGGACTCCACCAAGGGTGGCCGGCCACCCCTCATGGAAGGGTGGGAGTCCCACTTGAGGTGGGAATCCCACCTTGGGTAGGTTTCCCTACACATGGAAGGTTTTGGGTTGGGGTCTTATTCGAAGACTTGTAGTCCAACACTTGGGGGTTCCACCTATATAAAGAGGGGCCAAGGGGAGGGGGCCGGCCACCACAACACCACCACCTTGGCCGCACCCCAAGCCGGCCCCCTCTCCCCAAACCCTAGCCGCCCCACTCCTCCCCCTCTCCCGCAACGCTTAGCGAAGCTCCGCCAGAGATCTCCATCGCCACCGCCACCACGCCGTCGTGCTGCCGGATTCAAGGACGAGCTACTACTTCCGCTGCCCGCTGGAACGGGGAGAAGGACGTCGTCTTCATCAACACCGAACGTGTGACCGAGTACGGAGGTGCTGCCCGATTGTGGCACCGTCAAGATCTTCTACGCGCTTTTGAAAGCGGCAAGTGATCGTCTACCGCAGCAACAAGAGCCTCATCTTGTAGGCTTTGGAAATCTTCAAGGGTGAGTCTCGTTCATCCCCTCGTTGCTCCCATCTTCTAGATTGCATCTTGGCTTGGATTGCGTTCTCGCGGTAGGAAATTTTTGTTTTCTATGCAACGAATCCCTACAGTGGTATCAGAGTCGTGTCTATGCATAGATGGTTGCACGAGTAGAACACAATGGTTTTGTGGGCATTGATGCTTATGTTGTCTTTAGTTTGAGTACTTTGCATCTTTGTGGCATAGTGGGATGAAGCGGCTCGGGCTAACTTTACATGACCGTGTTCATGAGATTTGCTCCACGCTCGACATGCAACTTGTATTGCATAAGTGGCTTTGCGGGTGTCTGTCTCTCCTACTATAGTGAAGATTCAATTTACTCTTCTATTGACAACACTAGTATCACCGTTGTGGTTCATGTTCGTAGGTAGATTGGATCTCACTCGAAAACCCTAAACCACGTAAAATATGCAAACCAAATTAGAGAACGTCTAACTTGTTTTTGCAGGGTTTGGTGATGTGATATGGCCATAATGTGATGATGACTATGTATGAGATGATCATTATTGTATTGTGGCAACCGGCAGGAGCCTTATGGTTGTCTTTAAATTTCATGTTGAGTAGTATTTCAAAGTAGTTGTAATAGTTGCTACATGGAGGACAATCATGAAGACGGCGCCATTGACCTTGGTGCTTCGCCGATGATGATGGAGATCATGCCCGTTGATGATGAAGATCATGTCCGTGCTTTGGAGATGAAGATCAAAGGTGCAAAGACAAAAGGGCCATATCATATCACATATGAACTGCATGTGATGTTAATCCTTTATGCATCTTATTTTGCTTAGATCGCGACGGTAGCATTATAAGATGATCCCTCTCACTAAAATATCAAGATAATAAAGTGTTCATCCTTAGTAGCACCGTTGCCAAGACTTATCGTTTCGAAGCATCTCGTGATGATCGGGTGTGATAGACTCAACAAGTGCATACAACGGGTGCAAGCCAGTTTTGCACATGCGGATACTAAGGTGGCCTTGACGAGCCTAGCATGTACAGACATGGTCTCGGAACACGTGATACCGAAAGGTAGAGCATGAATCATATGATTGATATGATGAACACTTTGAGTGTTCGCCATTGAAATTACATCTTGTCTCGTGATGATCGGACTTGGTGTGATGGATTTGGTTCGTGTGATCACTAAGACAATGCGAGGGATATTGTTTTGAGTGGGAGTTCACCTAGTTTTTAATTATGTTGAATTAAAATTTGAACTCAATTTGTCATAAACATTAGTCTAAACTATTGCAAATATATGTTGTAGATATGGCGTCCCCAATCAATTTTAACCAGTTCCTAGAGAAAGAAAAGCTTAAGAGCAACGGTAGCAACTTCACCGACTGGTTCCGTCATGTGAGGATCTTCCTCAATGGCGGAAATCTGCAATATGTGCTTGATGCACCGCTAGGTGACCCTCCTGCAGAAACTGAAACCGATGAAGTAAAGAATGTTTACGCGACTCGGAAAACTCGGTACTCTCAAGTTCAGTGTGCCATCCTGTGCAGTCTGGAAGCCGATCTTCAAAAACGTTTTGAGCACCACGATCCACATGAGTTAATCAATGAGTTGAAAACTATCTTTGAAACTCATGCGGCCGTGGAATGCTATGAAGCATCGAAACACTTCTTCAGTTGCATGATGGAAGAAGGTAGCTCCGTTAGTGAGCACATGCTCGCCATGACCGGGCATGCGAAGAAACTCAGTGATTTGGGAATAGTGATTCCTAACCGACTGGGGATTAATCGTGTCCTTCAATCACTGCCACCTAGTTACAAGAACTTTGTGATGAACTACAATATGCAGAACATGAACAAAGAGTTACCTGAACTCTTCTCCATGCTGAAATCTGCTGAGATTGAGATCAAGAAAGAGCACCAAGTGTTGATGGTCAACAAGACCACCAGTTTCAAGAAACAGGGCAAGTCTAAGGGAAAATTCAAGAAGGGTGGCAAGAAAGCTGCCACGCCTCCTGTGAAACCTAAGACTGGCCCTAAGCCTGATGCTGAGTGCTTACTGCAAGGAGAAGGGACACTGGAAGCGTAATTGCTCCAAGTATTTGGCGGATCTGAAGAGCGGCCTTGTCAAGAAGAAGAAAGAAGGTATATCTGATATACATGTTATAGATGTTTATCTTACTGGTTCTCGTACTAGTACCTGGGTATTTGATACTGGTTCGGTTGCTCATATTTGTAACTCGAAACAGGAACTAAAGAATAAACGAAGACTACTAAAGGATGAAGTGACGATGCGCGTTGGAAATGGATCCAAAGTCGATGTGATCGCTGTCGGCACACTTCCTCTACATCTACCTTCGGGATTAGTTTTAAGCCTCAATAATTGTTATTTTGTACCCGCGTTGAGCATGAACATTATATCTGGATCTTGTTTAATGCAAGACGGTTATTCATTCAAGTCTGAGAATAATGGTTGTTCTATTTTTATGAATAATATCTTTTATGGTCGAGCACCTGAAAAGAATGGCTTATTTCTATTAGATCTCGATAGTAGTGATACACATATACATAACATTGATGCTAAGCGAATTAAATTGAATGATAATTCTACTTATATGTGGCACTGTCGTCTTGGTCATATTGGAGTGAAACGCATGAAGAAACTCCATACCGATGGATTACTTGAATCACTTGACTTTGAGTCACTTGATAGATGCGAAGCATGTCTAATGGGAAAAATGACTAAGACTCCATTCTCTGGTATTATGGAGCGAGCTACTGACTTATTGGAAATCATACATACCGATGTGTGCAGACCAATGAGTGTAGCATCGCGCGGTGGTTATCGTTATGTTCTAACCTTCACAGATGATCTAAGTAGATATGGGTATATCTATTTCATGAAACATAAATCCGAAACTTTTGAGAAGTTTAAGGAATTCCAAAGTGAAGTAGAAAATCAACGTAACAAGAAGATTAAATTTCTACGATCTGATCGCGGAGGTGAATATCTGAGTTATGAGTTTGGCATGCATTTAAAGAAATGCGGAATACTTTCACAATTGACACCACCGGGAACACCTCAACGAAACGGTGTGTCCGAACGTCGTAATCGAACTCTCTTAGATATGGTTCGTTCTATGATGTCTCTTACTGATTTGCCGTTATCATTTTGGAGTTATGCATTAGAGACAACCGCATTCACTTTAAATAGAGCACCATCAAAATCCGTTGAAACGACACCATATGAATTATGGTTTAATAAGAAACCTAAGCTGTCGTTCCTAAAAGTTTGGGGTTGCGAAGCCTATGTAAAAAAGTTACAACCGGACAAGCTAGAACCCAAAGCGGAGAAATGCGTCTTCATAGGATACCCTAAGGAAACTATAGGGTATACTTTCTATCACAGATCCGAAGGCAAGATCTTTGTTGCTAAGAACGGAACCTTTCTTGAGAAAGAATTTCTCACTAAAGAAGTGACTGGAAGAAAAGTAGAACTCGATGAGATTGATGAATCTTCACTCATTGATCAGAGTAGCGCAGTACCGGAAGATGTTCCTGTGCCGCCTACACCGTCAACAGAGGAAGCTAATGATGATGATCATGAAACTTCAAATGAGATAGCTACTGAACCTCGCAGATCGACAAGGGAACGTGCCACTCCTGATTGGTATGATCCTTGTCTAAATGTCATGATTGTGGACAACAATGATGAAGACCCTGCGACGTATGAAGAAGCGATGATGAGCCCAGATTCCAACAAATGGCAAGAAGCCATGAAATCCGAAATGGGATCCATGTATGATAACAAAGTGTGGACTTTGGTAGACTTACCTGATAGCCGCAAGGCTGTCAAGAATAAATGGATCTTCAAGAGAAAAACAGATGCTGATGGTAATATTACTGTCTATAAAGCTCGACTTGTCGCAAAGGGTTTCCGACAAATTCAAGGTGTTGACTACGATGAGACTTTCTCACCTGTAGCGAAGCTAAAATCTGTGAGGATTTTGTTAGCAATAGCTGCATTTTTCGATTATGAGATTTGGCAGATGGATGTCAAAACGGCGTTCCTTAATGGAGACATTGAGGAAGAGTTGTATATGGTACAACCCAAAGGTTTTGTCGATCCTAAAAATGCTGACAAAGTATGCAAACTTCAGCGTTCAATTTATGGACTGAAGCAAGCATCAAGAAGTTGGAACCGACGCTTTGATAAGGTGATCAAAGACTTCGGGTTTATACAGTGTCATGGAGAGGCCTGTATTTACAAGAAAGTGAGTGGGAGCTCTGTAGCATTCCTGATATTATATGTAGATGACATATTATTAATTGGGAATGATATAGAACTATTAAGCAGTGTAAAGGGTTATTTGAATAATAGTTTTTCAATGAAAGACCTTGGTGAAGCATCGTATATATTAGGCATCAAGATTTATAGAGATAGATCAAGACGTCTAATAGGGCTATCACAAAGTACATACCTGGACAAGATTCTAAAGAAGTTTAGAATGGACGAAAGTAAGAAAGGATTCTTACCTATGTTACCAGGCAAGGTCTTGAGTAAGACTCAAGGTCCGGCTACGGCAGAAGAAAGAGAAAGGATGAGTCAGATCCCCTATGCCTCGGCAGTAGGCTCTATCATGTATGCCATGCTATGTACTAGACCGGATATAGCACATGCTGTTAGTTTGACTAGCAGATATCAAAGTGATCCAGGAATGGAACACTGGACAGCGGTCAAGAATATCCTGAAGTACTTGAAAAGAACTAAGGATATGTTTCTTTGTTATGGAGGTGACCAAGAGCTCGTTGTAACAAGTTACACCGATGCAAGTTGGAACACTGATCCTGATGACTCTAAGTCACAGTCTGGGTACGTGTTTATATTGAATGGTGCTGCAGTAAGCTGGGCAAGCTCGAAGCAGTGCACGGTGGCGAAGTCTTCAACAGAATCGGAGTACATAGCGGCTTCAGAGGCTTCATCAGAAGTGGTATGGATGAAGAGGTTCATTGTAGAGCTCGGTGTGGTTCCTAGTGCATTGGACCCATTAGTCATCTACTGTGACAACATGGGTGCCATCGCCAATGCACAAGAACCAAGGTCACACAAGAGGCTGAAGCATATCAAGCTGCGTTATCATTCGATTCGCGAGTACATCGAAGATGGAGAAGTAAAGATTTGCAAAGTACACACTGATCTGAATGTAGCAGATCCGTTGACTAAAGCTCTCCCTAGGGCAAAGCATGACCAACACCAGAATGCCATGGGTGTTAGGTACCTTACAATGTAATCTAGATTATTGACTCTAGTGCAAGTGGGAGACTGTTGGAGATATGCCCAAGAGGCAATAATAAAAGTGGTTATTATATATCTTTATGTTTATGATAAATGTTTATATACCATGCTATAATTGTATTAACCGAAACATTGATACATGTGTGTTATGTAAACAACAATGAGTCCCTAGTAAGCCTCTTAACTAGCTTGTTGATTAATAGATGATTAGTTTCATAATCATGAACATTGGATGTTATTAATAACAAGGTTATATCATTGTATGAATGATGTAATGGACACACCCAATTAAGCGTAGCATAAGATCACGTCATTAAGTTATTTGCTATAAGCTTTCAATACATAGTTACCTAGTCCTTATGACCATGAGATCATGTAAATCACTTATACCGGAAAGGTACTTTGATTACATCAAACGCCACTGCGTAAATGGGTGGTTATAAAGGTGGGATTAAGTATCCGGAAAGTATGAGTTGAGGCATATGGATCAACAGTGGGATTTGTCCATCCCGATGACGGATAGATATACTCTAGGCCCTCTCGGTGGAATGTCGTCTAATGTCTTGCAAGCATATGAATAAGTTCATAAGAGACCACATACCATGGTACGAGTAAAGAGTACTTGTCAGGAGACGAGGTTGAACAAGGTATAGAATGATACCGATGATCAAACCTCGGACAAGTAAAATATCGCGTGACAAAAGGAATTGGTATCGTATGTGAATGGTTCATTCGATCACTAAGTCATCGTTGAATATGTGGGAGCCATTATGGATCTCCAGATCCCACTATTGGTTATTGGTCGGAGAGAGATCTCAACCATGTCTACATAGTTCACGAACCGTAGGGTGACACACTTAAGGTTTGATGTTGTAATAGTAGAACTTGAATATGGAATGGAGTTCGAAGTATTGTTCGAAGTCCCGGATGGGATCCCGGACATCACGAGGAGTTCCGGAATGGTCCGGAGAATAAGATTCATATATAGGAAGTCATTTTATAAGTTTGAAAATGATCCGGTGCATTTATGGAAAGTTCTAGAAGGTTCTAGAAAAGTCCGGAAGAAATCACTTTGGAAGGCGGAGTCCCGGAGGGACTCCACCACCATGGCCGGCCAACCCTAGAGGGTGGAGTCCCAGGTGGACTCCACCAAAGGTGGCCGGCCACCCCCTCCCAAGGAAAGGTGGGAATCCCACCTCAAGTGGGAATCCCACCTTGGGTAGGTTTCATGTCATATGGAAGGTTTTGGTTTGGGGTCTTATTCGAAGACTTGTAGACCAACTCTTGGGTGTTCCACCTATATAATGAGGGCCAAGGGGAGGGGGCCGGCCACCACAAGCCACAAGCCGCACCCCCTAAGTGGCCGGCCACCCCCTCTCCCAAACCCTAGCCGCCCCACCTCCTCCACCTCTCCCGCAACGCTTAGCGAAGCTCCGCCGGAGATCTCCATCGCCACCGCCACCACGCCGTCGTGCTGCCGGATTCAAGGAGGAGCTACTAATTCCGCTGCCCGCTGGAACGGGGAGAAGGACGTCGTCTTCATCAACACCGAGCGTGTGACCGAGTACGGAGGTGCTGCCCGATCGTGGCGCCGTGATCAAGATCTTCTACGCGCTTTTGCAAGCGGCAAGTGATCGTCTACCACAGCAACAAGAGCCTCATCTTGTAGGCTTTGGAAATCTTCAAGGGTGAGTCTCGATGATCTCCTCGTTGCTCCCGTCTTCTAGATTGCATCTTGGCTTGGATTGCGTTCTCGCGGTAGGAAATTTTTTGTTTTCTATGCAACGAATCCCTACAATATGGCCTATTGTTGTTACCCAAATTATTCCTATAAGCATTGTTGTTGAAATTATTATTTTTAATGAAGTTCACATCAACATTCTTTTCTTGAGCAACCAATGAAGCTAAAGGAACATTATTAGGATCAACATTAGATCTACCATTCACAAGCATAGACATAATCACATCAATCTTATCACTCAAGGAAGAGGTTTCTTCAACAGAATTTACCTTCTTACCTTGTGGAGCCCTTTCCGTGTGCCATTCAGAGTAATTGACCATCATATCATCAAGAAGCTTTGTAGCCGCCCCCAAGGTGATGGACATAAAGGTACCTCCAGCAGCTGAATCCAATAGGTTCCACGAAGAAAAATTCAATCCTGCATAAAAGGTTTGGATGATCATCCAAGTAGTTAGTCCATGGGTTGGGCAATTCTTTACCAAAGATTTCATTCTCTCCCATGCTTGAGCAACATGTTCATTATCCAATTGCTTAAAATTCATTATGATACTTCTCAAAGATATAATTTTAGCGGGAGGATAATATCTACCAATAAAAGCATCCTTACATTTAGTCCATGAATCAATACTATTCTTAGGCAAAGATAGCAACCAATCTTTAGCTCTTCCTCTTAATGAGAAAGGAAACAATTTCAATTTTATAATATCACCATCTACATCCTTATACTTTTTCATTTCACATAGTTCAACAAAATTATTAAGATGGGCAGCAACATCATCAGAACTAACACCAGAAAATTGCTCTCTCATAACAAGATTCAGTAAAGCAGGTTTAATTTCAAAGAATTCTGCTGTAGTAGCAGGTGGAGCAATAGGTGTGCATAGGAAATCATTATTATTTGTGTTTGTGAAGTCACACAACTTAGTGTTTTCAGGAGTATTCATTTTAGCAATAGTAAATAAAGCAAACTAGATAAAGTAAATGCGAGTAACTAATTTTTTTGTGTTTTTAATATGGAGAACGCAAACAAGATAGTAAATAAAGTAAAGCTAGCAACTAATTTTTTGTGTTTTGTTTTAGTGCAGCAAACAAAGTAGTAAATAAAATAAAGCAAGATAAAAACAAAGTAAAGAGATTGGAAGTGGAGACTCCCCTTGCAGCGTGTCTTGATCTCCCCGGCAACGGCGCCAGAATGATACGCGTAAAGCACACGTCCGTTGGGAACCCCAAGTGGAAGGTATGATGCGTATAGAAGCAAGTTTCCCTCAGTAAGAAACCAAGGTTTATCGAACCAGTAGGAGCCAAGAAGCACGTTGAAGGTTGTTGGTGGCGGAGCGTAGTGCGGCGCAACACCAGAGATTCCGGCGCCAACGTGGAACCTGCACAACACAACCAAAGTACTTTGCCCCAACGTAACAGTGAGGTTGTCAATCTCACCGGCTTGTTGTGACAAAGGATTAACCGTATTGTGTGGAAGATGATGATTGTTTGCGAAGAACAATAAAGAACAATTGCAGTAGATTGTATTTCAGATGTAAAGAATAGGACCGGGCTCCATAGTTCACTGATGTCTACGGGAGCTTCTATTCTTGTAGACAGTGTTGGGCCTCCAAGAGCAGAGGTTTGTAGAACAGCAGCAAGTTTCCCTTAAGTGGATCACCCAAGGTTTATCGAACTCGGGGAGGAAGAGGTCAAAGATATCCCTCTCAAGCAACCCTGCAATCACGATACAAGAAGTCTCTTGTGTCCCCAACACACCTAATACACTTGTCAGATGTATAGGTGCACTAGTTCGGCGAAGAGATAGTGAAATACAAGTAGTATGGATGTATATGAGTGGTAATAGCAATCTGAATAAAATATGGCAGCGAGTAAACATGCAACAGACAGTAAATAAACGGAGATTCGATGTTTGGAAACAAGGCCTAGGGATCATACTTTCACTAGTGGACACTCTCAACATTGATCGCATAATAAATAACTCTTTCTCTTATGTGCTACATACACTCTTTTGTTGGATGATGAACACATTGCGTAGGATTACACGAACCCTCAATGCCGGAGTTAACAAGCTCCACAATTCAATGTTCATATTTAAATAACCTTAGAGCATAATAGATCATTGCAAGATAAACCAAGAACTAACATAGTGCACACACTGTCCACATTACACTATGAAGGAGGAATAGATCACATCAATACTATCATAATGATAATTAACTCCACAATCTACAAGAGATCATGATCATAGCCTACGACAAGAACCACACGGTGCACACACTAGTCACCTTTACACCAAGTAGGAGGAATAGACTACTTTAATAACATCACATGAGTAGCACATAAACTAGTAGCGATACAAAGC
This sequence comes from Lolium multiflorum, assembly GCA_030979885.1. Lineage (NCBI taxonomy): Eukaryota > Viridiplantae > Streptophyta > Magnoliopsida > Poales > Poaceae > Lolium > Lolium multiflorum. Next base: position 102,660,505 of record CM061751.1, read on the forward strand.
TCATCATATGGATCTCAATCATGCAAAGCAATTCACGAGATCATTGTATTGGAGTACAGAGAGAGATTAACCACATAGCTACGGTAGAGCCCTCAGCCCCAGGGGTGAATTACTCCCTCCTCATCGTGGAGGCAGCGATGGCGGTGAAGATGGCGGTGGAGACGGCGGTGGAGATGGCTCCGGGGCAATTCCCCGCCCGGCAGGTGCCGGAACAGAGTTCTGTCCCGAATTGGAGTTTCGCGATGGCGGCGGCGCCCCTCTTCTCGGTTTCGTCAAGAGTTACGGTGTTTTTAGGTCGAAAGGGATTTTATAGGCGAAGAGGCGGCGCAGGGGGGCACTGGGGCTCCCACCACAGGCCGGCGCGGCCTAGGCCAGGCCGCGCCGCCCTATGGTGTGGTGGCCCTCTGGCCCCTCTCCGACTCTTCTTGGGAGCCTTGGGAAAAATAGGAGGTTTGGTCTTCGTTTCGTCGAATTCCGAGAATATTGCCCGAACAGCCTTTCGGAACCAAAAACAGAAAAGAACGGCACTGTGGCATCTCGTCAATAGGTTAGTTCGAAACGCATAAAAATGATATAAAGTGTGAACAAAACATGTTGGTATTGTCATAAAACAAGCATGGAACATCGGAAATTATAGATACGTTGGAGACGTATCAGCATCCCCAAGCTTAGTTCCTACTCGTCCTCGAGTAGGTAAACGATAAAAGATAATTTCTGAGGTGACATGCTACCAACATAATCTTAATCATACTATTGTAAAGCATATGAGATGAATGCAGCGATTCAAAACAATGTTAATGCAATGAGTAAACAATTGAATCATATAGCAAAGACTTTTCATGAATAGTACTTTCAAGACAAGTATCAATAAGTCTTGCATAAGAGTTACTCATAAAGCAATAAATTCAAAGTAAAGACATTGAAGCAACACAATGGAAGATTAAGTTTCAGCGGTTGCTTTCAACTTGTAACATGTATATCTCATGGATAATTGTCAATGCAAAGCAATATAACAAGTATAATATGCAAGTATGTAAGAATCAATGCACAGTTAATCACAAGTGTTTGCTTCTATGATAGAGAAATGGGTAAACTGACTCAACATAAAAGTAAAAGAATGGCCCTTCGCAGAGGGAAGCATTGATTGCTATATTTGTGCTAGAGCTTTGGTTTTGAAAGCAAGAAAACAATTTTGTCAACGGTAGTAATAAAGCATATGAGTTATGTAAATTATATCTTACAAGTTGCAAGCCTCATGCATAGTATACTAATAGTGCCCGCACCTTGTCCTAATTAGCTTGGACTACCGGATCATCGCAATACACATGTTTTAACCAAGTGTCACAATGGGGTACCTCCATGCCGCCTGTACAAAGATCTAAGGAGAAAGCTCGCATTTGGATTTCTCGCTTTTGATTATTCTCAACTTAGACATCCATACCGGGACAACATGGACAACAGATAATGGACTCCTCTTTAATGCATAAGCATGTGGCAACAATTATTATTCTCATATGAGATTGAGGATATATGTCCAAAACTGAAACTTCCACCATGAATCATGGCTTTAGTTAGCGGCCCAATGTTATTCTCTAACAATATGCATGCTCCAACCATTAAGGTGGTAGATCTCTCTTACTTCAGACAAGACGGACATGCATAGCAACTCACATGATATTCAACAAAGAATAGTTGATGGCGTCCCCAGAAACATGGTTATCGCACAACAAGCAACTTAATAAGAGATAAAGTGCATAAGTACATATTCAATACCACAATAGTTTTTAAGCTATTTGTCCCATGAGCTATATATTGTAAAGGTAGAGGATAGAAATTTAAAGGTAGCACTTCAAGCAATTTACTTTGGAATGGCGGAGAAATACCATGTAGTAGGTAGGTATGGTGGACACAAATGGCATAGTGGTTGGCTCAAGGATTTTGGATGCATGAGAAGTACTCCCTCTCGATACAAGGCTTAGGCTAGCAAGGTTATTTGAAACAAACACAAGGATGAACGGTGCAGCAAAACTCACATAAAAGACATATTGTAAACATTATAAGACTCTACACCGTCTTCCTTGTTGTTCAAAACTCAATACTAGATGTTATCTAGACTCTAGAGAAACCAAATATGCAAACCAAATTAGCAAGCTCTAAGTGTTTCTTCATTAATGGGTGCAAAGTATATGATGCAAGAGCTTAAACATGAGCACAACAATTGCCAAGTATCAAATTATCCAAGACATTTTACCAATTACTACATGTAGCATTTTCCGTTTCCAACCATATAAAAATGAACGAAGCAGTTTTAACCTTCGCCATGAACACTAAAAGATAAAGCGAAGAACACATGTGTTCATATGAACCAGCGGAGCGTGTCTCTCTCCCACACAAGCATGAATTTATTCAGAGAATGAAAATAACAAAACGAAAATAAAAGCACACAGACGCGCCAAGTAAAGTACATAAGATGTGACCGAATAAAAATATAGTTTCAAGAGAAGGAACCTGATAATTTGTAGATGAAGAAGGGGATGCCTTGGGCATCCCCAAGCTTAGATGCTTGAGTCTTCTTGAAATATGCAGGTATGAACCACCGGGGCATCCCCAAGCTTAGACTTTTCACTCTTCTTGATCATAGTATATCATCCTCCTCTCTTGACCCTTGAAAACTTCCTCCACACCAAACTCGAAACAAACTCATTAGAGGGTTAGTGCATAATCAAAAACTCACATGTTCAGAGGTGACACAATCATTCTTAACACTTCTGGACATTGCCCAAAGCTACTGGAAGGTAATGGAACAAAGAAATCCACCCAACACAGCGAAAGAGGCAATGCGAAATAAAAGGCAGAATCTGTCAAAACAGAACAGTCCGTAAAGACGAATTTTAAAAGGGCACCAGACTTGCTCAAATGAAAATGCTCAAATTGAATTAAAGTTGCGTACATATCTGAGGATCACTCACGTAAATTGGCTTAATTTTCTGAGTTACCTACAGAGAATTAGACCCAGATTCGTGATAGCAAAGAAATCTGTTTCTGCGCAGTAATCCAAATCTAGTATTCACTTTACTATCAAAGACTTTACTTGGCACAACAAAACACAAAACTAAGATAAGGAGAGGTTGCTACAGTAGTAAACAACTTCCAAGACACAAATATAAAACAAAGTACTGTAGCAAAATAACACATGGGTTATCTCCCAAGAAGTTCTTTCTTTATAGCCATTAAGATGGGCTCAGCAGTTTTAATGTTGCGCTCGCAGGAAATAGTATTTGGAGCAAAAAGAGAGCATCAAGAAGCAAATCCAAAACACATTTAAGTCTAACATGCTTCCTATGAAGAGGAGTCTTGTACACAAATGAATTCATGAAGAACAAAGTGACAAGCATAAGAGGATAAAACACGAGTAACTTCAAGATTCTCGACATAAAGAGGGGAAACTTAATATTATTGAAATGCATATAACCATATTTCCCTCTCTTATAATAACTTTCAGTAGCATCATTGATGAAATCCACAATATACCCATCACTTAAAACATTCTTATCATGATTCATATGCATAGAAGTATCATTAAATTTGGCATAAGAAGAGTTATTCTCATTAATAGTAATTGGAGTAAGATTATTATCAAGAATTTGAACATGGTAAACAAATTGCATATTAAGGGAATTGTTTTTGGTAATCCAATCATGACTATGACAAGTTTCATAAGGATAATTAGAACCTATATCATAGCATTCTTTATAATAATCATCAGAGATCGGAGGCACAGTGTCATCATAGGAAATAGAATAGTTATCTTTCACAGTCGGTTTATCTGTGTCCACACCATCATTGTTATTAGAAGGAGATGTATCAAGAACATAATGACCAGTAGCTAAAGGATTTTCAAACACCTCTTCCCCAAGCTTAGAGCTTTCTATATCATTATGGGAGGAAGCATGGATAGCACTGACACTATGGCAATTATTATCATCATTTTCAGAATTAGTTTCCCAGAGATTTGTAATATCAAAAGTAGTGTGCTCATTCAAATCATGATCGCTAATGTATGTAAAGGGCATAGGAAGATCATCGTATTCAGATTCATTATCATAATAATCATTAGGAGCAACATACTTACGGTTACCTAGCGTTATCTCATTCACGCGGGGATACGCCGTTACCTCTTTCTTTTTATTCTCCTTCTTCTTCTTCTTCTTCTTCTTCTTCGTTCCCTTCTTCTTGTTCCCTTCTTTAGGAGGAAGAGGCTTGAAGGGTGGCTTGTCCGCATAACCTGATTTACTTTCAGAAACAATAGAAGAAACTTGGGAGGATCCCTCCTTTTCATTAATTAGTTGAAAACACACAGCGGTCCTATCATATTTTGGCAAGGTGTCATCTTCTAAAATATTTTGTATGTAAGTATTTGTATGGCTATTATCAATGCAATAAGAAAAACACCCATGCAGGACATCATCAATATCAAGATCACTCATATGTAACAAAGAGATTTTTCTTGACAGTTCCTCACACCCCAAAAATAAAGTAAGTTCATCATGTTGATTAGGAGTAATTTCATCATCACAATACAAATTTGCAGCACTCATTGGGTTCAAATTATCATTGGAGGAGCATTGAAAATTAAAATGACCCACTTCGTGGCAAACTTCACAAATAAAAGGATAGAGGGCACAAACTTTTTTACCAAGATCATCTAGAGCCCTAAACCACTTTCTAGTTTTTTCATTAGCATGATGGATACAATATTCATCTTTGATTTGATTAATTCCACAAGGTCTATGTATTCCACAAAAATTAACATGCTTATAGGAAATAACATTCTTAGGAGTTTGAGCATGCTCATTACAATAATTAACAACAATTTCATTCTTCATGCAAGCCTCTTTAAAAGGTTCATGATACTTATCAAAATTCTTTTTAGGCAATTCAAAATGAGAAGCAAAGGCTTTATAAAGATTTGCAGCAACTTGAGAGTCAAGACCATAAGTAGCACTCATATTTCGAAATTTATCAGTATCCATAAAAGTTTCAATGCATTCATAATCATAATTTATACCTGACTCTTTACCTTTGTCGTTCTCCCAATCTTCAGCGTTCTCCTTAATCCGATCAAGAAGGTCCCTTTTAAACTCTTCTTTGTTGCGCGTGAATGATCCAGAACAAGTAGCATCCAGCAAGGTCTTATCTTGAAAAGAAAGTCTTGCATAGAAATTATCAATGATAATATTACCTGGAAGCTCATGATTGGGGCATTTGAGCATTAAAGACTTCAATCTCTCCCATGCTTGGGCAATACTCTCTCCATCATGAGGCCAGAAATTATATATTCGGTTTCGGTCTTTGTGAATTTCACTTGGAGGATAGAATTTAGAATAAAATAGAGGCACAATATCCTTCCAATCAAGAGAATGCTCATCCTTCAGCAGTTTATGCCAATGCGCCGCTTTACCAGACAACGACATAGAGAATAATTTCTTCTTCACTTCATCCATAGAGATACCTGCACACTTGAATAACCCACATAATTCATGCAAAAACAGTAAATGATCTCCAGGATGCACAGTTCCATCCCCTTCATAGCGGTTATCCATAACACGTTCAATAATTTTCATAGGTATTTTATATGGAATACTTTCAGTAGGTGCATTTAAAATATCACAAGCATCATTAGAGTTATCGCATATGGGAGATAAAGTATTATCAGAGCAAATTTTCTCCCCTAAAGATGGGAAGCTAAAAAGATCACAAAAACTAGCTTCCCCAAGCTTAGACTTCTCCATAGCATTAGCAGTAATTGCATTCATACTAATAACATCGCTACTAGCATGCAAATAAGGTTCCATAGGTTTTTTAATTTTCGCATCAAACAATTCTAAATCAGGAAAAAGATTAAAAAGCTCACTAAATTTGTTGTTGTTTTCCATTATGCCTAACTAGTGAAAATAAAAACAAGAAACAAAAAGATGCAATTGCAGAATCTAAAGGAGATAGCTTCGAGCACTCACACACCGGCAACAGTGCTAGGAAATAGCTTAGTAGTCGGAGGATGTGAATACCTTTTACCTTACCTCCCCGGCAACGGCGCCAGAAAAGTGCTTGATGTCTACGGGAGCTTCTATTCTTGTAGACAGTGTTGGGCCTCCAAGAGCAGAGGTTTGTAGAACAGCAGCAAGTTTCCCTTAAGTGGATCACCCAAGGTTTATCGAACTTAGGGAGGAAGAGGTCAAAGATATCCCTCTCAAGCAACCACAATCACGATACAAGAAGTCTCTTGTGTCCCCAACACACCTAATACACTTGTCAGATGTATAGGTGCACTAGTTCGGCGAAGAGATAGTGAAATACAAGTAGTATGGATGTATATGAGTGGTAATAGCAATCTGAATAAAATATGGCAGCGAGTAAACATGCAACGAACAGTAAATAAACGGAGATTCGATGTTTGGAAACAAGGCCTAGGGATCATACTTTCACTAGTGGACACTCTCAACATTGATCGCATAATAAATAACTCTTTCTCTTATGTGCTACATACACTCTTTTGTTGGATGATGAAGGATTACACGAACCCTCAATGCCGGAGTTAACAAGCTCCACAATTCAATGTTCATATTTAAATAACCTTAGAGCATAATAGATCATTGCAAGATAAACCAAGAACTAACATAGTGCACACACTGTCCACATTACACTATGAAGGAGGAATAGATCACATCAATACTATCATAATGATAATTAACTCCACAATCTACAAGAGATCATGATCATAGCCTACGACAAGAACCACACGGTGCACACACTAGTCACCTTTACACCAAGTAGGAGGAATAGACTACTTTAATAACATCACATGAGTAGCACATAAACTAGTAGCGATACAAAGCTCATCATATGGATCTCAATCATGCAAAGCAATTCACGAGATCATTGTATTGGAGTACAGAGAGAGAGATTAACCACATAGCTACGGTAGAGCCCTCAGCCCAGGGGTGAATTACTCCCTCCTCATCGTGGAGGCAGCGATGGCGGTGAAGATGGCGGTGGAGACGACGGTGGAGATGGCTCCGGGGCAATTCCCGCCCGGGGGTGCCGGAACAGAGTTCGTCCCCCGAATTGGAGTTTCGCGATGGCGGCGGCACCCCGGAGTCTTTCTGGAGTTTCGTCAAGAGTTACGGTGTTTTTAGGTCGAAAGGGATTTTATAGGCGAAGAGGCGGCGCGGGGGCACTGGGCTCCCCACCAGGTCGGCGCGGCCTAGGCCAGGCCGCGCCGCCTGGTGTGGTGGCCCTCCGGCCCCTCTCCGACTCTTCTTCGGTGTTCTGGAGCCTTCCGGGAAAAATAGGAGGTTTGGTCTTCATTTCGTCGAATTCCGAGAATATTGCCCGAACAGCCTTTCTGGAACCAAAAACAGAAACAGGAACTGCTGTGGCATCTCGTCAATAGGTTAGTTCCGAAAAACGCATAAAAATGATATAAAGTGTGAACAAAACATGTTGGTATTGTCATAAAACAAGCATGGAACATCAGAAATTATAGATACGTTGGAGACGTATCATTCACTAGTGGTGTCTCTCCCATAAGATAAACAGATGCTGGGTGAACAAATTATAGTTGGGCAATTGACAAATAAAGAAGGCATAACAATGCACATACATATATCATGATGAGTACTATGAGATTTAATCAGGGCATTACGACAAAGTACATAGACCGCCATCCAGCATGCATCTATGCCTAAAAAGTCCACTTTCAGGTTATCATCCGAACCCCTTCCAGTATTAAGTTGCAAGCAACAGACAATTGCATTAAGTATGGTGTGTAATGTAATCAACACAAATATCCTTAGACAAAGCATCAATGTTTTATCCCTAGTGGCAACAGCACATCCACAACCTTAGAACTTTCTGTCACTGTCCCAGATTTAATGGAGGCATGAACCCACTATCGAGCATAAATACTCCCTCTTGGAGTTACAAGTATCAACTTGGCCAGAGCCTCTACTAGCAACGGAGAGCATGCAAGAACATAAACAACATATATGATAGATTGATAATCAACTTGACATAGTATTCAATATTCATCGGATCCCAACAAACACAACATGTAGGATTACAAATAGATGATCTTGATCATGATAGGCAGCTCACAAGATCGAACATGATAGCACAATTAGGAGAAGACGACCATCTAGCTACTGCTATGGACCCATGGTCCAGGGGTGAACTACTCACAAATCAATCCGGAGGCGATCATGGCGATGAAGAGTCCTCCGGGAGATGATTCCCCTCTCCGGCAGGGTGCCGGAGGCGATCTCCTGAATCCCCCAAGATGGGATTGGCGGCGGCTGCGTCTCTGGAAGGTTTTCCGTATCGTGGCTCTCGGTACCGGGGTTTCGCGACGAAGACTTTAAGTAGGCGGAAGGGCAGGTCAAGGGGCGTCACGAGGGGCCCACACAGTAGGCCGGCGCGGCCAGGGCTTGGGCCGCGCCACCCTGTTGTGTGGCCATCTCGTGGCCCCACTTCGTATCTCCCTCAGTCTTCTGGAAGCTTCGTGGAAAAATAGGCCCCTAGGCGTTGATTTCGTCCAATTCCGAGAATATTTCCTTACTAGGATTTCTGAAACCAAAAACAGCAGAAAATAGCAACTGGCTCTTCGGCATCTCGTCAATAGGTTAGTGCCGAAAATGCATAATAATGACATATAATGTGTATAAAACATGTGAGTATCATCATAAAAGTAGCATGGAACATAAGAAATTATAGATACGTTTGGGACGTATCAGTGACCCTTCTGCAGAAACTGAAACCGATGAAGTAAAGAATGTTTACGAGACTCGGAAAACTCGGTACTCTCAAGTTCAGTGTGCCATCCTATGCAGTCTGGAAGCCGATCTTCAAAAACGTTTTGAGCACCACGATCCTCATGAGTTGGTCAATGAGCTGAAAGCTATCTTTGAAACTCATGCGGCCGTGGAATGCTATGAAGCATCGAAACACTTCTTCAGCTGCATGATGGAAGAAGGCAGCTCCGTTAGTGAGCACATGCTCGCCATGACCGGGCATGCGAAGAAACTCAGTGACTTGGGAATAGTGATTCCTAACCGACTGGGGATTAATCGTGTCCTTCAATCACTGCCACCTAGTTACAAGAACTTTGTGATGAACTACAATATGCAGAACATGAACAAAGAGTTACCTGAACTCTTCGCCATGCTGAAATCTGCTGAGATTGAGATCAAGAAAGAGCACCAAGTGTTGATGGTCAACAAGACCACCAGTTTCAAGAAACAGGGCAAGTCTAAGGGAAAATTCAAAAAGGGTGGCAAGAAAGCTGCCACGCCTCCTGTGAAACCTAAGACTGCCCTAAGCCTGATGCTGAGTGCTATTACTGCAAGGAGAAGGGACACTGGAAGCGTAATTGCTCCAAGTATTTGGCGGATCTGAAGAGCGGCCTTGTCAAGAAGAAGAAAGAAGGTATATCTGATATACATGTTATAGATGTTTATCTTACTGGTTCTCGTACTAGTACCTGGGTATTTGATACTGGTTCGGTTGCTCATATTTGTAACTCGAAACAGGAACTAAAGAATAAACGAAGACTATTGAAGGATGAAGTGACGATGCGCGTTGGAAATGGATCCAAAGTCGATGTGATCGCTGTCGGCACACTTCCTCTACATCTACCTTCGGGATTAGTTTTAAACCTTGATGTCTACGGGAGCTTCTATTCTTGTAGACAGTGTTGGGCCTCCAAGAGCAGAGGTTTGTAGAACAGCAGCAAGTTTCCCTTAAGTGGATCACCCAAGGTTTATCGAACTCAGGGAGGAAGAGGTCAAAGATATCCCTCTCATGCAACCCTGCAACCACAAAGCAAGAAGTCTCTTGTGTCCCCAACACACCTAATAGGTGCACTAGTTCGGCGAAGAGATAGTGAAATACAGGTGGTATAAATAAGTAGTAGCAATGGCACCAGAAAAGTGCTTTGCCCAGGACAAATAAGCGTAGTAACGCGTAGTAACGCAAAACAGTAAACAAGCAGCGATATATTTAGGAACAAGGCCTAGGGATTAGACTTTCACTAGTGGACACTCTCAACATTGATCACATAACAGAATAGATAAATGCATACTCTACACTCTTGTTGGATGATGAACACATTGCGTAGGATTACACGAACCCTCAATGCCGGAGTTAACAAGCTCCACAATTCAATGTTCATATTTAAATAACCTTAGAGTGCAAGAAAGATCAACACGACTAAACCAAGTACTAACACAGCATGCACACTGTCACCTTCACACTATGTAGGAGGAATAGATCACATCAATACTATCATAGCAATAGTTAACTTCACAATCTACAAGAGATCATGATCATAGCATATGCCAAGTACTAACACGGATGCACACACTGTCACCATTACACCGTGTAGGAGGAATAAAACTACTTTAATAACATTGCTAGAGTAGCACATAGATAAATTGTGATACAAAACACATTGCAATCATAAAGAGATATAAATAAGCACTTCACTACGCCATTCATAACAGTGAATAAGTATTCTGTGAAATATAGCCTAAGAGACCCACACGGTGCACACACTGTCACCTTTACACACGTGGGACAAGGAGTCTCCGGAGATCACATAAGTAAAACTCACTTGACTAGCACAATGACATCTAGATTACAAGCATCATCATATGAATCTCAATCATGTAAGGCAGCTCATGAGATTATTGTATTGAAGCACATAGGAGAGAGATTAACCACATAGCTACCGGTACAGCCCCGAGCCTCGATGGAGAACTACTCCCTCCTCATGGGAGCAACAGCGGTGATGAAGATGGCGGTGGGGATGGCAGCGATGTCGATGGAGAAGCCTTCCGGGGCACTTCCCCGCTCCGGCAGGGTGCCGGAACAGAGACTCTGTCCCCCGGATCTTGGCTTCGCGATGGCGGCGGCTCTGGAAGGTTTTCCGTATCGTGGTTCTTCCCTCAGGGTTTTCGCGACGGAGGCTTTAAATAGGCGGAAGGGCAGCCTCGGAGGGGGCCTGGGGCCCACACCATAGGGCGGCGCGGCGCCCCCCGCCGAGTGTGGTGTGGAGCCCCCGGGGCTTCCCTCTGGCGGCTCTCGGGTGTTCTGGAAGGCTCCGGGAAAAATAGGGACCTGGGTCTTGATTTCGTCCAATTCCGAGAATATTTCGTTACTAGGATTTCTGAAACCAAAAACAGCAGAAAACAGCAACTGGCACTTCGGCATCTTGTTTAGTTCAGAAAAATGCACGAATATGACATAAAGTGTGCATAAAACATGTAGGTATCATCAATAATATGGCATAGAACATAAGAAATTATCGATACGTCGGAGACGTATCAAGCATCCCCAAGCTTTCGTCCCGAGCAGGTAAAACGATAACAAAGATAATTTCTGAAGTGATATGCCATCATAACCTTGATCATACTATTTGTAAACATATGTAATGAATGCAGCGATCAAAACAATGGTAATGACATGAGTAAACAAGTGAATCATAAAGCAAAGACTTTTCATGAATAGAACTTCAAGACAAGCATTAATAAGTCTTGCATAAGAGTTAACTCATAAAGCAATAAATCAAAGTAAAGGTATTGAAGCAACACAAAGGAAGATTAAGTTTCAGCGGTTGCTTTCAACTTATAACATGTATATCTCATGGATAATTGTCAACATAGAGTAATATAACAAGTATAATATGCAAGTATGTAGGAATCAATGCATAGTTCACACAAGTGTTTGCTTCTTGAGGTGGAGAGAGATAGGTGAACTGACTCAACATAAAAGTAAAAGAATGGTCCTTCAAAGAGGAAAGCATCGATTGCTATATTTGTGCTAGAGCTTTTATTTTGAAAACATGAAACAATTTTGTCAACGGTAGTAATAAAGCATATGAGTTATGAAAGTTATATCTTACAAGTTGCAAGTCTCATGCATAGTATACTAATAGTGCCCGCACCTTGTCCTAATTAGCTTGGACTACCGGATCTTTGCAATGCACATGTTTTAACCAAGTGTCACAATGGGGTACCTCCATGCCGCCTGTACAAAGGTCTAAGGAGAAAGCTCGCATTTTGGATTTCTCGCTTTTGATTATTCTCAACTTAGACATCCATACCGGGACAACATGGACAACAGATAATGGACTCCTCTTTAATGCATAAGCATGTGGCAACAATTATTATTCTCATATGAGATTGAGGATATATGTCCAAAACTGAAACTTCCACCATGAATCATGGCTTAAGTTAGCGGCCCAATGTTCTTCTCTAACAATATGCATGCTCCAACCATAAAGGTGGTAGATCTCTCTTACTTCAGACAAGACGGACATGCATAGCAACTCACATGATATTCAACAAGGAATAGTTGATGGCGTCCCCAGAAACATGGTTATCGCACAACAAGCAACTTAATAAGAGATAAAGTGCATAAGTACATATTCAATACCACAATAGTTTTTAAGCTATTTGTCCCATGAGCTATATATTGCAAAGGTGAATGATGGAATTTTAAAGGTAGCACTCAAGCAATTTACTTTGGAATGGCGGAGAAATACCATGTAGTAGGTAGGTATGGTGGACACAAATGGCATAGTGGTTGGCTCAAGGATTTTGGATGCATGAGAAGTATTCCCTCTCGATACAAGGTTTAGGCTAGCAAGGTTATTTGAAACAAACACAAGGATGAACGGTGCAGCAAAACTCACATAAAAGACATATTGTAAACATTATAAGACTCCATACCGTCTTCCTTGTTGTTCAAAACTCAATACTAGATATTATCTAGACTCTAGACAACTAAATATGCAAACCAAATTAGCAAACTCTAAGTGTTTCTTCATTAATGGGTGCAAAGTATATGATGCAAGAGCTTAAACATGAGCACAACAATTGCCAAGTATCAAATTATCCAAGACATTTTAGAGTTACTACATGTAGCATTTTCCAATTCCAACCATATAACAATTTAACGAAGATGAAACTTCGCCATGAATACTATGAGTAAAGCCTAAGGACATACTTGTCCATATGCTACAGCGGAGCGTGTCTCTCTCCCATAAAGTGAATGCTAGGATCCATTTTATTCAAACAAAACAAAAACAAAAACAAACCGACGCTCCAAGCAAAGTGCATAAGATGTGACGGAATAAAAATAGTTTCAGGGAGGAACCTGATAATGTTGTCGATGAAGAAGGGGATGCCTTGGGCATCCCCAAGCTTAGACGCTTGAGTCTTCTTAGAATATGCAGGGGTGAACCACCGGGGCATCCCCAAGCTTAGATGTAACAACCCAAAAATTTCAAAACAAACAAAATGAATTTCCCTAGTTCCAAATTTTGGAACCAACAAAAACTTTTATTAAAATAAGATTGATACATATAGATCTTGTTTAAATCTTGTGTTTTGCCATGATGAGTGTTATTATGCTTATGTGCTAAACCCTAAAACCCTAAAGTGATCAAGTGAAGGTCACCAACCCAATAAAATAAAGGAGAAAGAAATCAAATAAGAAAAACCTTAAACCCTAATCTTCTCCAGAAATCATTTTGGATATATTTTGAGAAACCCAAAATAAAATAAAAGACATATGGGGACATATAGCCCTAATAGGTAAATCTTGAACCCTACCTTTATTAATTATGCTAAATGGTGGTGAACCATTGTGAACCCCACTAAACCCTAAACCTCACCCCTCTTTTCACCACCCTAGTTAAATTAAAATAAAAGGAAATTAAATAAGAAAGAGGCATATGTGCCTAGGGCTATATTTATAAAACTTTACCCTAAGCCTTTCTACTTTGCTTAGAGGTTTGGAAAACCTTCATATACCTTACCTAGTACTTATCAAACCAATCCCAAGTTGAAACCAAAGAAAATAAAAAGAAACTAAAAATGCCATAGAGGCATATGAGAGTAAAATGCAAAATTGTGAATTTGAGAAGCTTGACCCTAAGACTTGTTGTGAATGGTTGGATCACTCCTATATACCATTTCAACACTCAACAACATCAAATGGGCCAAGAACCCTCAAATCAAAAATCAAATGCCACATATGCATAGAGGCATATGAGACACATAGCCATTTCACCAATTTTTGCCCTATGACATTAAACCTTGACCAAATGGTGTGAGACCATCTCCAAACCTAATATAACACTAAATTGACCCTAACCCATGCCCAAGTGAAGCAAGGGGAACAATTTACAAAAATAATAAAATTTGAACCTCACCTCTTATGTGTTATGGCCAATTTTGCAAATCTTTGATCAAGACCTTTTGAAATGGATTCAATGGTTTGAAAATGTTTCTAAACTAATAAGAATCACATTAGAGTCAACAAAAGTCAACTCAAATGTGGAGAAATCAAATAGGGAGAAAATCCCCAAAATTCACTCACATACACTTAGCCAAATTTGCAAATCTTCAACCAAGGCCATCAATGCTTGATCTATTGCTTGTAGAATACTTATATATGATAAACAAACACAATTGCATCAAAGAAACAAGAATCAAATCAAAGGAAATCTCAAAACCATCTCACATGTGATGATGGTCATTTGTGTGATTTTTAACATGATCCCCTCTTTACCCCTCTGGCTTTGACTTTTCTTCAACCAAACTTGGTCAACTATGACCATGTCATCCAAGACCATATGAAGGTGAACAACTTTCATGTTGACCACCATGCCTAATGTTGACCAGGTTGACCAGTATAGTGTTGCCAAGTGGAGACTTTGAATTAAAGAGAAGATGATCCACTTTTTGAAACTTTGCAAATCTTCACCAAAATGAACACCACCACCACCATTATATCTCTATGATTATATGAATGAGATCCACCAAAGGATTTTCCAAAATTTGAAAATATTTTTCTTTCGGCCATATCAACAAACACCTTGTGGGCAGACCTAAATTTGTGCCCATGCTGCATTTTTGCTTGGACCAAGTCCACCTCTGCCCTTGCCTGCTGCTCTGGAGCATCCCTGCACCTCCCCTCTACCTCACCATCCACTTGCCTGCCCTTGCTTTGGACATCTTGACCAGAACCAGACCATGCCGGCCCTCTTGTCACCTCACCATGCTCACCCCCTCTCCTCTCCCATCCAGGCCACCTCAGCATGTCACATAGCTTGCCCTCACTATACTGATCATGACCATACACTTGCTGACCCAAGTTGACGACCACACCGCCCAGAACCTGCGCGCCCAGACGCGCCCAGCACATGCCAGGACCGGCATGGACGCGCCAGGACGACCCTGGACGCGACAGGGCGCCACGGTGCCCCATTGACCCAGCCCTCGCCTCGCCATCAGCGTCCGCCAGGAGAGTCGCCATGACGCCAGGAACCTGCCAGACACCTCCATTGGCTCGCTCGAGCGCTGTAGCCCACGCCACCTTCGCCGTCCTCCGCCACGGGTACGACAGGACCCAACGTCGCATGCCCTCCTCCGTCACTCCCCTGCAGCGCCACGACGCGCGCTAGGGCCGCCTCAACGTCACCTACCGAACGCCTACCTCACCCTGCCCCTTCGCGCCTGGAACGCCGCGCCACCGTCAACCTTGCCAGCACCCCTCGGCCTCACCTCAACTCTATAAATAGAGCCCCTCCCCGAGCTAACCGAGCACACCATCGGCCTCCCCTCTTCTCACTCGCTCTCCTCGACCCCTTCTCCACCTCAATTACGCCCACCATCGCCGGAATTTGGACGGAGTCCGCCGCCACAGAAGCTCAGCGCCGCCGTTGATTTCCTCCACCCCAAGCTCTGCCGCGACCACCCTCTGCCTCCTCGTCCTCGACAACGCCACCGCGAACCCTCGCTGTGCCTCGCCGGAGCTCCGGTAAGCCGCCAGCACCAAACCCTTGCCGTGCCTGTGCCGCCGCTCGTCGACGTAGACGACGACTCTGCGTCGTTAGATCCTCATTTGATCCTACGGTCCACAACAAAGCATACCGCTTCGGCGTTTTAAACGCCCTGACAGTGGACCCCACTGTCAGGCGGCCCGCCCGCATCACCAGTGAAGCTGGGCCGGCCCATTTACTTTCCCGCCCCCGTTTGAATTCAAATGATGTTTAATTCCTTTTCATTTAAATTGCAATCTGATGCTAGTTTCAAAATTTAATAGGGACAAATCTACCACACCAAATTTGATAAATTTTATATAGTTGGAAAGCCTGTGAAATTATCTATCCAATGCCACTGGATTCAAA
Organism: Lolium multiflorum; assembly: GCA_030979885.1. NCBI lineage: Eukaryota > Viridiplantae > Streptophyta > Magnoliopsida > Poales > Poaceae > Lolium > Lolium multiflorum. The sequence goes on from CM061751.1 coordinate 102,676,760, forward strand.
CCAATAGCTGTTGTAGAATTAAAGTGAGAAAATAAACAAGACAGGGACTTTTCTGCCTTAGAAAAATTATTAAAAATCAACCATAAATTATTTTGAGTTGATTCCAACTCTCATAATTCACTTTTCTAATACTCTAATTGATTATGTAAAAATATGATATGGGTACTGTGTATGATCATGGGTTAGAATCAAATAATGGCTATGTAGCCATTACTAGCCCAGTTAAATTATCTCCAAATTTAAGATTTGAAATCTATGAGGTGTAGCACCTCATTTAAATCATCTTCTCAAGTTGTATGAAGTAGTGTGATAACCCTGGTTGCTTGATCTCATAATTGCTCATTTAAGAATATTAAGTGTTTGCCATAGTAACATTTAAATTGTTCCCACCAATTATTAAATCTTATGGGAATGTTTCTCTCATTTAAATATTGTCTTGAACAATTCAAAAGGAAGTAGAGACTCTGGTCATTTAGGTCTCACATGAATTGTTGATGATATTAAATCTTTACCATGTTAGGATTAAAAGGTATGAGGTGTTCACCTCATTTAAATCATTTTCTTAAATGATAAGTGTGAAGAGGTTGACTTTGGTCAACCTAGGTCATATATTATTCATAAGAGAAATTAAATCTTAATAAGATAATGAGAGGAAATTATTTCTCTAAGTAATTAAAAGTAACACCTTATTTAGTATGAGAGGAAATTATTTTTCCTAAATAAGAAAACAACACATTTACCCACTTAATAGTAATGAGTGATGCTAGTTTAACTTGTGTAAATTATATGAGGTGTTTCACTTCATTTAAATCTTGTCCCAAGTACTTTCATATGAAGTTTGAACCCCTGGTCAAATACTCTCACATGAAATACTTGGAGATTTTAAATCATAATAGGCATTATTAAATGGTATGAGGTATCCCTACCTCATTTAAATCATTTTCTCAAATGATGATGATGAATGGTTGACTTAGGTCAACATAAATTCATGTGTGATGATTTGAGAAATTAAATCTTAAAGAAGATTCAATGAGAGGAAATTATTCCTCAAGAACTATATGGAAACTATCATTTACATATAAAATGAGAGGAAATTATTCTTCCTCAAAGCAAGACCACCAATGCACCAAATTGTATTAATTGTGTGAATAGAATAGTTTGTGTGAATATATGTGATGTTTGGAATAGCCAATGAATTGTTTGGTGATTGTATCCTCGTATTCGTTTTTAGACGCTAGTACCGAGGAGTATCCAGAGGAGGAGGAGGAGGTCTACTTCCAAGGAGAAGAAGAGAACTTTGACCACCACCTCAACCAAGGCAAGCTAACAATAATGCAAGCTATATTATTGCAAGCTAACACCATTGCAAGCTAATATTCTTGCTAAGTGCAAAGCTCTACAAGAGCAAGGCACTACCACATTTTACTTTATGCTTCATGATCCCATCCCAAGTTTTATTCTTCCAAACTTTTACTTTGATTATTATAACTTGCTTTTATAGTTAACTTTGGTCTAGAAATAGAGTACTACAAGAGTATCAAACTTAGCCTAGAAAGCTATAAGCTAAGTTAGCACCCCTCATGACTAGTTGCTAGTGCTCAATATTAAAAGTGACTACTCTAGATGGGAACTTGTGAAATGAAATGACTTTGAAAACCTTGGAATGATGAGTCATTCTATTGAAAGATTTTGAAGGTGAATATGACTGGTGAATGACTTGGTGAATTTTACAAAAACTGATGGTTGGGTTCGGATGCGATACCATTCCAATTTTACAAGTACCCCCACAATACCTGAATCTGGGTAAGGCTTAGCTGGAAACTTATGTATTTTAGTATGGGTTCCCTCTAAAACAAGCGTCATCGGGGTTATGCCAAGGGCTGCCTCCAAAGAAATATGAAATGATGTGATATGACGTGAAATGAGGTGAATGTCCGGCCCAAGCCCTGTGCAGTTCCCAGGTTGACTTGGGAGGCCAAGCTCATGGGGAGAGGTGCCTATACTAGAGTATGTAAATGAAAGGTTAGGATTGGTAGTTCGCGTACTGCGTACGATAAATCAGGGCCAGTTACCCCTGACGAACTATTGCAATTGTTGTGGCACAAGTGTACAACCTCTGCAGAGTTAAACCTATTCGAATAGCCGCGTCCTCGGTTATGGACAGTTGGAAAGGCCATACTGTTCCGTCATCAGAACTTTTCCAAAAATATGAATGGTGACTTGTGATTTGAATTGAAAGGTGACTTTGACTTTGAATCACAACTGAGTTGTGGGAATGACACTAATGTTCCCACTTGAGTATAGGCAAATGAAGAGGCTTTGATTTACTAAAGTGCTTATAAAATAAAACTGGCTTTATGCAAATGAAACTAGAGCTTAGCATCCCCTTCCATAGTTGATAATACTTACCTTAGTATTAGTTTGCGAGTACTTTAAAGTACTCATGGCTTTGTCCCTGGCTATTCAAATGGCCAGACTATGAAGAGGAGTACCAGAATGCCGGAAGAAGGACAGCGGGACGTCTACGACAACTAGGATCACTCCTGACGTCAACAGTTGCCTGTGGAATAGATGGACTACTACTACGCTACTTCGCTTCCGCTATGTGTTTTGTAATTGATCAATAGATCAACTAGTATTGTAATGAGACTGGATCATGTGATCCCTTGTTGTAAGACAATTATGCGTTGTAATGAATGATGTGTTGTGATATTAATCTATTATGTCTCGCAAAAACAATATTCCTGGGATTGCGATGAATGGCATAATAGGCATCTGGACTTAAAAATCCGGGTGTTGACAAGTTGGTATCAGAGCCATTGTTTGACCTTAGGAGACCCTAGTTAGAATGGACGTCTGAAAAACTTAGTTTCAAAAACCAATGAAGTGAATATTTGTGAAAACTTGTTCTTACTCTTATCCTTGAGATCTTTTGCAAAAATGAGAAATCTATACTTTACTTTCTTTACAAGCCTACCTAAAATGTTGCACACTTGACTACTTCTTTAACTTACTTATCCTAATTGCTCACAGATGAAGTACCAATGGGAGTCCTATCAGCTTGGTTCCGGAGGCGACCCAAGGTTCGAAAAGGAGTTGAAGCAACTAGTGGACTATCTAGGACACCCGTATCCCGAGTTCTTCGGAATACCCCTCAAAGCTCAGTTAGGAGAACCACCTCAGTGGGACGTTTCTACTGATCTACGAAGGAAGCTTGATGCCCCGATATGGGAAACCATATGGTTTTCTGTAACGGGAAACACTTGGAAGGAAGGACTAGACAAAGCTATGCAAGAAGCAATTTCCCGTCTGTGTGGACAAAATGAGGACAAGATCAAGAACACTCGCTTCATCTACTACCCAAGACATGACTCCATGGGAAGACCGATGACCATGCCCCCACCACAACCAAAGATGAACCCCTATGAAGCCCCTCAGGATTTCAGGCAGTACAAAACCCGCAGAGATTTGGACAACGCCCTCGCCTCTCGCCAAGCACCTCACCCGTGAAGAAGAAGAATCCACCCTGAAGAGTAGTATCACCCAAGCACTTAAGTAGGTGTGAGTTGTATCAGGATCCCCTTGTATCGTAGAGCGAATGAATGGTTCTTCAAACCAACGGTGTGTTAGAATTGTAATGTGTGATGCTTGGTATGAATGAAAAAGTGTTGTTGGTTTTACCCCCGCAACACTACTCAAAATTTCAATTTGTGAACTTTTAAAAATTTAACAAAACAAACCATAGAAATTTCCCTCTTATCTTATCATCTCAATGTTCAGATGGCCCCACCAACCCGCAACGCCACCCCAGATGCCATGATGCAACTGCTACAGACGATGATGGCAGACCGAGAAGTCGAGAGAGCTGAACGCCAAGCCAACCTTACCGCACTACAACAGATAGCTCAGAACAATCAAGGCCATCATGATCACCCAGAATCAAAGCTGAAGAACTGTCAGCATACCAACCCACCCATGTTTAGCAAGACAGAAGAACCCCTAGATGCTGATGACTGACTCCAGACAATAGAGAACAACCTCGAAGTTGCGCAAGTTGAAGCCGCAGAGAAAGTACTGTTCGCCACCCACTACCTGTCAGGACCTGCTAGAGCCTGGTGGACAAGTGCCCGTGCAATGAATGCGGGACAGATGATGACCTGGGAAGACTTCAAGCTGAAGTTTAGCAAGTACCATGTGCCCCAAGGACTGATAAAGAAGATGAGAGATGAATTCCGTGAACTCAAGCAAGGAAGGATGTCCATGGTGGAATACCGCGACAGGTTTCTCACTCTGTCAAGGTACGCCCCGGATGAGACCGATACCAATGAGAAGAGGAAGGAAAGATTTCTGAAAGGATTGCACGACGAGATGCAAACTGTGTTAGTGAACATTCCGTTCGCTGACTTAGAAGCCCTCGTGGACTCAGCCATCCAAATGGAAGGGAAACTGCATCAAGCCAACGAGAACCGCAAGCGAAATGAAACCAGTGGACCCCACCATAACCAGTATCGCAACAACTCTTCTGGAGGATTCACCCCAAGATACAACAAGCCAGCCACTCAGAATTATCGCCCCAACTACACCAACAACAACGGAGGACCCCCGAAAACCGGAGGCAACAACACCAACAACAGCCACAACAACAACAACCACCTCAACAAAAGCAACAACAAGGGAAACCACAACAACCCCAATAATGCCCCGAGGACTGGAAGCAATGCTACCCCTATCAACCCCAAAGACAAGTCCACCGTTAACTGCTATGAATGTGGAGTTGTGGGTCACTTCTCCAATGAGTGCCCCAAAAAGCTTGCCAGGATTGCCGCCAATACCGCAGCACCTGCTCAACAACAGCGTCGCGTTGCAGGAAGAAGGAACCAGAACAACAACAACGGCCGTCTCTACCACATGACTGCCACAGGAAGCACCCCAGGCCATGCCAAGTATGTTCACCTGTTAATCTCACTGCTCAATCTCTCTTAGGAACCTAACTTTTCTTAAAATCTCGGGACGAGATTTGTTTAAGGGGGAAGGGTTTGTAACAACCCAAAAATTTCAAAACAAACAAAATGAATTTCCCTAGTTTCAAATTTTGGAACCAACAAAAACTTTTATTAAAATAAGATTGATACATATAGATCTTGTTTAAATCTTGTGTTTTGCCATGATGAGTGTTATTATACTTATGTGCTAAACCCTAAAACCCTAAAGTGATCAAGTGAAGGTCACCAACCCAATAAAATAAAGGAGAAAGAAATCAAATAAGAAAAACCTTAAACCCTAATCTTCTCCAGAAATCATTTTGGATCTATTTTGAGAAACCCAAAATAAAATAAAAGACATATGGGGACATATAGCCCTAATAGGTAAATCTTGAACCCTACCTTTATTAATTATGCTAAATGGTGGTGAACCATTGTGAACCCCACTAAACCCTAAACCTCACCCCTCTTTTCACCACCCTAGTTAAATTAAAATAAAAGGAAATTAAATAAGAAAGAGGCATATGTGCCTAGGGCTATATTTATAAAACTTTACCCTAAGCCTTTCTACTTTGCTTAGAGGTTTGGAAAACCTTCATATACCTTACCTAGTACCTATCAAACCAATCCCAAGTTGAAACCAAAGAAAATAAAAAGAAACTAAAAATGCCATAGAGGCATATGAGAGTAAAATGCAAAATTGTGAATTTGAGAAGCTTGACCCTAAGACTTGTTGTGAATGGTTGGATCACTCCTATATACCATTTCAACACTCAACAACATCAAATGGGCCAAGAACCCTCAAATCAAAAATCAAATGCCACATATGCATAGAGGCATATGAGACACATAGCCATTTCACCAATTTTTGCCCTATGACATTAAACCTTGACCAAATGGTGTGAGACCATCTCCAAACCTAATATAACACTAAATTGACCCTAACCCATGCCCAAGTGAAGCAAGGGGAACAATTTACAAAAATAATAAAAATTGAACCTCACCTCTTATGTGTTATGGCCAATTTTGCAAATCTTTGATCAAGACCTTTTGAAATGGATTCAATGGTTTGAAAATGTTTCTAAACTAATAAGAATCACATTAGAGTCAACAAAAGTCAACTCAAATGTGGAGAAATCAAATAGGGAGAAAATCCCCAAAATTCACTCACATACACTTAGCCAAATTTGCAAATCTTCAACCAAGGCCATCAATGCTTGATCTATTGCTTGTAGAATACTTATATATGATAAACAAACACAATTGCATCAAAGAAACAAGAATCAAATCAAAGGAAATCTCAAAACCATCTCACATGTGATGATGGTCATTTGTGTGATTTTTAACATGATCCCCTCTTTACCCCTCTGGCTTTGACTTTTCTTCAACCAAACTTGGTCAACTATGACCATGTCATCCAAGACCATATGAAGGTGAACAACTTTCATGTTGACCACCATGCCTAATGTTGACCAGGTTGACCAGTATAGTGTTGCCAAGTGGAGACTTTGAATTAAAGAGAAGATGATCCACTTTTTGAAACTTTGCAAATCTTCACCAAAATGAACACCACCACCACCATTATATCTCTATGATTATATGAATGAGATCCACCAAAGGATTTTCCAAAATTTGAAAATATTTTTCTTTCGGGCATTACCACAAACACCTTGTGGGCAGAGTGAAATTTGAAGCCCATGCTGCATTTTTGCTTGGACCAAGTCCACCTCTGCCCTTGCCTGCTGCTCTGGAGCATCCCTGCACCTCCCCTCTACCTCACCATCCACTTGCCTGCCCTTGCTTTGGACATCTTGACCAGAACCAGACCATGCCGGCCCTCTTGTCACCTCACCATGCTCACCCCCTCTCCTCTCCCATCCAGGCCACCTCAGCATGTCACATAGCTTGCCCTCACTATACTGATCATGACCATACACTTGCTGACCCAAGTTGACGACCACACCGCCCAGAACCTGCGCGCCCAGACGCGCCCAGACATGCCAGGCCGCATGGACGCGCAGGACGACCCGGACGCGACAGAGCGCCACGGTGCCCCATTGACCCAGCCCTCGCCTCGCCATCAGCGTCCGCCGGAGAGTCGCCATGACGCCAGGAACCTGCCAGACACCTCCATTGGCTCGCTCGAGCGCTGTAGCCCACGCCACCTTCGCCGTCCTCCGCCACGGGTACGACAGGACCCAACGTCGCATGCCCTCCTCCGTCACTCCCCTGCAGCGCCACGATGCGCGCTAGCCGCCTCAACGTCACCTACCGAACGCCACCTCACCCTGCCCCTTCGCGCCTGGAAACGCCGCGCCACCGTCAACCTTGCCAGCACCCCTCGGCCTCACCTCAACTCTATAAATAGAGCCCCTCCCCGAGCTAACCGAGCACACCATCGGCCTCCCCTCTTCTCACTCGCTCTCCTCGACCCCTTCTCCACCTCAATTACGCCCACCATCGCCGGAATTTGGACGGAGTCCGCCGCCATAGAAGCTCAGCGCCGCCGTTGATTTCCTCCACCCCAAGCTCTGCCGCGACCACCCTCTGCCTCCTCGTCCTCGACAACGCCACCGCGAACCCTCGCTGTGCCTCGCCGGAGCTCCGGTAAGCCGCCAGCACCAAACCCTTGCCGTGCCTGTGCCGCCGCTCGTCGACGTAGACGACGACTCTGCGTCGTTAGATCCTCATTTGATCCTACGGTCCACAACAAAGCATACCGCTTCGGCGTTTTAAAACGCCCTGACAGTGGACCCCACTGTCAGGCGGCCCGCCCGCATCGCCAGCGAAGCTGGGCCGGCCCATTTACTTTCCCGCCCCCGTTTGAATTCAAATGATGTTTAATTCCTTTTCATTTAAATTGCAATCTGATGCTAGTTTCAAAATTTAATAGGGACAAATCTACCACACCAAATTTGATAAATTTTATATAGTTGGAAAGCCTGTGAAATTATCTATCCAATGCCACTGGATTCAAACCAATAGCTGTTGTAGAATTAAAGTGAGAAAATAAACAAGACAGGGACTTTTCTGCCTTAGAAAAATTATTAAAAATCAACCATAAATTATTTTGAGTTGATTCCAACTCTCATAATTCACTTTTCTAATACTCTAATTGATTATGTAAAAATATGATATGGGTACTGTGTATGATCATGGGTTAGAATCAAATAATGGCTATGTAGCCATTACTAGCCCATTTAAATTTTTCCAAATTTAAGATTTGAAATCTATGAGGTGTAGCACCTCATTTAAATCATCTTCTCAAGTTGTATGAAGTAGTGTGATAACCCTGGTTGCTTGATCTCATAATTGCTCATTTAAGAATATTAAGTGTTTGCCATAGTAACATTTAAATTGTTCCCACCAATTATTAAATCTTATGGGAATGTTTCTCTCATTTAAATATTGTCTTGAACAATTCAAAAGGAAGTAGAGACTCTGGTCATTTAGGTCTCACATAAATTGTTGATGATATTAAATCTTTACCATGTTAGGACTAAAAGGTATGAGGTGTTCACCTCATTTAAATCATTTTCTTAAATGATAAGTGTGAAGAGGTTGACTTTGGTCAACCTAGGTCATATATTATTCATAAGAGAAATTAAATCTTAATAAGATAATGAGAGGAAATTATTTCTCTAAGTAATTAAAAGTAACACCTTATTTAGTATGAGAGGAAATTATTTTTCCTAAATAAGAAAACAACACATTTACCCACTTAATAGTAATGAGTGATGCTAGTTTAACTTGTGTAAATTATATGAGGTGTTTCACTTCATTTAAATCTTGTCCCAAGTACTTTCATATGAAGTTTGAACCCCTGGTCAAATACTCTCACATGAAATACTTGGAGATTTTAAATCATAATAGGCATTATTAAATGGTATGAGGTATCCCTACCTCATTTAAATCATTTTCTCAAATGATGATGATGAATGGTTGACTTAGGTCAACATAAATTCATGTGTGATGATTTGAGAAATTAAATCTTAAAGAAGATTCAATGAGAGGAAATTATTCCTCAAGAACTATATGGAAACTATCATTTACATATAAAATGAGAGGAAATTATTCTTCCTCAAAGCAAGACCACCAATGCACCAAATTGTATTAATTGTGTGAATAGAATAGTTTGTGTGAATATATGTGATGTTTGGAATAGCCAATGAATTGTTTGGTGATTGTATCCTCGTATTCGTTTTTAGACGCTAGTACCGAGGAGTATCCAGAGGAGGAGGAGGTCTACTTCCAAGGAGAAGAAGAGAACTTTGACCACCACCTCAACCAAGGCAAGCTAACAATAATGCAAGCTATATTATTGCAAGCTAACACCATTGCAAGCTAATATTCTTGCTAAGTGCAAAGCTCTACAAGAGCAAGGCACTACCACATTTTACTTTATGCTTCATGATCCCATCCCAAGTTTTATTCTTCCAAACTTTTACTTTGATTATTATAACTTGCTTTTATAGTTAACTTTGGTCTAGAAATAGAGTACTACAAGAGTATCAAACTTAGCCTAGAAAGCTTTAAGCTAAGTTAGCAACCCTCATGACTAGTTGCTAGTGCTCAATATTAAAAGTGACTACTCTAGATGGGAACTTGTGAAATGAAATGACTTTGAAAACCTTGGAATGATGAGTCATTCTATTGAAAGATTTTTGAAGGTGAATATGACTGGTGAATGACTTGGTGAATTGTACCAAAACACTGATGGTTGGGTTCGGATGCGATACCATTCCAATTTTACAAGTACCCCCACAATACCTGAATCTAGGTAAGGCTTAGCTGGAAACTTATGTATTTTAGTATGGGTTCCCTCTAAAACAAGCGTCATCGGGGTTATGCCAAGGGCTGCCTCCAAAGAAATATGAAATGATGTGATATGACGTGAAATGAGGTGAATGTCCGGCCCAAGCCCTGTGCAGTTCCCAGGTGACGGTTGTCTTCACTGGGAGGCCAAGCTCATGGGGAGAGGTGCCTATACTAGAGTATGTAAATGAAAGGTTAGGATTGGTAGTTCGCGTACTGCGTACGATAAATCAGGGCCAGTTACCCCTGACGAACTATTGCAATTGTTGTGGCACAAGTGTACAACCTCTGCAGAGTTAAACCTATTCGAATAGCCGCGTCCTCGGTTATGGACAGTTGGAAAGGCCATACTGTTCCGTCATCAGAACTTTTCCAAAAATATGAATGGTGACTTGTGATTTGAACTGAAAGGTGACTTTGACTTTGAATCACAACTGAGTTGTGGGAATGACACTAATGTTCCCACTTGAGTATAGGCAAATGAAGAGGCTTTGATTTACTAAAGTGCTTATAAAATAAAACTGGCTTTATGCAAATGAAACTAGAGCTTAGCATCCCCTTCCATAGTTGATAATACTTACCTTAGTATTAGTTTGCGAGTACTTTAAAGTACTCATGGCTTTGTCCCTGGCTATTCAAATGGCCAGACTATGAAGAGGAGTACCAGAACCCGGAAGAAGGACAGCAGGACGTCTACGACAACTAGGATCACTCCTAACGTCAACAGTTGCCTGTGGAATAGATGGACTACTACTACGCTACTTCGCTTCCGCTATGTGTTTTGTAATTGATCAATAGATCACTAGTATTGTAATGAGACTGGATCATGTGATCCCTGGTTGTAAGACAATTATGCGTTGTAATGAATGATGTGTTGTGATATTAATCTATTATGTCTCGCAAAAACAATATTCCTGGGATTGCGATGAATGGCATAATAGGCATCTGGACTTAAAAATCCGGGTGTTGACATTAGAGCTTTCACTCTCCTTGATCATATTGCATCATACTCCTCTCTTGATCCTTGAAAACTTCCTCCACACCAAACTCGAAACAACTCATTAGAGGGTTAGTGCACAATAAAAATTCACATGTTCAGAGGTGACACAATCATTCTTAACACTTCTGGACATTGCATAAAGCTACTGGACATTAATGGATCAAAGAAATTCATCCAACATAGCAAAAGAGGCAAATATAACACATGGGTTATCTCCCAAGAAGTTCTTTCTTTTTAGCCATTAAGATGGGCTCAGCAGTTTTAATGATGCACTCGCAAGAAATAGTAGTTGAAGCAAAAGAGAGCATCAAGAAGCAAATTCAAAACATATTTAAGTCTAACATGCTTCCTATGCATAGGAATCTTGTAAATAAACAAATTCATGAAGAGCAAAGTAACAAGCATAGGAAGATAAAACAAGTATAACTTCAAAAATTTCAGCACATAGAGAGGTGTTTTAGTAAAATGAAAATTTCTACAACCATATTTTCCTCTCTCATAATAACTTTCAGTAGCAACATGAGCAAACTCAACAATATAACTATCACATAAAGAATTCTTATCATGAGTCTCATGCATAAAATTATTACTCTCCACATAAGCATAATCAATTTTATTAGTTGTAGTGGGAGCAAATTCAACAAAGTAGCTATCATTATTATTCTCATCAAGTGTAAGAGGCATAGTATAATCACAACAAAATTTACTCTCCATAGTAGGTGGCACCAAAAGACCACTATCATTATAATCATCATAAATAGGAGGCAAAGTATCATCAAAGAAAATTTTCTCCTCAATGCTTGGGGGACTAAAAAGATCAAAACCAGCTTCCCCAAGCTTAGAACTTTCTATATCATTATCAACAATGGTGTTCAAAGCGTTCATACTAATATTACTACCAGCATGCAAATAAGATTTCATAGGTTTTTTAATTTTCGCATCAAACAATCCATGTTTTAAATCAGGAAATAGAATAAGAAGCTCATTGTTGTCCATTATGTCAAACTAGTGTAAACAAGAAACAAAAAGATGCAATTGCAGGATCTAAAGGAAATAGCTTCGAGCACAAACACAATGGCGCCAGAAAAGTACTGTTACCTGGAACCGGAGTATGAGTGCCTTTTTACCTTTCCTCCCGGCAACGGCGCCAGAAAAGTGCTTGATGTCTACGGGAGCTTCTATTCTTGTAGACAGTGTTGGGCCTCCAAGAGCAGAGGTTTGTAGAACAGCAGCAAGTTTCCCTTAAGTGGATCACCCAAGGTTTATCGAACTCGGGGAGGAAGAGGTCAAAGATATCCCTCTCATGCAACCCTGCAACCACAAAGCAAGAAGTCTCTTGTGTCCCCAACACACCTAATAGGTGCACTAGTTCGGCGAAGAGATAGTGAAATACAGGTGGTATAAATAAGTAGTAGCAACGGCACCGGAAAAGTGCTTTGCCCAGACAAACAAACAGTAACGCAAGAGTAACGCAGACAAAACAGTAAACAAGCAGCGATAGCGTATTTAGGAACAAGGCCTAGGGATTAGACTTTCACTAGTGGACACTCTCAACATTGATCACATAAGAATAGATAAATGCATACTCTACACTCTTGTTGGATGATGAACACATTGCGTAGGATTACACGAACCCTCAATGCCGGAGTTAACAAGCTCCACAATTCAATGTTCATATTTAAATAACCTTAGAGTGCAAGAAAGATCAACACGACTAAACCAAGTACTAACACAGCATGCACACTGTCACCTTCACGCTATGTAGGAGGAATAGATCACATCAATACTATCATAGCAATAGTTAACTTCACAATCTACAAGAGATCATGATCATAGCATATGCCAAGTACTAACACGGATGCACACACTGTCACCATTACACCGTGTAGGAGGAATAAAACTACTTTAATAACATTGCTAGAGTAGCACATAGATAAATTGTGATACAAAACACATTGCAATCATAAAGAGATATAAATAAGCACTTCACTACGCCATTCATAACAGTGAATAAGTATTCTGTGAAATATAGCCTAAGAGACCCACACGGTGCACACACTGTCACCTTTACACACGTGGGACAAGGAGTCTCCGGAGATCACATAAGTAAAACTCACTTGACTAGCACAATGACATCTAGATTACAAGCATCATCATATGAATCTCAATCATGTAAGGCAGCTCATGAGATTATTGTATTGAAGCACATAGGAGAGAGATTAACCACATAGCTACCGGTACAGCCCCGAGCCTCGATGGAGAACTACTCCCTCCTCATGGGAGCAACAGCGGTGATGAAGATGGCGGTGGGGATGGCAGCGATGTCGATGGAGAAGCCTTCGGGGGCACTTCCCCGCTCGGCAGGGTGCGGAGAGACTCCTGTCCCCCAGATCTTGGCTTCGCGATGGCGGCGGCTCTGGAAGGTTTTCCGTATCGTGGTTTTTCGCGACGGAGGCTTTAAATAGGCGGAAGGGCAGCCTCGGAGGGGGCCTGGGGGCCCACACCATAGGGCGGCGCGGCCCCCTGGCCGCGCCGGGTGTGGTGTGGAGCCCCGGGGCTTCCCTCGGCGGCTCTCGGTGTTGAAGGCTCCGGGAAAATAGGGACACTGGTCTTGATTTCGTCCAATTCCGAGAATATTTCGTTACTAGGATTTCTGAAACCAAAAACAGAAGAAACTGGCACTTCGGCATCTTGTTAATAGGTTAGTTCCAGAAAATGCACGAATATGACATAAAGTGTGCATAAAACATGTAGGTATCATCAATAATATGGCATAGAACATAAGAAATTATCGATACGTCGGAGACGTATCAAGCATCCCCAAGCTTAGTTCTGCTCGTCCCGAGCAGGTAAAACGATAACAAAAGATAATTTCTGAAGTGATATGCCATCATAACCTTGATCATACTATTTGTAAACATATGTAATGAATGCAGCGATCAAAACAATGGTAATGACATGAGTAAACAAGTGAATCATAAAGCAAAGACTTTTCATGAATAGAACTTCAAGACAAGCATTAATAAGTCTTGCATAAGAGTTAACTCATAAAGCAATAAATCAAAGTAAAGGTATTGAAGCAACACAAAGGAAGATTAAGTTTCAGCGGTTGCTTTCAACTTATAACATGTATATCTCATGGATAATTGTCAACATAGAGTAATATAACAAGTACAATATGCAAGTATGTAGGAATCAATGCATAGTTCACACAAGTGTTTGCTTCTTGAGGTGGAGAGAGATAGGTGAACTGACTCAACATAAAAGTAAAAGAATGGTCCTTCAAAGAGGAAAGCATCGATTGCTATATTTGTGCTAGAGCTTTTATTTTGAAAACATGAAACAATTTTGTCAACGGTAGTAATAAAGCATATGAGTTATGAAAGTTATATCTTACAAGTTGCAAGTCTCATGCATAGTATACTAATAGTGCCCGCACCTTGTCCTAATTAGCTTGGACTACCGGATCTTTGCAATGCACATGTTTTAACCAAGTGTCACAATGGGGTACCTCCATGCCGCCTGTACAAAAGTCTAAGGAGAAAGCTCGCATTTTGGATTTCTCGCTTTTGATTATTCTCAACTTAGACATCCATACCGGGACAACATGGACAACAGATAATGGACTCCTCTTTAATGCATAAGCATGTGGCAACAATTATTATTCTCATATGAGATTGAGGATATATGTCCAAAACTGAAACTTCCACCATGAATCATGGCTTTAGTTAGCGGCCCAATGTTCTTCTCTAACAATATGCATGCTCCAACCATAAAGGTGGTAGATCTCTCTTACTTCAGACAAGACGGACATGCATAGCAACTCACATGATATTCAACAAGGAATAGTTGATGGCGTCCCCAGAAACATGGTTATCGCACAACAAGCAACTTAATAAGAGATAAAGTGCATAAGTACATATTCAATACCACAATAGTTTTTAAGCTATTTGTCCCATGAGCTATATATTGCAAAGGTGAATGATGGAATTTTAAAGGTAGCACTCAAGCAATTTACTTTGGAATGGCGGAGAAATACCATGTAGTAGGCAGGTATGGTGGACACAAATGGCATAGTGGTTGGCTCAAGGATTTTGGATGCATGAGAAGTATTCCCTCTCGATACAAGGTTTAGGCTAGCAAGGTTATTTGAAACAAACACAAGGATGAACGGTGCAGCAAAACTCACATAAAAGACATATTGTAAACATTATAAGACTCTACACCGTCTTCCTTGTTGTTCAAAACTCAATACTAGATATTATCTAGACTCTAGAGAAACTAAATATGCAAACCAAATTAGCAAACTCTAAGTGTTTCTTCATTAATGGGTGCAAAGTATATGATGCAAGAGCTTAAACATGAGCACAACAATTGCCAAGTATCAAATTATCCAAGACATTTTAGAGTTACTACATGTAGCATTTTCCAATTCCAACCATATAACAATTTAACGAAGATGAAACTTCGCCATGAATACTATGAGTAAAGCCTAAGGACATACTTGTCCATATGCTACAGCGGAGCATGTCTCTGTCCCACAAAGTGAATGCTAGGATCCATTTTATTCAAACAAAACAAAAACAAAAACAAACCGACGCTCCAAGCAAAGTGCATAAGATGTGACGGAATAAAAATATAGTTTCAGGGGAGGAACCTGATAATGTTGTCGATGAAGAAGGGGATGCCTTGGGCATCCCCAAGCTTAGACGCTTGAGTCTTCTTAGAATATGCAGGGGTGAACCACCGGGGCATCCCCAAGCTTAGAGCTTTCACTCTCCTTGATCATATTGCATCATACTCCTCTCTTGATCCTTGAAAACTTCCTCCACACCAAACTCGAAACAACTCATTAGAGGGTTAGTGCACAATAAAAATTCACATGTTCAGAGGTGACACAATCATTTTTAACACTTCTGGACATTGCATAAAGCTACTGGACATTAATGGATCAAAGAAATTCATCCAACATAGCAAAAGAGGCAATGCGAAATAAAAGGCAGAATCTGTCAAAACAGAACAGTCCGTAAAGATGGATTTTATTAGGCCACACTTGCTCAAATGAAAATGCTCAAATTGAATGAAAGTTGCGTACATATCTGAGGATCATGCACGTAAATTGGCTTAATTTTCTGAGCTACCTACAGGGAGGTAGACCCAGATTCGTTACAGCAAAGAAATCTGGAACTGCGCAGTAATCCAAATCTAGTACTTACTTTACTATCAAAGACTTTACTTGGCACAACAAAACTCAAAACTAAGATAAGGAGAGGTTGCTACAGTAGTAAACAACTTCCAAGACACAAATATAAAAGAAAGTACTGTAGCAAATATAACACATGGGTTATCTCCCAAGAAGTTCTTTCTTTTTAGCCATTAAGATGGGCTCAGCAGTTTTAATGATGCACTCGCAAGAAATAGTAGTTGAAGCAAAAGAGAGCATCAAGAAGCAAATTCAAAACACATTTAAGTCTAACATGCTTCCTATGCATAGGAATCTTGTAAATAAACAAATTCATGAAGAGCAAAGTAACAAGCATAGGAAGATAAAACAAGTATAACTTCAAAAATTTCAGCACATAGAGAGGTGTTTTAGTAACATGAAAATTTCTACATATTTTCCTCTCTCATAATAACTTTCAGTAGCAACATGAGCAAACTCAACAATATAACTATCACATAAAGAATTCTTATCATGAGTCTCATGCATAAAATTATTACTCTCCATATAAGCATAATCAATTTTATTAGTTGTAGTGGGAGCAAATTCAACAAAGTAGCTATCATTATTATTCTCATCAAGTGTAAGAGGCATAGTATAATCACAACAAAATTTACTCTCCATAGTAGGTGGCACCAAAAGACCACTATCATTATAATCATCATAAATAGGAGGCAAAGTATCATCAAAGAAAATTTTCTCCTCAATGCTTGGGGGACTAAAAAGATCATGAAAACCAGCTTCCCCAAGCTTAGAACTTTCTATATCATTATCAACAATGGTGTTCAAAGCGTTCATACTAATATTACTACCAGCATGCAAATAAGATTTCATAGGTTTTTTAATTTTCGCATCAAACAATCCATGTTTTAAATCAGGAAATAGAATAAGAAGCTCATTGTTGTCCATTATGCCAAACTAGTGTAAACAAGAAACAAAAAGATGCAATTGCAGGATCTAAAGGAAATAGCTTCGAGCACAAACACAATGGCGCCAAAAATTACCTGAACCGGAGTATGAGTGCCTTTTTACCTTTCCTCCCCGGCAGGCGCGAAAAAGTGCTTGATGTCTACGGGAGCTTCTATTCTTGTAGACAGTGTTGGGCCTCCAAGAGCAGAGGTTTGTAGAACAGCAGCAAGTTTCCCTTAAGTGGATCACCCAAGGTTTATCGAACTCGGGAGGAAGAGGTCAAAGATATCCCTCTCATGCAACCCTGCAACC
Organism: Lolium multiflorum; assembly: GCA_030979885.1. Classification (NCBI taxonomy): domain Eukaryota; kingdom Viridiplantae; phylum Streptophyta; class Magnoliopsida; order Poales; family Poaceae; genus Lolium; species Lolium multiflorum. Next base: position 102,693,999 of record CM061751.1, read on the forward strand.
ACAAAGCAAGAAGTCTCTTGTGTCCCCAACACACCTAATAGGTGCACTAGTTCGGCGAAGAGATAGTGAAATACAGGTGGTATAAATAAGTAGTAGCAACGGCACCGAAAAGTGCTTTGCCCAGGACAAGCAAGCAGTAGTAACGCAGCAGTAGTAACGCAACAAAACAGTAAACAAGCAGCGATAGCAGTATTTAGGAACAAGGCCTAGGGATTAGACTTTCACTAGTGGACACTCTCAACATTGATCACATAACAGAATAGATAAATGCATACTCTACACTCTTGTTGGATGATGAACACATTGCGTAGGATTACACGAACCCTCAATGCCGGAGTTAACAAGCTCCACAATTCAATGTTCATATTTAAATAACCTTAGAGTGCAAGAAAGATCAACACGACTAAACCAAGTACTAACACAGCATGCACACTGTCACCTTCACGCTATGTAGGAGGAATAGATCACATCAATACTATCATAGCAATAGTTAACTTCACAATCTACAAGAGATCATGATCATAGCATATGCCAAGTACTAACACGGATGCACACACTGTCACCATTACACCGTGTAGGAGGAATAAAACTACTTTAATAACATTGCTAGAGTAGCACATAGATAAATTGTGATACAAAACACATTGCAATCATAAAGAGATATAAATAAGCACTTCACTACGCCATTCATAACAGTGAATAAGTATTCTGTGAAATATAGCCTAAGAGACCCACACGGTGCACACACTGTCACCTTTACACACGTGGGACAAGGAGTCTCCGGAGATCACATAAGTAAAACTCACTTGACTAGCACAATGACATCTAGATTACAAGCATCATCATATGAATCTCAATCATGTAAGGCAGCTCATGAGATTATTGTATTGAAGCACATAGGAGAGAGATTAACCACATAGCTACCGGTACAGCCCCGAGCCTCGATGGAGAACTACTCCCTCATGGGGAGCAGGCGGTGATGAAGATGGCGGTGGGGATGGCAGCGATGTCGATGGAGAAGCCTTCCGGGGCACTTCCCCCTCCGGCGAGGTGCCGGACAGAGACTCTGTCCCCGCATCTTGGCTTCGCGATGGCGGCGGCTCTGGAAGGTTTTTCGTATCGTGGTTCTTCCCCTCAGGGTTTTCGCGACGGAGGCTTTAAATAGGCGGAAGGGCAGCCTCGGAGGGGGCCTGGGGGGCCCACACCATAGGGCGGCACGGCCCCCCCGGCGCGCGTGCAGTGTGGGGCCCCGGGGTCCGCGGCTCTCGGGTGTTGGAAGGCTCGGGAAAAATAGGGACCTGGGTCTTGATTTCGTCCAATTCCGAGAATATTTCGTTACTAGGATTTCTGAAACCAAAAACAGCAGAAACAGGAACTGGCACTTCGGCATCTTGTTAATAGGTTAGTTCCAGAAATGCACGAATATGACATAAAGTGTGCATAAAACATGTAGGTATCATCAATAATATGGCATAGAACATAAGAAATTATCGATACGTCGGAGACGTATCAAACCTCAATAATTGTTATTTTGTTCCCGCGTTGAGCATGAACATTATATCTGGATCTTGTTTAATGCAAGACGGTTATTCATTCAAGTCTGAGAATAATGGTTGTTCTATTTTTATGAATAATATCTTTTATGGTCGAGCACCTGAAAAGAATGGTTTATTTCTGTTAGATCTCGATAGTAGTGATACACATATTCATAACATTGATGCTAAGCGAATTAAATTGAATGATAATTCTACTTATATGTGGCACTGTCGTCTTGGTCATATTGGAGTGAAACGCATGAAGAAACTCCATACCGATGGATTACTTGAATCACTTGACTTTGAGTCACTTGATAGATGCGAAGCATGTCTAATGGGAAAAATGACTAAGACTCCATTCTCTGGTATTATGGAGCGAGCTACAGACTTATTGGAAATCATACATACCGATGTGTGCGGACCAATGAGTGTAGCCTCGCGCGGTGGTTATCGTTATGTTCTAACCTTCACAGATGATTTGAGTAGATATGGGTATATCTATTTCATGAAACATAAATCCGAAACTTTCGAGAAGTTTAAGGAATTCCAAAGTGAAGTAGAAAATCAACGTAACAAGAAGATTAAATTTCTACGATCTGATCGTGGAGGTGAATATCTGAGTTATGAGTTTGGCATGCATTTAAAGAAATGCGGAATACTTTCACAATTGACACCGCCGGGAACACCACAACGAACGGTGTGTCCGAACGTCGTAATCGAACTCTCTTAGATATGGTTCGTTCTATGATGTCTCTTACTGATTTGCCGTTATCATTTTGGAGTTATGCATTAGAGACAGCCGCATTCACTTTAAATAGAGCACCATCAAAATCCGTTGAAACGACACCGTATGAATTATGGTTTAATAAGAAACCTAAGCTGTCGTTCCTTAAAGTTTGGGGTTGCGAAGCTTATGTAAAAAAGTTACAACCGGACAAGCTAGAACCCAAAGCGGAGAAATGCGTCTTCATAGGATACCCTAAGGAAACTATAGGGTACACTTTCTATCACAGATCCGAAGGCAAGATCTTTGTTGCTAAGAACGGAACCTTTCTTGAGAAAGAATTTCTCACTAAAGAAGTGACTGGAAGAAAAGTAGAACTCGATGAGATTGATGAATCTTCACTCATTGATCAGAGTAGCGCAGTACCGGAAGATGTTCCTGTGCCGCCTACACCGGCAACAGAGGAAGCTAATGATAATGATCATGAAACTTCAAACGAGATAGCTACTGAACCTCGCAGATCGACAAGGGAACGTGCCACTCCTGATTGGTATGATCCTTGTCTAAATGTCATGATTGTGGACAACAATGATGAAGACCCTGCGACGTATGAAGAAGCGATGATGAGCCCAGATTCCAACAAATGGCAAGAAGCCATGAAATCCGAAATGGGATCCATGTATGATAACAAAGTGTGGACTTTGGTAGACTTACCTGATAGCCGCAAGGCTGTCGAGAATAAATGGATCTTCAAGAGAAAAACAGATGCTGATGGTAATATTACTGTCTATAAAGCTCGACTTGTCGCAAAGGGTTTCCGACAAATTCAAGGTGTTGACTACGATGAGACTTTCTCACCTGTAGCGAAGCTAAAATCTGTGAGGATTTTGTTAGCAATAGCTGCATTTTTCGATTATGAGATTTGGCAGATGGATGTCAAAACGGCGTTCCTTAATGGAGACATTGAGGAAGAGTTGTATATGGTACAACCCAAAGGTTTTGTCGATCCTAAAAATGCTGACAAAGTATGCAAACTTCAGCGTTCAATTTATGGACTGAAGCAAGCATCGAGAAGTTGGAACCGACGCTTTGATAAGGTGATCAAAGACTTCGGGTTTATACAGTGTCATGGAGAGGCATGTATTTACAAGAAAGTGAGTGGGAGCTCTGTAGCATTCCTAATATTATATGTAGATGACATATTATTGATTGGGAATGATATAGAACTATTAAGCAGTGTAAAAGGTTATTTGAATAATAGTTTTTCAATGAAAGACCTTGGTGAAGCATCGTATATATTAGGCATCAAGATTTATAGAGATAGATCAAGATGTCTAATAGGGCTATCACAAAGTACATACCTGGACAAGATTCTAAAGAAGTTTAGAATGGACGAAAGTAAGAAAGGATTCTTACCTATGTTACCAGGCAAGGTCTTGAGTAAGACTCAAGGTCCGGCTACGGCAGAAGAAAGAGAAAGGATGAGTCAGATCCCCTATGCCTCGGCAGTAGGCTCTATCATGTATGCCATGCTATGTACTAGACCGGATATAGCACATGCTGTTAGTTTGACTAGCAGATATCAAAGTGATCCAGGAATGGAACACTGGACAGCGGTCAAGAATATCCTGAAGTACTTGAAAAGAACTAAGGATATGTTTCTTTGTTATGGAGGTGACCAAGAGCTCGTTGTAACAAGTTACACCGATGCAAGTTGGAACACTGATCCTGATGACTCTAAGTCACAGTCTGGGTACGTGTTTATATTGAATGGTGCTGCAGTAAGCTGGGCAAGCTCGAAGCAGTGCACGGTGGCGAAGTCCTCAACAGAATCGGAGTACATAGCGGCTTCAGAGGCTTCATCAGAAGCGGTATGGATGAAGAGGTTCATTGTAGAGCTCGGTGTGGTTCCTAGTGCATTGGACCCATTGGTCATCTACTATGATAACATGGGTGCCATCGCCAATGCACAAGAATCAAGGTCACACAAGAGGCTGAAGCATATCAAGCTGCGTTATCATTCGATTCGCGAGTACATCGAAGATGGAGAAGTAAAGATTTGCAAAGTACACACTGATCTGAATGTAGCAGATCCGTTGACTAAAGCTCTCCCTAGGGCAAAGCATGACCAACACCAGAATGCCATGGGTGTTAGGTACCTTACAATGTAATCTAGATTATTGACTCTAGTGCAAGTGGGAGACTGTTGGAGATATGCCCAAGAGGCAATAATAAAAGTGGTTATTATATATCTTTATGTTTATGATAAAAGTTTATATACCATGCTATAATTGTATTAACCGAAACATTGATACATGTGTGTTATGTAAACAACAATGAGTCCCTAGTAAGCCTCTTAACTAGCTTGTTGATTAATAGATGATTAGTTTCATAATCATGAACATTGGATGTTATTAATAACAAGGTTATATCATTATATGAATGATGTAATGGACACACCCAATTAAGCGTAGCATAAGATCACGTCATTAAGTTATTTGCTATAAGCTTTCGATACATAGTTACCTAGTCCTTTCGACCATGAGATCATGTAAATCACTTATACCGGAAAGGTTCTTTGATTACATCAAACGCCACTGTGTAAATGGGTGGTTATAAAGGTGGGATTAAGTATCCGGAAAGTATGAGTTGAGGCATATGAATCAACAGTGGGATTTGTCCATCCCGATGACGGATAGATATACTTTGGGCCCTCTCGGTGGAATGTCATCTAATTAGCTTGCAAGCATATGAATAAGTTCATAAGAGACTACATACCACGGTACGAGTAAAGAGTACTTGTCAGGAGACAAGGTTGAACAAGGTATAGAGAGATACCGATGATCAAACCTCGGACAAGTAAAATATCGCGTGACAAAGGGAATTGGTATCGTATGTGAATGGTTCATTCGATCACTAAGTCATCGTTGAATATGTGGGAGCCATTATGGATCTCCAGATCCCGCTATTGGTTATTGGTCGGAGAGAGTTCTCAACCATGTCTACATAGTTCGCGAACCGTAGGGTGACACACTTAAGGTTTGATGTCGTATTAGTAGAACTTGAATATGGAATGGAGTTCGAAGTATTGTTCGAAGTCTCGGATGGGATCCCGGACATCACGAGGAGTTCCGGAATGGTCCGGAGAATAAGATTCATATATAGGAAGTCATTTTATAAGTTTGAAAATGATCCGGTGCATTTATGGAAGGTTCTAGAAGGTTCTAGAAAAGTCCGGAAGAAATCACTTTGGAAGGCGGAGTCCCGAAGGGACTCCACCTCCCATGGCCGGCCAACCCTAGAGGGGTGGAGTCCCAGGTGGACTCCCCCAGGGTGGCCGGCCACCTCATGGAAGGGTGGGAGTCCCACTTGAGGTGGGAATCCCACCTTGGGTAGGTTTCCCTACACATGGAAGGTTTTGGGTTGGGGTCTTATTCGAAGACTTGTAGTCCAACACTTGGGGGTTCCACCTATATAAAGAGGGGCCAAGGGGAGGGGGCCGGCCACCACAACACCACCACCTTGGCCGCACCCCAAGGAGGCCGGCCACCCCCTCTCCCAAACCCTAGCCGCCCCACTCCTCCCCCTCTCCCGGAAGCTCCGCCGGAGATCTCCATCGCCACCGCCACCACGCCGTCGTGCTGCCGGATTCAAGGAGGAGCTACTACTTCCGCTGCCCACTGGAACGGGGAGAAGGACGTCGTCTTCATCAACACCGAACGTGTGACCGAGTACGGAGGTGCTGCCCGATTGTGGCACCGTCAAGATCTTCTACGCGCTTTTGAAAGCGGCAAGTGATCGTCTACCGCAGCAACAAGAGCCTCATCTTGTAGGCTTTGGAAATCTTCAAGGGTGAGTCTCGTTCATCCCCTCGTTGCTCCCATCTTCTAGATTGCATCTTGGCTTGGATTGCGTTCTCGCGGTAGGAAATTTTTTGTTTTCTATGCAACGAATCCCTACATCGGCAACTAGGGCAATGGTTCCCTCGACTCCAACCTTCAAGTTTTCCTGCCGATAAACCAAGGCATGATCCTCTTCACCTTGGAAGCGTTGCACAAGTTCAGAGAAAATCTCGGGCTGTGTCTGCTTCGGAAAGAAGTGAGGAAATAGTCGCTTAAAGGCGACACGAGAGTCGGAAATATTAGTGCGCGCCAGATCGCCGTGCAGCTCGAGGATTGAAAGAGTGTCAAGAAGACGATCTTCGGCACACTCGTGCAAGGTAAATCCTCACCCATCCTTCCTGCTGGAGTGAAGCAGAAGTTCATCAATATTCAAAGGAGCAAGTAAAGAAAAAAACAACGACAGGCGAAGGAAAACACTTACTAACAAATCGCCGGTTTTGGGTCTCCAAACGATCTATGATGGCATTTTCACGTGTGATTTGCTGAGAAACCTTGTCGCTCAGAGCACTTTCAGCATTGTAAAGCCTTTGGCGAAGATCTCCAACAACAGCGACATCTTGTTCAGCCTTCTTGCGAGCCTTTTCGCTTTGCTCAAGCTTAACAGCCAGTACATCAGCGCATTTCTCGGCTCGGTCGAGGGCCTCTGAAAGGTCATAAGGCAAAAATCCATTGTTAGAATACAAAGCAGGTTTGCCGAGAAAAATGGGTCACCCAGAACAAATCGGCCTTACCTCTCAAATCTTCAGCTGCGTCACGGAACCTAATAAATTGAGTCCCAAGTTTGATGAGATGCTTCATCACATGCTGTAAAGAGAGAACATCAGGAAACAAGTTCAAAAAAGGACAAACTCGACAAAGATCAAAGACACCGGTGGAACAAGAAAGATAGATTGGCAAAACAAAACAGTGAATCAATAAGGAAAAAGAAGAATCACATCGTCTAGAGAAGGGGTTGAGGAACTCCCCGCAACAATCGCATGGCTCTCGCCAGCCCTAGTCCTTGCTCTCTTCGGTGAGGGGGCTCGGGGGCTGGCTATAGGAGTCGATGTTTCCATGTTTTGTTGAGGGGGAGGTGAAGATTCCTCGGCAGCGCGACGTTCTTCTGAGAGAACCACGGTGTTTGACGTACTCGTTGGAGCCGTACCATGAACCGCAGGTTCTTCTTCTTCCTCCTCGCCACTGTCAACACAGAAAAATGAGCACGCCGAACAAAAAAGAGTTGGACAAAAAATAACAACAAATAAACTTACGAGCTAACAGAGCCAGCATCGTCGTAAGGGTTAAAGTCACCCTCTTCTTCGGGTACCATTTCTTCGACAACTGATTCAGTGGGCTTGGAGGTGCCGGAGTCTTCGACTTCATCCCTTTTCCTCTTGTTCCTTGGAGAAATAGCGAGAGGAGGAGAAACGGAGCGGCCAGACTCAGAAGGGTCTGATTCAGTTTCTTTTTTGGAGGAGGCCGTGGACTTGTGAGATCCTGCGACTTCACTCTCAGGACGAGAGGATTCTTGCGAGTACAACGACTCTCTCATCCACCTCTCCACCTTCAGGAAGGGGAGGGAGAGAAGATAGAACTTGATGGTTCTGGTGGATGAAAAAACAAGAACAAGGTAAATATACAAAGCAAAAGAGGAAGCAGTCGAAAAATAGCAGCACAATTTGAAGAAAAAGCTACTTACTTCGGGAAGAGCGTGACTGCCACTGTATGGCTCCACGCGACAAGAGGTTGGAACCTCGTGTTTCTTGCTTAACAAGGAAAAGCGTCGAATGAGCCTCTCCAAGTTCTTCACAAAAAGATCTTTGGACAAACGATCAACGCCTTTTTCGCCAGCATACATCCAAAGGGGGTTTTTGCGAGCCTGCAGAGGCTGCACCCTGATCCTAAGGAAATAAGCAGTGATTTGAACACCCGACAGTTCTTCACCGTGGGTGTTCTGAAGTTGATGGATGCGCTTCATTAGAGCCTCCGTGGCCGTCTTTTCTTCGGCAGTCACCTCGGCGTCCCAAGATCGGCGCCTGAGGATTTCTGCGGTACCGTCAAATGGAGCAATGCCGTACTCCTGGGAGTTGACGTACTCTTCCTGGATATACAACCACCTCCTGCGCCACCCTTGGATGGAGTCGGGGAATTTGACGTCGAAGTAGTCAACGTCGGATCGGACACAGATGCAAACGCCACCGACATTGTAGACGACGTTGCGGGAGTTGTTGCGCCGGAGATAGAAAATGTGCTTCCACAGGCCCCAATGAGGATGGGTCCCGAGGAAGCACTCGCACAAGATGATAAAAATCGAGATGTGGAGGATGAAGTTAGGGGTCAGCTGATGCAGCTGAATCCTGTAAACAAAAGGAAGTCCATGAAAGAACTCGTGGATGGGGGTGGAAAGGCCGCGAATGAGGTGGTCGATGAAAGTTACACGGTATCCAATCGGAGGGCACGAGAAGCTTTCGTCGCCAGGGAAGATCAGCGAGTCCAGCTTCTTCATCAGGCCAAGCTTCTTGAGGGTCTTCTGATCCTGGTTGGAGATTTTGGATCTCTCCCATCCAGAGATCTCCACCTTCCCATCGGCGTGTTGGTCCCGGGAGCTGTGTGCTTGATCAGCTTCGTGCGCGGCAGCATGGAAACGAGCTTTGGTGGAGAAGGAGGGTGATTGGAAGCACGAGCGTGAGGAGCTTGGGGACGGCAATGGCGGAACTGGAGAGAGGAGAGAGATAAGCGGCGCAGCGAAGGGGGAGAATGAGGTCGAATGGGAAGTTTTATAGCGAGGAAACGATCCGTCGCACCGTTGGATGAAAGGGAAATGGATCTTACGCCTTACGCGTGTCAACAAGGGTACAATAGTCTTTTCAGGACGAAGTTACTGGACAGGCGTTACAGCACGCGTGCCAGAATTTGCGGAGGACGTGTGTCCCCCACTTGCGGGACGTGTCCATGGTGCAGGATTTCAGACCCACAGATCAGTGAAATGATAGAACTCGCGCCTTTCCAATGCGAAGGTCATGGCCATCGTTAGCGATGATGTTGCCATAAGAAAATTTCAACTAGGTTCCTGTAAAAAATAGCGACAAGAAAAGTGTGGATTGTCCAAACAATATAATTTCGGGAGCCTATGATCAAATACAAGTATTTGTTCAGATGCTCGGGGGCTACTCTTATTAGAAGTGTTATTCATACTTCTGATAAGAGGATAATATGGAGGACAAAAACATAGAGTTGTTCAAAGGTAATGAAAGTTGAGCCTACAGCCAAGTATAAATACTCGACTGTAGCCTCGGGGGCTACTACCATCGGGAGTGCTGGTCGCGCACCCGATAAAGTAAAGAGAAGCAGAAGTTATGAATACAAAATATAGAGTGCGGGAAAAATGCAAGTTGAGCCTACAGCCAAGTATAAATACTTGACTGTAGCCTCGGGGGCTATTCCCATCAGGAGCGCTGGTCGCGCACCCGATAAAATATGCAGAGGACAAGAGTGACAAGACAAAATATAAGGCAAACAATTATCATCGTACATCCACGAGTTACATATAACTCGTCATGTACTCCCATCGGGAGAACGAGATATGATCATTAGTAACTCGGATAAATTGGCTTTTCCAGCAGCCGATAAAGGTACTCGACAATATATTCCTAGAGCGCGTCCGCCGCGGTAAAACCTCTGGATGCTGTAATACTTTACGAAGGTAAGTCCTCAGATTCTGTCCTGTGTGGCGTGGCATCGCACACGAATGCGCTCTGCTACTGTTTTCCATGTCAACAGACGTGAAGAAAAAATTCCTAGCGGACGCGCTATGGAACTTATAAATATGACTGGAATTCGGTTCATGCGTAAGTCCTAAAACGGCACATGTCAAATTACGCTAGTATTCCGGGGTCATGTCCATGGACTTGACCTTGAAGTAGGTTTTTGCGGGTTTACCACGAGAGCAGTTAACTGGTACCTGATCCGTCAGATGAACCATCCCCATTTACCATCATCCCTGCACAAAATATGTATTTCTTGAGTAAATTGTTGTAATGACTCGAAGAATTTATGGATTGGTCATACGACGGAGATTTTACTCGACTCTACGATTCAAGTAAAATCTCGGGGGCTACTGATATAGGAATCCCGAATGGGCCTGCCGAAGAAGCTACCCGGGGTTTCCTGAAGGCCCACTACCCGAAGAATACGAAGCCCGGAAGCCCATTGAAGTGTCGATATGGAAAATAGAGATAGATTAGAAATAAAGAGATATGTAACTATACGGGATGAACTCAGAGAGTCTCCCGATATTTGTAACTTGTACGGCACGAAACCCTCGTCTCCGCCTCCTATATAAGGGGGAGTCGAGGGATAAAGAAAGGATTGATTTCATTGTCAACACAACCCTAGTTTTTAGCATTCGAGCACTTTTTCGGCTGAAACCTTCGAAATCTACTTGCCCTATACTTTCCGCGAAACCCTAGTCTACAACTCATAGGCATTGACAAGTTAATCCCTTGTCAGAGGGAGACTGAAAGTGCATGGAACCACATGTGTGGTTTTAGTATTTAACGACAATCCCTGCTTGCATTGAGTTATATTTGTGGGATTTATCCATAGGCCATAGTTGTTGGCTTCAAGGTTCGAAGAAGAAGAAAGTGAAGATCATATGTTGATGAAGGTGTTATTCAAGGAGTGATCTGAAAATTGGTAGAGTCTAAGACAAGTATGTCTTGAAGAATGATAATGAGTGAGATATCATGTCTACCTTCAAGACTTCATCATTATGAAGAAACGAGAAATTATTCTAGGTTCATCAAATGGAAGCGCAATCTCATGTGTACTTTGCCTAATTTCCACGACAACATGAGTGGAGTCTCACTCGCAGCACAAGATGACCCGGGTGACTGCCGACGCCTAGTAAATCTTCGTTGAAATTTAACCTGTAGCTATGCATACATATGTGTAAAGATAAAGTTAACCACATCCATGTGTAAATGATTCAATATAGATAAGATTTATGGGCAGTACATCCGTAAATATTATAGCCCCTACGAGCCACAAACATGGCGTATAGTCTTTCGGTCCAACCGTTATACCATGAAGCACCGGGATATGAATGATTATTAAATAAAATATATAACAAAGCATTAAGATAGATGATGTTACTGTTGTTCCCAAGTGGATCATTAAACGACTACTGTACCCCCTTGTTATCACTGGGTTTCACGCGTAGGCGCCGCTTACCACACATCTGACCTCGAACCTTGATCAATCCTTAGGGTCTTGGGTACGTGACAAGTCCTTGGATTGAGGTAAGAGACAATGATACAAATAGAAGTCTCCTATGAAATCACCACATAATAATCCGATGTAATTAGATGCACATAATTGCTCTGAGGCTAATTCTGAACCCGCGTCCCATGAGGACTACTGACTCATAATAATAACAAGATCCAAGATAGAAAACATTGTAGAATTACTTAGATAAATACCAAATATCCTTACAAGATCGCCAATCGCGAGAAGATCCCAATTACAAGAAATGAGATGGGATGGAGATGGAGATGATGAACTATGATGCTGGTGAAGCGGTGGATCATATATCCTCGGGGTGTTTCTAATGCAATCTGAGAACGGTGGCACTCTGTGCAACGGCTGGAGTCTCGAAAAATATAGGCGTCTTCACGAAAGTTGCTCCGTTTGACCAGGCGAAGGCGGTGCTAGGTGGTACAGGCGCACGGTACGGACGAGCCCCGCCTGTTCAGTTGCTCGTTAAATCCTCTGGATGTATGTCTTCGATAGCAGTTGACTTGTGAGTATTGTCAACTCATAATTCTTCCATTTTTGTTCCAGATTTTGCCATAAATATGTAATTTCATGTATCACACCATTTAAAACAAGGATTTGCACGTCTTTGCAATAATTAGTCATTAGTTTCAAGGCTAGAGAAATAGTTCATAAATTGCTTCACTTAATATGTGATTAAAATGCGGATAAAGATGTTTGTTTTCACAACCATCAACATCGTGAAGCTTAAGCATTGATCTTCCTCAAGCAAGAAACCAAAAATCATAAGGAACTCAGCGTTTAGACTGAAACAACGAGAAAGCAAGTTCACATACAATTGGTAGTCTCATGCCTTCATCACTTCTTTCATTTGAAATCTTAGCATAGATATAGTAATCACACGAACATCATACAAGCTTTATTAAATCAAGACAATCATAATAAAGATTTTATAAGCATGAATAACTAGACATGAAGAAAATATTCCAATTCCTCTAGTCAACTCTCAGCTTGCCAAGGAACACTTCAATTTTTTATATTACCATATTAAGTGTGAGAGATCATGTCGAAAGGAGCATAAAATGGAGTGTCTAATTGGCACCCACATCAAGACTATTAAATACTTCTTTTATATTATTTTGCTTTCCAAGAACTTCAGCTCAGTAGTAACAAGAATATGCCAAACTTAGTGAGTTCAATCAGATTATGTAGACTAGGACGATTTTTTTTTGTAGCCATTCCTAATCGAAAAGGGTGTTTCGTCTTCCGTTTGCAACGTAGACCATGAGAGTGTCATGTTTTTAACCATTATATCATTGCTGCTAAAAATGTTCACTCAACTCAATAGCCGAAATCCAAGAGTTTCATTCATAAGGATCATTCGCAAGTGACTTCACAATTCAAACTTCAAAAGTGGGAAATATAAGACATACTTCTCGCAAGTGATTTCATAATTCTCTTCCATATGACGTGTTCCTTCAAAAATCGTAGTAGATCTCTCTCAGTAATAATATCAAGGGCGCCCTAATATCAAAGCAAAGAGGAAAATGTCAATCCACTTCATTCGAATAAAGATAAAAGGAAAAATATTTTGTATTTTTGAAGATTGGGTTTAAAGAAGAGAAAGGATTGGTGAAAAATCAAGGTACTAAAAGTAAACGAAAATAAAAACAAACGCAAACAAAAAAACGAAGTGTTTGAGCAAGTCCAACACGAGTGTTTCAAAGCTCACGTGGAGCTGTAGTACAACCTCATTATACATAAAAAAATTCTTAGGGAACACGTCCCCAAGCTTAGGCTTTTTCAAGCCCTCTTGATGCTCGTTGTGGTGGTAGAGCAAAGTCCTCCAAGTTCCATTGGCTACTCCAATGGACAAACTGGGACGAGAGGTGCGCGGTGGAGTCTTGAAAGGATGATGGCGATGTTTCTCGTATTCCGAATGCTTCCTTTAAGTGCGTACATGTACTCATACACGGAGTAGGGGTTCGGCGGTTGCTGCTCTTACTCGGATTCTACTTGTTCTTATACTTCATCATCCTCTGGGGGCACCTCTTGTTAGGGTAGATTTGCTTCAACCTGTGCATCATAGTGCAAATGTCCATCCTCGATAGAGAATAGACCCTGAGATAAAGGAGTGGCGATCAAGTGATCATCTCCAGGTATGTTAAGAAAATATATACCTTGCGTCCTCCTAACCATGCCACGAGAATTAGGAGTAGTGAAACCGAGACGATGAACACCTACTAACGGTTGCAAGTTACCTATGTTGATATGAAGTGCTCTGGCAAGGACCGTGATCACTCCTCCGCGGCAAATGGGACCACGGGATTGGAAGGAGTGATGCGCCGAATAAAATAATAGAAGATCTCCCAAGTTCAACGTTAAGTTATATTCTAGGATAACAACTTCTGCGAGGATCATCATGTCCCCCTCTTTAACTCTAATGAACTCACCACATGCCTGTAGGGTTTTAGCAACAATATAAATAGGAAATTGCAGGACATTCGGTTTGACTCCACTTAGGAATAGGATCATAGATTCTCATCCTATTGAAATAATTGTATGGGGGAGTATCTATCATGAAAGCTAGTGTGATCTATCATGAATCTAGTGTGGTGGATATCGATGATGTTGTTGGATGAACCCAAAGCATTGACACCGTTGGTCAAGGGACAAGTTATACTCATGGTTCATCAGATGGAAGGATATGATTTTGGATCCTGGTCTATCTTCCTCGGAGGCAAAACTCGTACACACCGTGTGCCACAAAATGCTAAGAAAACCGAGTGTCAACCGGCGATAAGTGGCAGCGTCCTAAAGGACAAAAGGAAACAAACCAACATTGTTGCGAAGCAAATTAAAATCAAAGCCAAGTCCTAGTTGATTGAGAGTATAAGGACATGCCCATTTGGTGGATTTAATTTCCCGGTTCTTGAGACGGTTGGAACGGTTGAGGTGGAAACCCTTGGTGAACTCGGCGCCCAGTGATGTAAGGCTAACATCTTCAATGGGTTTTGTGGCTTGTGCCGCTACCGCACGTGAACGGCTCTTTATGTTCATCTAAAAATAAAAAAAATCATCTAATTATATTTTTGATCCAATAGAAATAGGCAATGCATATTCCTCTACACATTCTACAAAAGAATTTCCTCTAAATAACAAAACTAATCCTTGTCATTAAGAAAAATAGTTCATGGAAAGACCTAGCTCTAGATTGATAATGCCAAGAGACTGGGCAATGTTTTGATGCAAATAAGTGAGGCATCGGAGAGGAAACATACCTTTGGTCATTGGTGTGTGAAGAATCGGATCAAAAATGGGTGGAGGTGAAGATACAAATAAGGCTTTTTGAGGTGGAAAGGAAGAAGAGATAGAGATTAGATATTTTGGTTTAGGGTTACCTCCTCCTTGTCATGTATATGGCGGCCGTGTCGTGGTACAAGCGAGCGGTACGGTTGTGGCCCGCCCGTACCAAGTTCCAGCACGCGGTACGGCCGTGTGTGCCCGTACTGGTAGTCGTTACGCTCGTAGTAACCTTTTATATAGTTTCGATGTTTTTCTTCGGGAAACAGTACGAGCCAGGTGTGCCCGTACTGACGCTCGTTAAAACCTCGGTTTTCCCTCGGCAAAAAAATCAGAATATCTTTTCATACGCGATGTGGTACCGGTGGATCTGCCCGTACCGATGGTCGATAAATCTCCTTACAATATGCAAAATTTGATTTTCCTCAGCACAATTTTCACACGCCGTTGCACATCAACTAAACTTAAAAAATGTCAGTAAAAATATATGATAACACTAGCACTCCCATTGGCCATGATAGTGAATAAAATGGAGCGAGATTTTACCTGTTCTTCTCCTCTCTACGTAGGATCTTTTAACACTCTTATTAGCATACAAAAATAAAACAAGAAAAACGAAACAAAAACACTAAACTAACACAATTTTTTTTTATTTCACAGGGTTGCCTCTCATGAAGCGATTCTAGTTTAGGTCAATTAGCTTGACCCAGGATGTGATAATTGTCGTTTTGGAAGTGAAACTCCGAAGTAATTAGCTTAATTTCAAGGTTATGATCCTATCTTCATTAGCTGTAGCCTTCTTCTTTCTAGTTAAGTGAATTACAAATGGTTCTCTAGAGGGTAATCATATTCTCACATTCCCTTCATGCAAGTTAATCAAGGATTTAATTATTCCCAAAAATGGCCTACCAATAATTATAGGCGCGCTATAGGATCTTCATGCATATCAACAATAACACGATCAATATGTGCGGGGCGTCCTTTAATGTTTACAATAATATTTTCTTTAATTCCCGCAACTTGTTGATAAGTAGAATCAACTATATGGAGTTTTAGTTCAGTTATCTCAAATGACCCAATATTTAACTTATCAAATAAACTTTTAGAGATTGTTGAAACACTTGCACCAAGATCGGAAAGTGCATCTATCTCATTATCTCATATATGTATCTTAATAGTGGGTTCAAATATATTATCAAGTTTAGCTAGAAGTTTTTCAGCTAATTTTATATAATGCATCTCTAGCTCATGTACCTTTATGGCCACTTCATTTATGAACTGTCGGTATATGGTCTCATCACCTTATTTCATACCGGGATTCTTCACGGTGATTATCTTAATGAGATCTTCCACAGTGGAGCATTGATATAATCCAGCTCTTTAGATGAATCATATGCTTTTTCAACCCTTATCATCTTGAGTTTTTTAACATGATTTGGCTCGGGCTTTCCTGCAAAACCTTGCAAGTATGATAGTTTGGCTCTCAGATATTTTGGCCAATTGTGCCTCCACGGTATTTGTTCTCTCCTGTAGAGCCTGCACATCGTTTCTAATAGCTACAACTTGATTAGATGATTTACCAATAATTGCTTCATGGTTCTCCATGATTTTGAAGAATATTATTTTGTTCTGATTGAGCTTGCATAAATGATTTGAAAGAATTCTCAAGTTGGAGATTACCATGGTTTGCTCCATGACTATTATTAAAATTGTTGTTGTTTTTAGCACTTACACGATTAGAATATTGATTTTGAAAGTTCAAGCCATAATTTTGACTCTTCCATGGAGGACTATAAGGATTAAGGGCGGTGACGTATACTTCTATAATAGTAGTATTGGTGATGGTATTTACTTGGGTATTTTCCTTACCCTTGATAATATTTAATAACTCATCTATTTTTGCAGTAAGCTATCCATTCTTCTCCTCGGTGATTGAGTTCACGTTTATTGAGGAGGATCTTTCTACATGCCAGTGCGCATGGTTGCTCTACATATCATCAAGAAATTGTTCGGTGACATCTGCCGGCTTGTCCATGAATGTGTCTCTAGCTCCAGTATCAAGAATAGACTTAGACATAGGATTAAGGCTCTGTTTGTTTGGGCTTCTCTTTCTACTTTTGGGTAAAAAAAGCACAACTTCAAACAAACACCCCAAAACTGAAAAGCACTTTGTAGAAGCATTGTGCGAAAATGCACTATAAGACCATTATAAAATAAATGGATAAGTAACCATTCCTCCATCCCATGACTGGAATAGCTCATTATGGATTACTTCATTCTCTCGCATGCAAGCGCTAGTGGCTCGCAATGTTCCCGCCTAAAGCCTATAATGTTAGATCAAAGTTTCTTAATCTTAGCGGGAGGGAAAACCTTAGTCATGAAAATATTAGTGCATTTCTCCCATGAAGTAATAATGCATTTAGTCAAAGTTGACAACCAATCTCTTGACTTTTCTCTAAGTGAGGAAGGAAATAAATGCAGCTTGACCGCATTGGGTTCAACATCCTTTATACACATCATATTCACGTATCTCAGTAAATGTATTAAATTTCAAAGTTGAATCCTCAACAGATGAGCCTTAAAATTGGTTCCTTTCAACTAAACGTAAAGATTTAGGCTTAATTTCATAGTTTTCCGTTGTGACAACGGGCTGAGTGATAGGTGCATGCATAAAATCATCACTAGGGGTAGCATAATCTCCAAGCTTCTTTTGTGCCATAGTGATAATTTTTGGGTGTTTTGCAATAAGGTGATTAATAAAACAAGTAACTATTTTTGGGTTTTTAATAGATAACAAAACGTAAATAATAATGATAAATAAACTAAAATATATAACTAACTAACAAGGTCTCTAGTAACCTCACCAGGATAGCGAAATTGCTTCCCAAACAACAACGGTAGAAAAAAGGTTGATACGTTCGATCCTAATTACTAGTGCATTATAGTAGCTTTTACCCTCGAAGACCTAGGTTTATCTAACCTTGGGAAGCACTTATTCTTGGTCAAGAAACGTTTACAAGACCTGCCAGTTTATTTTACCTTACATTTACCGGACCTTTCAGTTTACTTTGTACCTTGGGTTGTGTCAATGGATGGAGATAAGCCAGGGTTGAAGTTTCACATGCAGCTATGTATACATTTGTGATAAAGATAAAATTAAGCACATTTATGCGTAACTTATCTAAAATAGATAGGATTTGTTGGCAGCACATCCTTAAATACTATAGCACGTGCGATCCACAAGCATAGCATATAGTCTCCAGGTCCAACCGTTATACCACGAAGCACCGGGTATGAACGATTATTAAGTAAATACATGCCAAAGAATTAATATAGATGATGTTACTTTTGTTCCCAAGTGCATCACTAAACGATTACTGTACTAACCTTGTTGTTACTTGGTTTCACGCGTAGGCATCATTTACCACATATATCACCTCGAACCTTGATCAATCCTTGGGGCTTGGATACCAGAGAAGTTCTTGGATTGAAGTAAGAGACAATGATACAAATGCCAATATCCTATAAAATCACCACACAATATTTCCATGTAATTAGATACAAATAATTGTTGCAAGGCTAATCCTCATCCCACAGTCGTGAGGACTACTCACTCATAATATCAAGATCAAGGATAGAAAACATTGTAGAATCACTTAGATCAATACCAAATATCTTTACAAGGTCGCCAATCGTGAGAAGATCCCAATTAGAAGTTATGGCTATGGCTATGGGATGGGATGGTGATGATGAACTATGGTAGTGGTGAAGCGGTGGATTTTCCTCAGTGTGTTTCTGATGTAATCGGTGAATGGTGTCTCTCTTTGCGCCGGTTGGAGTCTCGAAATATATGGACGTCTTAACGAAAGTTACTCCTTTGACCAGGCGAAGGCAGTTCCAAGTGGTCAGGTGCACGGTACAGACGAGCCCTGCTCATACCAGTGCTCGTTAACACCTCGGATGCGTCTCTTGGACTCCACCTGACTTGTGAGTATTGGAAACTGATGATTCATTCCTTTTTGCTCTAGATTTCTCCATAAAAATATGATTTCCCGTACCACGCCATTTAAAACAAGGATTTGCGCATCTTTATAATAATTAGTCATTAGTAGCAAGGCTAGAGAGATATATAGCAATTGATTAACTTAATATACGATTTAAACGCGGATAAATATGGTTGTTTTCATAGCCATCAACCGGCGCTGGTGGCATGGTCGGTGCCTTCAGAGGAGCAATGGGGGGGCCATGGCCAACGGCTCGGGTGGAAGAATTGGCATGGGCGGCAGCACTGAAGGTGGCATGGACGGAGACAACAATGTTGTTGGAGGTAATTGCATATACCAGCAACTCTTCGTGGCGTGACTACGTTTTGTTTTTGCACAGACCAGTGACTCTACATGCTATCTATTGCATGGAGCTCTAACGATCAGCTTACACGGTTTAATAACAAATCTTACAAAGGAGGTCAACCTTGGAGGTCACATGGCCGAAGGAAAAAAAAAGGGGTCGGTTGGGTTAGACGAGCCGAACCAACTTCTTCTACGAAAGAGCATCTTCAACGGATGAATAATATATATTACCCGAGCAATTGTATATCACATATTTTTTAGTTTTTCAGTTTTTATATCAACTGAATTTTTCCCAAAACTTCAAATAAAACTTCAAATGAAATTCAACTTTGACACATATTAAACATCGACAACTCGACACGAACAATTTATTCATAGAAAGTTCGATACATAGACGCTACACTCGACAATAGATCAGACCACACTGCACCGTGCTTGGCGGTTTCCCCCAACAAAACGCCTCTCCGCCGCCGAGATGCCACCACAACATCCTGTCCGGAGCAACGACGGTTTCTCGGCGTGCGGCTACGCCCCTCCGACCGTTGGGCCGCCGAGATCACCTGCGGTGGCGAGTGACTCTAGCTACGAACATTCGAGGTGTCGGACCTTGCCATTCGCACGTACGACACCATGGTCTGGCGGCTCGACATCCCGCGCGGGCTAGTGAACTTCCCTAACGTCCACAACGGGGCGGAGGTATATTTCCTGACGCAGTTCTAGGCGATGCGTCGCGACCAGGAGAGACAAGTTCGATGCCTATACATGTGCATGTTCATCCGGCGGGCCGATGAGGCGGCCATGGTGTAATTACGCGCCGCTCACCCAGAGCTCATGGCGGGTGAGCTGAAATACTACGCCAAACTAACCGTCGAGCAAGCTGCAGCAGTTGCGGCAACCGGTGCTTCGTCTAGTGTCGCTGGTCCGTCCACCGTCGTTCACGACATCTCCTCGGACACAAAGATGGACAACGACTTATGGGAGTCACTTATCCGCGAATGTGACGAGGAAGAATTAGAGGACGGCGAATTTTGGGACTAGATTATAGGTTGAAGATGTAGTGTCGTGTGTCGAGAGTCTAGTAGTAATCGAGTGTTGAGTGTAGCGTATATGTATCAACTATCCGTGTCGAGTTGTCGATGTTTAATATGTGTCAAAGTTTGAATTTTATTTGAAGTTTTAGGAAAAATTCAGGTGAAATAAAAACTAAAAAGTTTGAAAATATGTGATATATAATTGCTTAGGTAATATATATTATTCATCTGTTGAGGATGCCCATACGGTAGAAAAGTTGGTTCGGCTGCTCTAGCCTGACCGACCCCATTTTTCCTTCGGCCATGTGACCTCCAAGGTGAACCTGCTTTGTTAGATTTGTTATCAAACCTTGTAATCTGATCATTAGAGCTCCATGTAATGGATAACATGTAAAGTTACTGGTCTGTGCAAAAACAAAATCGTAGTCACTGGTTTGCGCAACTTTTGCACCAAGAGTTGCTGGTATATGCAATTACCTCATGTTGTTCGTACTGACACCATGGCAGGTACAAGCAAATGAGGTCAACAATGTGTTTATGGTCAACTATGTCGATGAACTATTTTATAACTATGCATTTCGTAAGTGTTTGTGTTGAACTATGTGTTTATGGTCAACTATGTCGATGAACTATTTTATAACTATGCATTTCGTAAGTGTTTGTGTTGAACTATGTTGCTGATACATTTGTGACGACCATTTCATAGTTAAAATTGGAGGTGGCATGGCTGGCGGTGGCTGTGATGTATTTTGCAACGAACGTTTTTCGTGATGTAAGTTTTTGGCAATGTGATGTATATCGTTTTGTATCACCGCATTTTGTGATGTAGAATACAACATCTATTAGAGATGCTCTTAGCCAAACGCTTTTGCAGACCTAACATTTGTCTTCATTTATTTGTTTACATCAAAGTACCTAGCTGTATGCACTAATATAAGAGTATATAATACTCCTCTTGTGGACAAAACAACACATCGATTACAAGAAGCACATGATGATGATGTTTGTTTCTAGCAAGTGAATTAAGTAGCAAAATCACGAGGGACCTAATCTCCTCGCCTGAAAGATGCCACTTGTGCTTAACTCCCAATCCAGATAATCCAATTCAGCTGACACTTGACAGCCATCTGCAGTCACAAATATGCTAATTGGGAAATTAGCATGTTGTCAATTCCATCAGCCTCTGTAATCGGCGCAATCATGGTAAACATCGTCGCCAGCCGACTTCAATTTCGCCTTGGCAGAAAGCTCAGTCCCGTATCTCCACAGGTAATTCAAGCCAACGAGCAGGTCGACGATGGCAGCTTCGGTCTTGTTCCGGTCAGCGAAGTGCAGCGTCTGCATGAGCAGGACGCTGGTGCCGGAGCCGACATTCCGCTGCTCGAAGCTCCTCTCGGACCGCCACCGCACCGTGTTGTGTGCGACCGGCGCGAGCCACCCGAGGATCCCCTGCACGGTGTCAGCCCACTCGGCGGCGACGACGCGATCGCAGGGCGCGCTCTTCTTCTTGCCGGCGGCGGCGGGCGGGCGCCAGAGGCGCGCTCGGAGGGACGCCCGGAGCCGGTCGGTAAGCATGCCGTAGAGCGCGTCCCTCTCGTCGGCGCAGATGTGGCGCGGCGAGATGGCGAGCTTCTCGGCGAAGACGACGAGGTTGGCGTAGTGCGACGCCAGGGCGGCGGCGCCGAGGGTGGTCTCCGGCGCGCTCGCCAGCACGTCGTGGGACGAGGACTCGAACACCGAGGTGGTGAGCTTCGCGCTGGGGTGGTGGTGGTGGTGATCGTCGCTGTCGGGGAAATCGTGGCAGCTGACGCTGCTGAAATCGTCGCCGGCGTTGGATGAGAGGGAGACGTCGCTGAAGCTGAGCGGGAGATCCTGGTCGTCGAAGTGGACCCAGCCGTCCATGGTCGGGGACTTGCTCCCGCCCACCACGCAGCTGATGAGGCGCTTGCCGGGCACCTGCCACTTGAGGCTCTGGCTCCTGGAGAGCAGGGAGCCGCCCTTGCCGGATTTTGCGGCGCTGGTCGACCTCTGAAGAGTGGTCGCAGAGGCGAAATCGGAAGGGTACACGAGCGAGTTCGTTGTCCCGGCGAAGGAGCTGCTCCATGAGAAGGAGTGCCGCGCGCCGAGGGAGGCGGCGGGGTAGTCGTCGTCCGTGGCGAGGTTCTTGGGGTGCAGGCCGAAGACGTGGATGATCCTGGCGACGATGGTGAAGAGCGACCTGCCGAGCAGGCGCACGGCGTAGTCAAGGCTCCGGTTGCACAGGGAGGCGGCGCGGAGGCGGTCGACCTCCTGCCTCTGCCTGGCGACGCGGCGCGCGGCCTCCCCGGGCGCGAACTCGGCGCGGCGGAGGCGCGCGGCCTGCTCGAGCTCGGCCAGCACGTCGAGCTCCTGGCAGAGGAGCCCCGTGGCGGCGACGAGGCGCTGCATCTTGCGCGCCTTGCGGTCCATCTTCTTGGCGGCGGCGTAGCGGAGGCCGTGCGGGTCGGCGCCGGCGGCGAGGAGGCCCGCGAAGAGCGCGGGGAAGCGGCGGAGCAGCGGGTCGGCGCAGCGGGCGGAGAGGCGCGCGACGGCGCGGGAGAGGTCCCCGCAGGCGCCGGCCATCTCGGCGAGGGCCAGGGCTAGGAGAGCGGCGTCGTCGTCCGCCACGAGCCTACGCGCGCCCTCGAGGCGGACGCCGTCCCCGCGGAGGCGCGCCACCTGGTCGTCCCCGAGCGCGCGCCAGAGGCTGGCCGCACGCGACATGAGCGACGCCACCTCGAACGCCAGCATCCCCACCTTCTCCCCGCCGCCGCGGCCGGTGATGAGCTTCCGCATCTTCGCCGGCCGAAAGTGGTACCGTTCCCGAGCAGCTACTGGCAGGGGCAGCGCGATCGAGGCGGCGGGGGCGCGCGCGTGATAGGGGTCGGGTCGGGTCGTCAAAAGCGGGCGCGCGGCAGTGGTGTTTTTAGGGAAGCGGGAAAGTGCGGGGTAGATAGCTGCGCAGCTGCAACTGCATAGGAAGTGTCACGGGGGTGGGCAGCATAGCAAAGGTGGGAGGTGGGGTGGTGGGAGTTGAAACCGAAACAGAAGGGAGAGAGGGGATTATTCGGCGCGTGCCGGCCTGCCGGGCCTGGAGTCGGGTGGAGGAGTGGGACGTGGTGCGTCGTACGTGTGGATGAGGTGCGTGCGTGACTGGGTGCGTCAGGGCTGGGGCTCGGGATGTTCGCCGGCGCGGCACTCCCAATGATTGGCGGAAGTGGACAACCGGGCGGTTCTTGGACCCTCTGCTGTCGCCCGTGGGTTCCGCTCACGAACTCACCGCACTCGCGCCTTTGCTTGCGTGCGTTTTGGCGCCTTGCCTTTGCCCCTGGTGCCTCGATGATCAACATGTGTAGGGAAACGGAGCCTCGGAATGCCTATTCTGTTTTTTGTTTTCGAAATGGAGCATAAAACCACCACTTCACAATTAAAATTTACCAACCGATCGCGAAATGACACGAAATCTGGTCGGTGGGACCCACTTGTAAGGCTGATGTGGCAACAAAAACTAATGAACTTGCTGATGTGGACGGAGGGCCCACTTGTCAGTTCAAAATTGCTTAAATCGCGTTAACACAGCCGCCACCTCAAATTGCTTCCATCGGCGTTCACTATACTCCAAGGGCTTCTAGTTGCGACTGAAGGTCCGCCTCCTAGTCCTAGTTCTTCCCGTACCTAGAATCGATCTGAGCCGTCGTAGATCAACGTCATCGAATCACCTTCTCCAACTCCGGCAGAGCGCCGCCGCCACACGGATCTCCTCAACTGCGTTGCCCCGGCCTCCCTCGTCGGTCCCTAGACCTCAACGTTGAAAGAACGCTTCCCGCTCTTTTGATGGTTTTGTGCGTTTGACGACAACACTCGTGATAATCAAATCATGTGCTAAGTGTTGCGGGAAAAATCTATGAGCTATGCCCCATGGTATCGACCCCCTATAGAAAGTGAAAAGAGCAAATGCTTCCAAATTGCGTGTCCTACTCCAGATTATCCGGGGGAGGATATTTGCTATCCCCCCATATTTCTGTAAGAAGTGTCCTCCTTATGAACCTTATGTGATGATGATCATCCGCAATAGGCTTGAGGATGATGATCTCAACGGTGTTGTTGAGAATTTGTCAAGAAACTCTATGTGAAGAAGGGCAACAAGTTAGCTTCTGGGGATTCTCATGATCTGGAGATGTGAGAGGTTAGCGGCCCTTTTGACGTTGGTTGACCTTCGTGGTACCAGAACCCTCCAACGTAGACGTAATTCCCCTCAAATGGAAGGAATTAAGGGAATCAACCCTTGTGTCTTCGCGTGCTTCACTCTCAGTTACCTCTATCCTTTTACCATACTTCACTACTTGTATCTTGTATCTGATGTAGTTTCTTGTATCTTGTCATCTAGGTAAATTCACATAGTTGCATATCTAGAGAATTTACCTTTTACCAGACTTCACTACTTGTATCTTGTATCTGATGTAGTTTCTTGTATCTTGTCATCTAGGTAAATTCACATAGTTGCATATCTAGAGAATTTACCTTTTGTGTCAAGCCTAAATTGGAAAAGAATTAAAATTTGGTTTGTACCTATTCACACCCCTCTAGGTGTCCCTATGATCCTTTCAAACGTAGACCTCATACAAGTGTAGGCGCAACCCAAAGCGTCGTGTGTCCCCGAGTCATCATGCCCGCATTTCCCTGCTCCGGCCGTCGTGGCCGCCGACCATGATGTCGTCCAAAAGCTTGTAGGTATCTTCTAGCACTAATAAGTGATCCTGATGAGATTCTGGTGCTCCTGCACCTCTCTACTCTCCTTCGTTTGTGTTGTGGCCACGTCGCCGACGGGCTACGTGCTGGACAAGGAAGGGAGGGGCTTGAGTCGACCAGGGCAAAGAAGGGATCGGGTCGGGATGACATCGACCTTGGTGGATGCAGCGGCTAGCTAATGATGACCCACAAGTATAGGGGATCGCAACAGTCTTCGAGGGAAGTAAAACCCAAATTTATTGATTCGACACAAGGGGAGGTAAAGAATACTTATAAGCCTTAACAACGGAGTTGTCAATTCAGCTGCACCTAGAAAAGCACTAGTAACAGGGGTGATGTGAAAGCAACAGTAATATGAGAGCAATGGCAATAGTAACACAACAGTAGTAGCACAGAGGAGATGACACCGGAAAATATTCCAGTGCGTAGTTGACTGTAGAGCAATGATGATGACAGAAGGACCGGGGTTCCCAGCTATCTACACTAGTGGTAACTCTCCAAATAACATGTGTTGGGTGAACAAATTACAGTTGGGCAATTGATAATTGTGAGGGCATGACAATGCATGCTATGATAAGATAAAGTTTACTGTAGTATTTAATTGGGCATTACAACATAATACATAGACCGTAATCCAACTGCGTCTATGACTAATAATCCACCTTCAAGTTATCGTCCGAACCCCTTTCAGTATTAAGTTGCAAGCAACAGACTATCGCATTAAGCAATGTGTGTAAAGTAAACAATAGAATCATCCTTAGACAAAACATTGTTGTTTTCTCCCTAGTAGCAACAACACATCTACAATCTTAGAAGTTAAAGTCACTCTTCCAGAAAACTAGAGGCATGAACCCACTATCGAGCATAAATACTCCCTCTTGGAGATATATGCAACTACTTGATCAAGGTAACTACAAGTATCGGAGAGCATGCAATATCTTAAATAACAGTAGTGTGATAATATGATGAACAATCTAATCACAATTCTACAATTTATCGGATCCCAACAAACACAACACCGATTACATCATATGGATCTCAATCATGTAAGGCAGCTCATGAGATCATTATATTGAAGTACATGGGAGAGAGAGTACCAACTAGCTACAGTCGAGAACCCGTAGTCCAGGGGGGAATTACCCACGAACCATCATGGAGTTGAGGTGGAGGCGTGGAGTCGATGGAGATGGCTCCGGGGATCAATCCCCGTCCTGGCAGGGTGCCGAAACAGGAACTTCTGACCCCCGAAACTCGTCTGGACGATGACGGTGGCGATGGAACTTTTCGTGGACGGAGGCTTGTATATTCAGGGTTTTCCCGTCGAAGGGAATTTATAGGCGGAAGGGCGAGGTCGGTGGGCGCTAGGTGGGCCGAGACCACCTAGGCGCGGGTCAGGTCCAGGCCGCGCCTAGGCATGGTCTGGCCGGCCCCTGGCCCCCATCCGTCTCTCCTCTGGACTTTGTCTTTGTTTCGATAAAATAGAAACTTTGGCTTTTGTTCCGTCCAATTCTGAGAATATTTCCTGTACAACTTTTCTGAAATACAAAAACATCAGAAAACATGGAACTGACACTGTGGCATCTTATCAATAGGTTAGTTCCGTAAAATGCATAAAAGTGTCACGAAGTGTAAACAAAACATATTGGAATTGGTGTAAAACAAGCATGGAGCATAAAAAATTATAGATACGTTTGCGACGTATCAGCATCCCCAAGCTTAACTCCTGCTCGTCCTCGAGTAGGTAAGTGATAACAATATAATTTTTGAGGTGACATGAGGCCAACACAATCTTGATCAAGTTATTGTAAAGCATTGTAAGCTGAGATCAAACTACTCTAAACATAGACATGATAGATATAATTCTAACTATAGTGCTTAGCAACTATATGTTACAACATGAGAAGTAACTCAAACAAAAGATCATGAATAATAATGCACTGAAAGCAACCGTTTGTTTATGGGCATAGCAAAAACATAGAAATGTGGTATTCAGCTTGTTCTTTATGGAGTAGCAAAACATAAATGCCAGGACACCTTTAAAGTTTAAGAGGTGACTAGATACAAATAATTTGAGAACAAGCAATAGTCATAATCATGAATCAATCAATAATAGATTTTGGGACTATGCAAATTATACTCAAAATGACAACTATGTTCTCTTAGTGGTGCACAAAGAAAGAAGATGAAGACTCAACATAAAAGTAAAAGAAAGACCTTGCGCAGAGGAAAGCAGGGATCACTCATGTGCTAGAGCTTTTTATTTTTCATAAAACAGAGGTGTTGAAAATGTATATTTTGAGAGGTCTGCATGTCTATGTCAACGAATGGCATCAAACAATCTATCATCCTTTCATATAGTGACCTCAAGAGAGGCTCCCATGTAGTTCTCCATTACACACCATTATTTAGGATCTCTCCAGTACATAATGTGTGGAGCATTATTTATTTATTTGTTTATTTTATACTTTATTTGGGATTGGCACCCAGTTGCCTTGCTCTTTTTGCAATATGAAGGAACTTAGCACATTATTCATGCTTAGTCAAGGTGTGAAGTCATGAAAGTACAATAAACCATTCAATACTTCCTCATGAGCTAAAACAAAACACAAAACATGTAGTAATTTTGAAGGTTTAAAGGTAGCACACAAGCAATTTACTTTGGAGTGGCGGTGAAATACCACATATAGGTATGTATGGTGGACACAATTGGCAAACTTTGGTTTTTGGTGGTTGGATGCACGAGTAGAGATCATACTCAGTACAGGTGAAGGCTAGCAAAAGACTGGGAGCGACCAACTAAGAGAGCAATAATGACCATAATCATGCATAGCGACAAAACAATATTAATCAAAGCATAAAGTGATATTACAAGTCAAAAAATAAATGATCATAGAGGCTTTAGGTGACTGGTTTGTAGTCATAACATGGTGTAAGCATGTTCCAAGTCGACCCAATAACAACATTAAAGGAGAATACCACAATACTATGTTTTTGTATGATGGAAACAACACATGATTCATTCAATGGCGCATTAAGCACTCTCACATATTTGAAACAAGTCATGCTACAACAATAATTACTAAGCATATGATTAAAATAACATCTAACATGATATGCCAAAGTCTAAACAAGCCTCCTTTTGCATCACTATAGGAATGAAACATTTTACTCATCTCCTACACCAATCAACTTATTTGAAATAGCTCTCAGAGATGAAAAACAATATGGACCAGTGAGATAATCATACATAAATAAATATTACTAACAAGCTCTGAACAAAATAAGAATGGAAAACCAAGAGCTAAACGTAGTACTAGCAAACTATAACACCCGCAGAACAATAAGAGTGAAAACTAGAGTATTCTATGCAATGAAAACGAAGCGTGCTGCTAGCGTGTAGAAGCTTCCTTGTGACGGTACAACACACGTTCGTTGGGAACCCCAAGAGTAAGGTATGATGAGCACAACAGTAAGTTTTCCCTCAGTAAGAAACCAAGGTTTATCGAACCAGTAGGAGATGAAGGCCACGTGAAGGTTGTTGGTGGAGGAGTGTAGTGCGGCGCAACACCAGTGATTCCGGCGCCAACGTGGAACCTGCACAACACAATCAAAATAATTTGCCCCAACTTAACAGTGAGGTTGTCAATCTCACCGGCTTGCTGAAAACAAAGGATTAAACGTATGGTGTGGAGAATGATGTTTGTTTGCGAAGAACAACAAAGAACAGAGATTGCAGTAGATTGTATTTCAGATGTAAAAGAATGGAACGGGGTCCACAGTTCACTAGTGGTGTCTCTCCACTAAGATAAATAGCATGCTGGGTGAACAAATTACAGTGGGCAATTGACAAATAAAGATTCATATACATATCATGATGATCACTATGAGATTTAATCAGGGCATTACGACAAAGAACATAGACCGCCATCCAGCATGCATCTATGCCTAAAAAGTCCACCTTCGAGTTAGCATCCGCACCCCTTCCAGTATTAAGTTGCAAACAACAGACAATTTCATTAAGTATGGTGCGTAATGTAATCAACACAAATATCCTTAGACAAAGCATTGATGTTTTATCCCTAGTGGCAACAACACATCCACAACCTTAGAACTTTCTGTCACTGTCCCAGATTCAATGGAGGCATGAACCCACTATCGAGCATAAATACTCCCTCTTGGAGTTACAAGTATCAACTTGGCCAGAGCCTCTACTAGCAACGGAGAGCATGCAAGAACATAAACAACACATATATGATAGATCAATAATCAACTTGACATAGTATTCCATATTCATCGGATCCCACCAAACACTACAAGAAAAGTTCTGATAGACAACGTCTCAAAATCGTCCGCTAAGGGGTATTTTTCGTCGCCTATGGTCCTAACCCGACGATATGGGTTCTGTTGTGGAAACTGCGTCAGGCAAAGTCCAACGACGTTTTTTCGGTCCGTCGCGCTTGGGCGCCTTCCGCCACGGAAAATCGGACCGTTGCGCAAGTGTTTCCGGGAGCCCGTTGATGCTGACGTCATGCAACCGACACGTGGCAGACGCCGTTAATGGCGTTAACGGCGTTAACCGCTGAAACCCCGTGGTAGATGGTAGGCCCACACGAGGCCTGCCACGTCTTAAGCGGGCCGGGCCAGTGACATAGTTTGACCGGTCAACTATATAGCTGGGCTGGTCCATTAGTTACGTGGGCCGGGCCTAACCTCTAAGGTTGACTGGTCAAAACTTAAATGGGCCGGCCCATTTAACATGTGGGGTCCACCTTACAGCAATGGGCCGCCCAAGAAGCAAGTGGGCCGGGCCAAAACACAGGTGGGTCCCACTTTCCTGTTAAAGGGACGGCCCATTTAGTGTGTGGGTCCACCATATAGCAAGTGGGCCGGCCCAAAACACAGTGGGTCCCACTTTCCAGTTAAAGGGTCGGCCCATTTAGTATGTGGGGTCCACCATATAGCAAGTGGGCCGGCCCAACAAGATAGTGGGCCGGGCCAAAAACACAGGTGGGTCCCACTTTCTTGTTAAAGGGCCGGCCCATTTGGTGTGTGGGGTCCACCATATAGCAAGTGGGCCGGCCCAACAAGATAGTGGGCTGGGCCAAAAGCACAGGTGGGTCCCACCTTCCTGTTAAAAGGCCAGCCCATTTAGTATGTGGGGTCCACCATATAGCAAATGGGTGATGTCTACGGGAGCTTCTATTCTTGTAGACAGTGTTGGGCCTCCAAGAGCAGAGGTTTGTAGAACAGCAGCAAGTTTCCCTTGGATTACCCAAGGTTTATCGAACTCAGGGAGGAAGAGGTCAAAGATATCCCTCTCATGCAACCCTGCAACCACAAAGCAAGAAGTCTCTTGTGTCCCCAACACACCTAATAGGTGTACTAGTTCGGCGAAGAGATAGTGAAATACAAGTGGTATGAATGAATATGAGCAGTAGTACGGCGCCAGAAAATAGCTTACTGGCATGCAGTTGATGGTAGTAATATTGTAGGAAGTAAACAAGCAGTAGTAACACAGCAGTAGTAACTCAGTAAACGAACAAGCAGCGATAGCAGTATTTAGGAACAAGGCCTAGGGAATAGACTTTCACTAGTGGACACTCTCAACATTGATCACATAACAGAATAGATAAATGCATACTCTACACTCTCTTGTTGGATGATGAACACATTGCGTAGGATTACACGAACCCTCAATGCCGGAGTTAACAAGCTCCACAATTCAATGTTCATATTTAAATAACCTTAGAGTGCATGAAAGATCGAAACGACTAAACCAAGTACTAACATAGCATGCACACTGTCACCTTCACGCTTATGTAGGAGGAATAATACACATCAATACTATCATAGCAATAGTTAACTTCGCAATCTACAAGAGATCATGATCATAGCATAAACCAAGTACTAACACGAGTGCACACACTGTCACCATTACACCGTGTAGGAGGAATAAAACTACTTTAATAACATCACTAGAGTAGCACATAGATAAATTGTGATACAAAACACATTGCAATCATAAAGAGATATAAATAAGCACTTCACTATGCCATTCATAACAGTGAATAAGTATTCTGTGAAATATAGCCTAAGAGACCCACACGGTGCACACACTGTCACCTTTACACACGTGGGACAAGGAGTCTCCGGAGATCACATAAGTAAAACTCACTTGACTAGCATAATGACATCTAGATTACAAGCATCATCATATGAATCTCAATCATGTAAGGCAGCTCATGAGATTATTGTATTGAAGTACATAGGAGAGAGATGAACCACATAGCTACCGACAGCCCCGAGCCTCGATGGAGAACTACTCCCTCCTCATGGGAGCAGCAGCGGTGACGAAGATGGCGGTGGAGATGGCAGCGGTGTCGATGGAGAAGCCTTCCAGGGCACTTCCCCGTCCGGCGTGCCGGAACAGAGACTCTGTCCCCCAGATCTTAGCTTCGTGATGGCGGCGGCTGGAAGGTTTCGCGTACCGTGGCTTCTTCGTAAGGGTTTTCGAGGGGCTTTATATAGGCGAAAGGGCAGCGTCGGTCGAAGGGGCGACGACACCATAAGGCGGCGCGGCCGGGGCCTGGCCGCGCCGGCCTATCATCCGGGCGTGTGGCGCCGGCGACTCTCGGGTGTTCGGATGCTTCGGGCAAACTAGGAACACGGCGTTGATTTCGTCCAATTCCGAGAATATTTCGTTACTAGGATTTCTGAAACCAAAAACAGCAGAAACAGGCACTTCGGCATCTTGTTAATAGGTTAGTTCCAGAAAATGCACGAATATGACATAAAGTGTGCATAAAACATGTAGGTATCATCAATAAAGTAGCATGGAACATAAGAAATTATCGATACGTTGGAGACGTATCAACATCCCCAAGCTTAGTTCTGCTCGTCCCGAGCAGGTAAAACGATAACAAAGATAATTTCTGAAGTGACATGCCATCATAATCTTGATCATACTATTTGTAAACATATGTAATGAATGCAGCGATCAAAACAATGGTAATGACATGAGTAAACAAATGAATCATAAAGCAAAGACTTTTCATGAATAGTACTTCAAGACAAGCATAAATAAGTCTTGCATAAGAGTTAACTCATAAAGCAATAAATCAAAGTAAAGGTATTGAAGCAACACAAAGGAAGATTAAGTTTCAGCGGTTGCTTTCAACTTATAACATGTATATCTCATGGATATTGTCAACATAAAGTAATATAACAAGTGCAATATGCAAGTATGTAGGAATCAATGCACAGTTCACACAAGTGTTTGCTTCTTAAGGTGGAGGAGATAGGTAAACTGACTCAACAATAAAAGTAAAAGAATGGTCCTTCAAAGAGGAAAGCATCGATTGCTGTATTTGTGCTAGAGCTTTTATTTTGAAAACATGAAACAATTTTGTCAACGGTAGTAATAAAGCATATGAGTTATGTAAATTATATCTTACAAGTTGCAAGCCTCATGCATAGTGTACTAATAGTGCCCGCACCTTGTCCTACTTAGCTTGGACTACCGGATCTTTGCAATGCCATGTTTCAACCAAGTGTCACAAAGGGGTACCTCCATGCCGCCTGTACAAAGGTCTAAGGAGAAAGCTCGCATTTTGGATTTCTCGCTTTTGATTATTCTCAACTTAGACATCCATACCGGGACAACATGGACAACAGATAATGGACTCCTCTTAAATGCATAAGCATGTAGCACAATTATTATTCTCATATGAGATTGAGGATATATGTCCAAAACTGAAACTTCAACCATGATTCATGGCTTTAGTTAGCGGCCCAATGTTCTTCTCTAACAATTTGCATGCTCCAATCATTAAGGTGATAGATCCTTCAGACAAGATGGACATGCATAGCAACTCACATGATATTCAACAATAGTTGATGGCGTTCCCCAGAAGCATGGTTATCGCACAACAAGCAACTTAATAAAAGATAAAGTGCATAAGTACATATTCAATACTACGATAGTTTTTAAGGCTATTTTGTCCCATGAGCTATATATTGCAAAGGTGAATGATGGAATTTTAAAGGTAGCACTCAAGCAATTTACTTTGGAATGGCGGAGAAATACCATGTAGTAGGTAGGTATGGTGGACACAAATGGCATAGTGGTTGGCTCAAGGATTTTGGATGCATGAGAAGTATTCCCTCTCGATACAAGGTTTAGGCTAGCAAGGTTATTTGAAGAAAACTCAAGGATGAACCGGTGCAGCAAAACTCACATAAAAGACATATTGTAAACATTATAAGACTCTACACCGTCTTCCTTGTTGTTCAAAACTCAATACTAGATATTATCTAGACCTTAGAGAGACCAATTATGCAAACCAAATTTTAGCAAGCTCTATGTATTTCTTCATTAATGGGTGCAAAGTATATGATGCAAGAGCTTAAACATGAGCACAACAATTGCCAAGTATCACATTATCCAAGACATTTTAGAATTACTACATGTAGCATTTTCCAATTCCAACCATATAACAATTTAACGAAGAGGAAACTTCGCCATGAATATTATGAGCTAAGAACACATGTGTTCATACGAACCAGCGGAGCGTGTCTCTCTCCCACACAAGGATGAACTTATTCAGAGAACTAAGATAACAAAACAAAAATAAAAGCACACACAGACGCTCCAAGTAAAGTACATAAGATGTGACCGAATAAAAATATAGTTTCAAGAGAAGGAACCTGATACTTTGTCGATGAAGAAGGGGATGCCTTGGGCATCCCCAAGCTTAGATGCTTGAGTCTTCTTGAAATATGCAGGGATGAACCACCGGGGCATCCCCAAGCTTAGACTTTCACTCTTCTCGATCATAGTATATCATACTCCTCTCTTTACCCTTGAAAACTTCCTTCACACCAAACTTCAAGCAAACTCATTAGAGGGTTAGTGCACAATAAAAATTTACATGT
Organism: Lolium multiflorum; assembly: GCA_030979885.1. NCBI lineage: Eukaryota > Viridiplantae > Streptophyta > Magnoliopsida > Poales > Poaceae > Lolium > Lolium multiflorum. Next base: position 102,727,797 of record CM061751.1, read on the forward strand.
TCAGAGGTGACACAATCATTCTTTACACTTCTGGACATTGCATAAAGCTACTGGACATTAATGGATCAAAGAAATTCATCCAACATAGCAAAAGAGGCAATGCGAAATAAAAGGCAGAATCTGTCAAAACAGAACAGTTCGTAAAGACGAATTTTAAAATGGCACCAGACTTGCTCAAATGGAAAAACTCAAAACTAATGAAAGTTGAGTACATATCTGAGGATCACGCTCGTAAATTGGCAGATTTTTTAATTTTCTACAGAGACTTCGTGACAGACAGCAATGCTGTTTCTGCGCAGCGATCCCAAATATAGCATCAACTTTAACATAGAAACTTTACTTGGCACAAAAACATGATAAGGAGAGGTTGCTACAGTAGTAAACAACTTCCAAGACACAAATATAAAACAAAGTACTGTAGTAAAAAAACACATGGGTTATCTCCCAAGAAGTTCTTTCTTTATAGCCATTAAGATGGGCTCAGCAGTTTTAATGATGCACTCGTAAGAAATAGTATTTGAAGCAAAAAGAGCATCAAGAGGCAAATTCAAAACACATTTAAGTCTAACATGCTTCCTATGCATAGGAATCTTGTAAATAAACAAGTTCATGAAGAGCAAAGTAACAAGCATAGGAAGATAAAACAAGTGTAGCTTCAAAAATTTCAGCACATAGAGAGGTGTTTTAGTAACATGAAAATTTTTACAACCATATTTTCCTCTCTCATAATAACTTTCAGTAGCAACATGAGCAAACTCAACAATATAACTATCACATAAAGCATTCTTATCATGAGTCTCATGCATAAAATAATTACTACTCCCAACATAAGCATAGTCATTCTTATTAATTGTAGTGGGAGCAAATTCAACAAAGTAGCTATCAAATATAGGAGGTATATTGTAATCATAATCAAATTTATCCTCCATAACAGGTGGTAACAAAAGACTACTATCATTATAATCATCATAAATAGGAGGCAAAGTATCATCAAAGAAAATTTTCTCCTCAATGCTTGGGGGACTAAAAATATCATGCTCATCAAAACCAGCTTCCCCAAGCTTAGAATTTTCCATATCATTAACAACAATGGTGTTCAAAGCGTTCATACTAATATCATTGCTACTAGCATGCAAATAAGATTCCATAGGTTTTTTAATTTTCGCAGCAAACAATCCATGTCTTAACTCAGGAAATAGAATAAGAAGCTCATTGTTGTCCATTATGCCTAACTAGTGTAAACAAGAAACCAAATGTCGCAATTGCAGAGTCTAAAGGAAATAGCTTCGAGTACTTACAACGGCGAAAATAGCTTAGTAGCCGAGATCCGGAGTGTGAGTACCTTTTACCTTTCCTCCCCGGCAACGGCGCCAGAAAAGTGCTTGATGTCTACGGGAGCTTCTATTCTTGTAGACAGTGTTGGGCCTCCAAGAGCAGAGGTTTGTAGAACAGCAGCAAGTTTCCCTTAAGTGGATTACCCAAGGTTTATCGAACTCAGGGAGGAAGAGGTCAAAGATATCCCTCTCATGCAACCCTGCAACCACAAAGCAAGAAGTCTCTTGTGTCCCCAACACACCTAATAGGTGTACTAGTTCGGCGAAGAGATAGTGAAATACAAGTGGTATGAATGAATATGAGCAGTAGTACGGCGCCAGAAAATAGCTTGCTGGCATGCAGTTGATGGTAGTAATATTGTAGGAAGTAAACAAGCAGTAGTAACACAGCAGTAGTAACTCAGTAAAACAGTAAACAAGCAGCGATAGCAGTATTTAGGAACAAGGCCTAGGGAATAGACTTTCACTAGTGGACACTCTCAACATTGATCACATAACATAATAGATAAATGCATACTCTACACTCTCTTGTTGGATGATGAACACATTGCGTAGGATTACACGAACCCTCAATGCCGGAGTTAACAAGCTCCACAATTCAATGTTCATATTTTAATAACCTTAGAGTGCATGAAAGATCGAAACGACTAAACCAAGTACTAACATAGCATGCACACTGTCACCTTCACGCTTATGTAGGAGGAATAATACACATCAATACTATCATAGCAATAGTTAACTTCGCAATCTACAAGAGATCATGATCATAGCATAAACCAAGTACTAACACGAGTGCACACACTGTCACCATTACACCGTGTAGGAGGAATAAAACTACTTTAATAACATCACTAGAGTAGCACATAGATAAATTGTGATACAAAACACATTGCAATCATAAAGATATAAATAAGCACTTCACTATGCCATTCATAACAGTGAATAAGTATTCTGTGAAATATAGCCTAAGAGACCCACACGGTGCACACACTATCACCTTTACACACGTGGGACAAGGAGTCTCCGGAGATCACATAAGTAAAACTCACTTGACTAGCATAATGACATCTAGATTACAAGCATCATCATATGAATCTCAATCATGTAAGGCAGCTCATGAGATTATTGTATTGAAGTACATAGGAGAGAAATGAACCACATAGCTACCGGTACAGCCCCGAGCCTCGATGGAGAACTACTCCCTCCTCATGGGAGCAGCAGCGGTGATGAAGATGGCGGTGGAGATGGCAGCGGTGTCGATGGAGAAGCCTTCCGGGGGCACTTCCCCGTCCGGCGGGTGCCGGAACAGAGACTCCTGTCCCCCAGATCTTGGCTTCGCGATGGCGGCGGCTGGAAGGTTTCGCGTACGTGGCTTCTTCCGTAAGGGTTTTCGACGGGGGCTTTATATAGGCGAAAGGGCAGCGTCGAAGGTCGAAGGGGCGACGACACCATAAGGCGGCGCGGCCAGGGCCTGGCCGCGCCGGCCATCATCTGGGGCCTGTGTGGCCCCCTCTGGCGACTCTCGGGTGTTCGGATGCTTCGGGCAAAATAGGAACTGGGCGTTGATTTCGTCCAATTCCGAGAATATTTCGTACTAGGATTTCGAAACCAAAACAGAAAACAGAACGGCACTTCGGCATCTTGTTAATAGGTTAGTTCCAGAAAATGCACGAATATGACATAAAGTGTGCATAAAACATGTAGGTATCATCAATAAAGTAGCATGGAACATAAGAAATTATCGATACGTTGGAGACGTATCAATGGGCCGGCCCAACAAGATAGTGGGCCGGGCCAAAAACACAGGTGGGTCCCACTTTCCAGTTAAAAGGCCGGCCCATTTAGTATGTGGGGTCCACCATATAGCAAGTGGGCCGGCCCAACAAGATAGTGGGCCGGGCCAAAAACACAGGTGGGTCCCACCTTCCTGTTAAAGGGCCGGCCCATTTACCATGGGGGACCACCATATAGCAAATGGGCTGGCCCAACAAGATAGTGGGCCGGCCCAATAAGCATGTGGATCCCACTATCGTGTAACCGGGCCGGCCTACTAAAGAAGTGGGCCGGCCCAAAATGAAAGTGGGTCCCACACTACTGTAAGTGGGCCGGCCCAATCTGTTGTAGTGCCCTACTTGTTTGACTAGTCAACTTGCATTAAATTTCATGAGCCTAAAATCTGATATCAATGATACACACAATTACATACACAAATAAAACAAGTAGGAAAATTACAAGGCAATTAATGTGCCCAAATAAAAAAATTACATAGAATCATTGAGGACTTCTATTAGCATCATCAATAACACGTTGACATTTGGCAATCGCCTTGATTGAATCTTGTGTACTCTTTGTCAACATATCAGCTACAGATCTTAAAGCAGCAATACCATGTCTTTTATAAAGTACAGCCTTGAGATATTTACTGTTTGATGAAAGCAATGGTCTAGGTTGACGGCTATGAGAAGATGCATCAGAAGAAATATCAGAACTTTTTGTGGGCCTCACTTGTAATGAAGATTGCTTCATCACAACTGCATTCTGATAATAATGCAAAAAGAGTTAAACGATGAACTATGCAAACATTTATTATGCAATGTAGATATAAGATAATAACAAGTTGCATAAATAAGACAATGTATGGAACTTGTACTAAGCACAAACTTACATCATAATGTTGCACAGGGTCGCTACAGATCCTTTTTTGGCGACTATCTTCTAATGATGACTGCTTCATTAAAACTGCATTCTGGTAACATTGCAAACATAGTTACAACAATTAACTATTCAAACATGTATTACGCAATGTAGAGATCAGATAACAGCATGTAGCAGAAATAAGCACAAGATAAGATAAGATGCATGTACTAAGCACATACTGGTTCGCTGCAGGTCCTTCTCTTGCGTGCACTAGTCGTGGTCAACATGCCTGTCATTTTAGGTTCAGCCATCAAGTGAAATGCTAATCCTCCTGCTCCATTGTCCTTAATCTGTGTTTAGATATCACATTTAAGACCAAGTCAGCTGGTTTCAAATAACAAAAAACTTGAGCTGCCAAATGAATAAGCCAATATTTACCAGATATCAGATTAAAACCAACTAGATGTTGCTTTGCATGAGATACGAATTTCAGACATTCAGATTTAGAGTAGGGTAATGCCAAGGTTTTCCACATAAAGTAAACTGGCATTAAGAATGACCAAATGTCAGGTTCAAATCACCTTCGCAGTTTCTCCAAGACAAGCATATCAAATAGGCAGAAACATAGTAAAGCATGAATGGCATTGCTATGGCAGGGTTCCAAGTGTTAATCTCTTGCATAAGGAACAATGCATATAGGTTATAGATAATAACGGAAGTAAACTACCAAAATTACCAACCAAGAACTCAGATTCCAACCTTCCCTAGCGTCCCCGCTGTTAATGTTGGATGTTCTAATAAGTGGTTCGCATGATCAAACCCTAGGAAAAATAACATTGACAAGTCAGTCTACGATAATACAAAGACCAGACATGCACGCAGCAATAACTATATAAGCTAAAGACGAGGTATAAGAGCAAGCAGATTGGAAATGCACATAGCATGATTATAAAAGCAGTGTGAGAATAGCAGACACGAGAAAACAGCTAGCGGCGAGCTAATGACGTGGTATAAGAACAAGCAGATTGGAAATGCCCATAGCATGACTATAAAAGCAGTGCGACAATAGCATGCAGTACAAAAACAGTTGGCAGCAAATGAATGGGTATAAGGCTATAAATATGTGGATGCACACAGGTGTCAGTAGAATGAACAGGATGGTAGCGACCGGATAATGCTTTTGTACTGTACAATATTTAAACAAACTTCATGCGAAGCAACACATCAAGAAAGTTAACGGCATATGAGATCTGCAAATAACTACACAAAACATGGCTAAAGAAACACCGCGATCTAACGGGCCAGCGTACTAACCAAGCTGCGGCGGGGTGGACGGGGGCGGCAACTTGCATTCCAGCGGCGGCGAACGCGGGAGACGATGAATCGACCCTGTTTCAGTAGAAGCGGGCGTTAGTGAAGCAGATCTGGTTGGCTGGCAAGGGATTCGGTGAAGTTGATACAGCCGCTGCGCCGAGGTAGTCGGTGGCGAGGTCGGCGGTGAAGCAGATCCGTCGGTGGCGAGGTCGGCGGTGAAGCAGATCCGTCGGTGGCGAGGTCGGCGGTGAAGCAGATCCGTCGGTGACGAGGGCGGCGGGGGAGCGGATCAGGTGGGTGGACAGCCAACACGATCAAGGCTACGCTGTGGAGGAGTATGCCGGCGGCGAAGCAGATCTAGTACTGTAGAGAGTCAGAGCTTTGGCGTGTGAGAGTATTTTTGAGCTAATGGGGCGAATGGTTGGTGGGTGGGTGTGGGCCTGTGGGGAGGGTTCGGGATCTAGGCAAGATATTTCATTGTTACCGAATGAGCCCTCCATGGTCGGTGGGTTGTAGCTTCCGGACCAGGGTTAAAAGGGTAAAACTGGTCACGGGATTTTCGAATGGATGCGGCGGGATGATTTGGCGCGCGGCCGAAATTTTCAGTTTCAAGCTACGAGCAGAACGACAAAAATAATGTTCTTCCCCAGGGAGCTCTCATTTCTTCCTCTTCTCTTTCTCTCTCGAGTCTCTCCCACTCCCCCGGCTCCTCTCCCCCTTCTCTCCGGCGGCCTCGCCGGCCGGAGACGAGGCCGACTTCTCTCTGTATATTGTACACCCTCCGAACTAAATTAATTGATTCAACTTTCCTTAGACGTGTATGTATCTAGAGTAAAAACATGTGTGGATACATCCATATTTAGATAAGCAAAGTTGAGTCAGCTAATTTGGATCCGAGGGAGTTAGTGTTGTTGTAAGCTTAGATCCAGTGTTTCCCATGAGCAGAATGGCGCAATGGAGTCGGGGATCTCGTCATCGGCTTCAGATCTGGCCTATGGTGAATCTGGCGGATCTTGCCGGCCAAACCCCGATCTGGTGCCATCAATGTGATGGCGCTAACGGTGAGGCTTGCTTTGGTCAGTGCTTCAGATCTGGCCAATGGGGAAGTCAAGCTGCTAAAGTTCACAAGCTCGGGGCATACGACGGCGTCATCCGTGTTGCCCACACGTCGTTGGGAACCCCAGAGGAAGGTATGATGCAGAGCCAAGTTTTCCCTCAGAAAGAAACCAAGGTTTAATCGAACCAGGAGGAGCCAAGTTGCACGTTGAAGGTGTGATGCGGCGCAACGAGGATTCCGGCGCCAACGTGGAATGCACAACAAAACCAAAGTACTTTTCCCCAACGAAACAGTGAGGTTGTCAATCTCACCGGCTTTGTAACAAAGGATTAAACGTATCGAGTGGAAGATGATTGTTTGCAAGAAAACAGTAAAACACAATTGCAGTAGATTGTATGCTATGTAAAGAATAGGACCGGGGTCCACAGTTCACTAGAGGTGTCTCTCCCATAAGATAAAAGCATGTTGGGTAAACAAATTACAGTCGGGCAATTGACAAATAGAGAAGGGCATAACAATGCATGTACATGATATGATAAATATAGTGAGATTTAATCCGGGCATTACGACAAAGTACATAGACCGCCATCCAACTGCATCTATGCCTAAAAAGTCCACCTTCAGGTTATCATCCGAACCCCATTCAGTATTAAGTTGCTAAGCAACAGACAATTGCATTAAGTATGGTGCGTAATGTAATCGACAACTACATCCTTAGACATAGAATCAATGTTTTATCCCTAGTGGCAACAACACATCACAACCTTAGAACTTTCTGTCACTGTCCCAGGTGTCAATGAAGGCATGAACCCACTATCGAGCATAAATACTCCCTCTTGGAGTTAAGAGTACAAACTTGGCCAGAGCCTCTACTAATAACGGAGAGCATGCAAGATCATAAACAACACATAAACAATAGATTGATAATCACCATAACATAGTATTCTCTATCCATCGGATCCCGACAAACACAACATATAGAATTACATATAGATGATCTTGATCATGTTAGGCAGCTCACAAGATCCAACAATGAAGCACAATTAGGAGAAGACGACCATCTAGCTACTGCTATGGACCCATGGTCCAGGGGTGAACTACTCACTCATCACTCCGGAGGCGATCATGGCGATGAAGAGTCCTCCGGGAGATGAATCCCCTCTCCGGCAGGGTGCCGGAGGCGATCTCCTGAATCCCCCGAGATGGGATTCGCGGCGGCGGCGTCTCTGGAAGGTTTCCGTATCGTGGCTCTCGGTACTGGGGTTTTCGCGACGGAGGCTTTAAGTAGGCGGAAGGGTAGGTCAGGGGGGCTGACGAGGGGCCCACACCATAGGGCGGCGCGGGCCCCCCTCTGGCCGCGCGGCCCTATGGTGGCGGCGCCTCGTCGCCCCACTTCGTTATCTCTTCGGTCTTCTGGAAGCTCCGTGCAAAAATAGGACCCTGGGCGTTGATTTCGTCCAATTCCGAGAATATTTCCTTACTAGGATTTCTGAAACCAAAACAGCAGAAAACAGCAACTGGCTCTTCGGCATCTTGTTAATAGGTTAGTTCCAGAAAATGCATAAATATGACATATAATGTGCATAAAACATGTAGGTATCATCAATAAAGTAGCATGGAACATAAGAAATTATCGATACGTTGGAGCATACGACGGCGTCATCCGTCTTGCCCGTGCACATCTTGGCCTTTCAGCGGCCCTTCTCAGAGCCAATATGCCGTTGCTGAGGCCCTTCTTCTCCTTCGTCCTGGCGACTACCGGCGACACCGTCCCAAGTGGTGCGTCCCCGGCGACGGAGTTGCTGGAAAGGATGCGGAGCAGAGATCTGATGTGCGGTCGAGAAGGACTCGATTGATTTTCTTCTATATGTTTTGGGGTCCTTTTTGTAAAGTTGCAGGTTCTATTAGTTATTGTCTAGTACTTTTGGTCCTCTATGTAATTTTTTGGACTAGTTTCCATTGGCACTGATAAACTTGAATTTTGACAAGTTCACGGGGAAAAAAATTCCTTTGCACATATGGCCTATCATGTATAAACATTCTTGAGATTTAAACTATATGTAATGTGCCATGCATTAACCCTAAACCATATATATGTAACTAACCCTAGCTGATCAAACCCTACTTAATTAAAACAAATAACCCTAAACTATACGCATGCACTTTATGCGCAAAGGCGCGGGTGCCTCTAATAATGTGTGTGCGCACTCGATCGATGATCCCTAAACCTTATACAACCCTGAAACCCTAATCCCTAATCCCTAAACCCTAAACACCCTAAACACTAAACCCTATACCCTAAACCCTAACCCTAACCCTAATTAAACCCTATATATAGGCCAACGACACTTAATTGTGCATCAAGCAGGCCAGGGGTGCCTCGTGGTCCTCTAATTAAATTAAATGTGCCATGCATGCATTAACCCTAAACCATATATATGTAACTAACCATAGCTAATCAACCCTACTTAATGAAAACACATAACCCTAAAGTATACTAGATATAACCCGATCTAATAAAAACATGCTCTATATATAGCAGCTAGCTAGCAAACCGTAGATTAACACCAATTAATATATACATGGCCTATATCGATCATGTTGTATAACATATCCCTGAGATTCATTAATTAATTATATAATTATCGTGATAAATTAATTAACTCTAATTTTGACAAGTTCTCTCGAATGAAAACACATTTGATTAAGTTGCCTCATAATATATATATAATTAGTGTGCATGCATGGCCTACCATGCATTCGTGCATATATTTTAATGTATATTTGAACATATTCTTGGGGATTTCAATCTCTCTCTCGATCATCTATATATCGTTGGTGGCCAAAAAACACACATATATATGCATGCAATTTATGCGTAAAGGCGCGGGTGCCTCTAATAATGTGTGTGCGCACTCGATCGATGATCCCTAAACCTTAAACAACCCTAAAACCTTAAATCTCTAATCCCTAATCCCTAAACCTAAACACCCTAAACACTAAACCCTAAACCCTAGACCCTAAACCCTAACCCTAACCCTAAACCCTAGCTAACCCTAAACCCTAATTAAACCCTATGTATAGGCCAACGACACTTAATTGTGCATCGAGCAGGCCGGGTGTGATGGCGTGTAACTCACACGTTCGTTGGGAACCCCAAGAGGAAGGTATGATGCGCACAGTAGCAAGTTTTCCCTCAGAAAGAAACCAAGGTTTAATCGAACCAGGAGGAGCCAAGAAGCACGTTGAAGGTTGATGGTCGCGAAATGTGATGCGGCGCAACACCAGGGATTCCGGCGCCAACGCGGAACCTGCACAACACAACCAAAGTACTTTGTCCCAACGAAACAGTGAGGTTGTCAATCTCACCGGCTTGCTGTAACAAAGGATTAAACGTATCGAGTGGAAGATGTTTGCAAAGAAAATAAAACAAGTAGATTGTATGCTATGTAAAGAATAGGACCGGGGTCCACAGTTCACTAGAGGTGTCTCTCCCATAAGATAAAGCATGTTGGGTGAACAAATTACAGTCGGGCAATTGACAAATAGAGAAAGGCATAACAATGCATATACATGATATTATAAATATAGTGAGATTTAATTGGGCATTACGACAAAGTACATAGACCGCCATCCAACTGCATCTATGCCTAAAAAGTCCACCTTCAGGTTATCATCCGAACCCCCTCCAGTATTAAGTTGCAAAGCAACAGACAATTGCATTAAGTATGGTGCGTAATGTAATCAACAACTACATCCTTAGACATAGCATCAATGTTTTATCCCTAGTGGCAACAGCACATCCACAACCTTAGAACTTTCTGTCACTGTCCCAGATTCAATGGAGGCATGAACCCACTATCGAGCATAAATACTCCCTCTTGGAGTTAAGAGTAAAAACTTGGCCAGAGCCTCTACTAATAACGGAGAGCATGCAAGATCATAAACAACACATGAACAATAGATTGATAATCACCATAATCATAGTACTCTCTATCCATCGGATCCCGACAAACACAACATATAGAATTACATATAGATGATCTTGATCATGTTAGGCAGCTCACAAGATCCAACAATGAAGCACAACAAGGAGAAGACGACCATCTAGCTACTGCTATGGACCCATGGTCCAGGGGTGGACTACTCACTCATCACTCCGGAGGCGACCATGGCGGTGTAGAGTCCTCCGGAGATGAATCCCCTCTGGTGCCGGAGCGATCTCCGAATCCCCGAGATGGGATTCGGCGGCGGCGTCTCTGTAAGGTTTTCCGTATCGTGGCTCTCGCACGGGGTTTCGCGACGGAAGCTTTAAGTAGGCGGAGGGTCAACGCGGGGGCCACACGAGGGCCCAGGGGGGATCGGCGCGGCCAGGGCTTGGGCCGCGCCGCCACCCTCTGGCTGCCTCGTGGCCCCACTTCGTTATCTCTTCGGTCTTCTGGAAGCTTCGTGCAAAAATAGGACCCTGGGCGAAAGTTTCGTCCAATTCCGAGAATATTTCTTTACTAGGATTTCTGAAACCAAAAACAGCAGAAAACAGCAACTGGCTCTTCGGCATCTTGTTAATAGGTTAGTTCCGAAAATGCATAAATATGACATATAATGTGCATAAAACATGTAGGTATCATCAATAAAGTAGCATGGAACATAAGAAATTATCGATACGTTGGAGACGTATCAGCATCCCCAAGCTTAGTTCTGCTCGTCCCGAGCAGGTAAAACGATAACAAAGATAATTTCTGAAGTGACATGCCATCATAATCTTGATCATACTATTTGTAAACATATGTAATGAATGCAGCGATCAAAGCAAAGGTAATGACATGAGTAAACAACTGAATCATAAAGCAAAGACTTTTCATGAATAGTACTTCAAGACAAGCATCAATAAGTCTTGCATAAGAGTTAACTCATAAAGCAATAAATCAAAGTAAAGGTGTTGAAGCAACACATAGGAAGATTAAGTTTCAGCGGTTGCTTTCAACTTATAACATGTATATCTCATGGATATTGTCAACATAAAGTAATATAACAAGTGCAATATGCAAGTATGTAGGAATCAATGCACAGTTCACACAAGTGTTTGCTTCTTAAGGTGGAAGGAGATAGGTAAACTGACTCAACAATAAAAGTAAAAGAATGGTCCTTCAATGAGGAAAGCATCGATTGTTGTATTTGTGCTAGAGCTTTTATTTTGAAAACATGAAACAATTTTGTCAACGGTAGTAATAAAGCATATGAGTTATGAAAATTATATCTTACAAGTTGCAAGCCTCATGCATAGTATACTAATAGTGCCCGCACCTCGTCCTACTTAACTTGGACTACCGGGTCTTCGCATGCCATGTTTCAACCAAGTGTCACAAAGGGGTACCTCCATGCCGCCTGTACAAAGGTCTAAGGAGAATGCTCGCATTTCGGATTTCTCGCTTTTGATTATTCTCAACTTAGACATCCATACCGGGACAACATGGACAACAGATAATGGACTCCTCTTAAATGCATAAGCATGTAGCAAAGTTATTATTCTCATATGAGATTGAGGATATATGTCCAAAACTGAAACTTCCACCATGATTCATGGCTTTAGTTAGCGGCCCAATGTTCTTCTCTAACAATTTTGCATGCTCCAACCACTAAAATGATAGACCTTCAGACAAGACGGACATGCATAGCAACTCACATGATATTCAACAATAGTTGATGGCGTTCCCCAGAAGCATGGTTATCGCACAACAGCAACTTAATAAAATATAAAGTGCATAAGTACATATTCAATACTACGATAGTTTTTAAGGCTATTTTGTCCCATGAGCTATATATTGCAAAGGTGAATGATGGAATTTTAAAGGTAGCACTCAAGCAATTTACTTTGGAATGGCGGAGAAATACCATGTAGTAGGTAGGTATGGTGGACACAAATGGCATAGTAGTTGGCTCAAGGATTTTGGATGCATGAGAAGTATTCCCTCTCGATACAAGGTTTAGGCTAGCAAGGTTATTTGAAGCAAACTCAAGGATGAACAAGTGCAGCAAAACTCACATAAAAGACATATTGTAAACATTATAAGACTCTACACCGTCTTCCTTGTTGTTCAAAACTCAATACTAGATATTATCTAGACCTTAGAGAAACCAAATATGCAAATCAAATTTTAGCAAGCTCTATGTATTTCTTCATTAATGGGTGCAAAGCATATGATGCAAGAGCTTAAACATGAGCAAAACAATTGCCAAGTATCACATTATCCAAGACATTTTAGAATTACTACATGTAGCATTTTCCAATTCCAACCATATAACAAATTAACGAAGAAGAAACTTCGCCTTGAACATTATGAGTAAAGCCTAAGGACACATGTGTCCATATGCAACAGCGGAGCGTGTCTCTCTCCCACAAAGTGAATGCTAGGATCCATCTTATTCAAACAAAAACAAAAACGAAAACAAACCGACGCTCCAAGTAAAGAACACAAGATGTGATTGAATAAAAATATAGTTTCAGGGGAGGAACCTGATGATGTTGTCGATGAAGAAGGGGATGCCTTGGGCATCCCCAAGCTTAGACGCTTGAGTCTTCTTAAAATATGCAGGGGTGAACCACGGGGGCATCCCCAAGCTTAGAGCTTTCACTCCTCTTGATCATAGTATATCATTCTCCTCTCTTGACCCTTGAAAACTTCCTTCACACCAAACTTCAAGCAAACTCATTAGAGGGTTAGTGCACAATTAATAATTCACACATTCAGAGGTGACACAATCATTATTTTCACTTCTGGACATTGCATAATGCTACTGGACATTAGTGGATCAAAGAAATAAATCCAACATAGCAAAAGAGGCAATGCGAAATAAAAGGCAGAATCTGTCAAAAACAGAACAGTCCGTAAAGACGAATTTAGAAATGGCACCAGACTTGCTCAAATGGAAAAACTCAAAACTAATGAAAGTTGCGTACATATCTGAGGATCACGCTCGTAAATTGGAAGATTTTTTCGAATTTTCTACAGAGAATTGTGCCCAGATTCGTGACAGACAGCAATGCTGTTTCTGCGCAGCGATCCCAAATATAACATCAACTTTGACATAGAAACTTTACTTGGCACAAAAACTTGATAAGGAGAGGTTGCTACAGTAGTAAACAACTTCCAAGACTCAACAAAACAAAAAATTGCTGTAGGTAAAAACATGGGTTGTCTCCCATAAGCGCTTTTCTTTAACGCCTTTCAGCTAGGCGCAGAAAGTGCAAATCAAGTAACATCGAGAGTAGAAGCATCAACATCATTATTTTTCATGCAAACACAACTTGTTGCAGAGGGTGCTTTAGGTGCTCCATTATCTAAATTTTCTATGGTGGTGCTAGGGGTTTTAGCAATTTTAGGCCTATAGTAATTCTTTTGTTTAGGCACTTTAGAGGCATACATGAATTTTTGCTCTTTACCCACATAGGCTTTCTCATTATACTTGAGAGAAGAAAAGGTTGAACCCAAGGTTCCCATAGCTTTTTCAAGTTCATCAATCCTATTGGTTTGATTATCATGGATAACACAAGTTCCTAGGACACTAATTCTTTCATCAATTCCTCCTAGGGATTTATCAAGTTCATCAGTTTTATCCAATAACATTTCTAATTTAGTTTCAATACTTGGAAATTTTTTCTCTATGGTTTCCAATTTTTTCATAACATCTTCAAGAGAGATTTCAATTTTAACTTCATTAACAGGTGGTATTCCAACTAGACTCTCAATGATGCAACTAGCTTCTAAAGCGGGAGTACCTAGGAAATTACCTCCCGAAAGAGTATCAAGAACATATCTATTCCAACTAGATAAACCAACATAAAAGTTCCTAAGAAGGATAGTGGTGGAGTGTTTCTTAATGCACCTATGATGAGCATTACTAATTCTATACCAAGCATCTTTAAAACTTTCTCCACCTTGTTGCTTAAAAGAACGAACTTCAACTTCAGGATTACTCATTTTAGTAGCAGTAAAATAAAACAAACTAGATAGAGTAAATGCAAGTAATTAATTTTTTTGTGTTTTTGATATAGAGAGCAAGACAGTAAATAAAGTAAAACTAGCAACTAATTTTTTTGTATTTTGATTTAGTGCAGCAAACAAAGTAGTAAATAAAATAAAGCAAGACAAAAACAAAGTAAAGAGATTGAGAAGTGGAGACTCCCCTTGCAGCGTGTCTTGATCTCCCCGGCAACGGCGCCAGAAAAAGAGCTTGATGGCGTGTAACTCACACGTTCGTTGGGAACCCCAAGAGGAAGGTATGATGCGCACAGTAGCAAGTTTTCCCTCAGAAAGAAACCAAGGTTTAATCGAACCAGGAGGAGCCAAGAAGCACGTTGAAGGTTGATGGTCGCGAAATGTGATGCGGCGCAACACCAGGGATTCCGCGCCAACGCGGAACCTGCACAACACAACCAAAGTACTTTGTCCCAACGAAACAGTGAGGTTGTCAATCTCACCGGCTTGCTGTAACAAAGGATTAAACGTATCGAGTGGAAGATGTTTGCAAAGAAAACAGTAAAACAAGTAGATTGTATGCTATGTAAAGAATAGGACCGGGGTCCACAGTTCACTAGAGGTGTCTCTCCCATAAGATAAAGCATGTTGGGTGAACAAATTACAGTCGGGCAATTGACAAATAGAGAAAGGCATAACAATGCATATACATGATATGATAAATATAGTGAGATTTAATTGGGCATTACGACAAAGTACATAGACCGCCATCCAACTGCATCTATGCCTAAAAAGTCCACCTTCAGGTTATCATCCGAACCCCCTCCAGTATTAAGTTGCAAAGCAACAGACAATTGCATTAAGTATGGTGCGTAATGTAATCAACAACTACATCCTTAGACATAGCATCAATGTTTTATCCCTAGTGGCAACAGCACATCCACAACCTTAGAACTTTCTGTCACTGTCCCAGATTCAATGGAGGCATGAACCCACTATCGAGCATAAATACTCCCTCTTGGAGTTAAGAGTAAAAACTTGGCCAGAGCCTCTACTAATAACGGAGAGCATGCAAGATCATAAACAACACATGAACAATAGATTGATAATCACCATAATCATAGTACTCTCTATCCATCGGATCCCGACAAACACAACATATAGAATTACATATAGATGATCTTGATCATGTTAGGCAGCTCACAAGATCCAACAATGAAGCACAACAAGGAGAAGACGACCATCTAGCTACTGCTATGGACCCATGGTCCAGGGGTGGACTACTCACTCATCACTCCGGAGGCGACCATGGCGGTGTAGAGTCCTCCGGGAGATGAATCCCCTCTCCGGCAGGGTGCCGGAGGCGATCTCCAGAATCCCCCGAGATGGGATTCGCGGCGGCGGCGTCTCGGAAGGTTTTCCGTATCGTGGCTCTCGGTACTGGGGGTTTCGCGACGGAAGCTTTAAGTAGGCGGAGGGTCAACGCGGGGGGCCACACAAGGGGCCCAGGGGGCAGGTCGGCGCGGCCAGGGCTTGGGCCGCGCCGGCCACCCTCTGGCTGCCTCGTGGCCCCACTTCGTTATCTCTTCGGTCTTCTGGAAGCTTCGTGCAAAAATAGGACCCTGGGCGAAAGTTTCGTCCAATTCCGAGAATATTTCTTTACTAGGATTTCTGAAACCAAAAACAGCAGAAAACAACAACTGGCTCTTCGGCATCTTGTTAATAGGTTAGTTCCAGGAAAATGCATAAATATGACATATAATGTGCATAAAACATGTAGGTATCATCAATAAAGTAGCATGGAACATAAGAAATTATCGATCGTTGGAGGCCAGGGGTGCCTCGCGGTCCTCTAATTAAATTAAATGTGCCATGCATTAACCCTAAACCATATATATGTAAAACTAACCCTAGCCAATCAACCCTACTTAATTAAAACACATAACCCTAAACTATACTAGCTAGCTAT